>CM042144.1:38356270-38558988 GCA_023376005.1 Doryteuthis pealeii
TTGATTATCATGCTCAACTAAGTAAAAAATAAAATTAAAAGGTTAACAATATTTCAATTCCTATTTTAAATTTAAGGTATAACCTTATCTTCAGTATACTTTTATTTTAACAAAAAAATCAAACAAATTTTTATTCTCCATGTAAAAACTTGATCAATCAAAATTTTACTGATATTTTTTAAGCTGTAAGAGTTCTTTTTTTGAATTTATATATTTATATATATTTCAGTTAAAAAAAAAAGTAAGTAAAGAGTTAAAGTGTGGATTATCAAGTATTCAAATTCTATTTCTAGTAATTATTATTTTATTTTTTTAAATTTTAAGAACTGAAAACATTTTCAAGCATAAATATCTCCATTTTTGTATATTGAACAAATAACATTTTCCCCAAAATATTCAATTCTTATAAAGTTTTTAAAACTTGAATTAACTTTTATATCTGATTTAAATGTATTTTTGGTTATGGGTATTAATCTTGTAAACTTTACAAGAATATTTATATTATTTATATAAGGAAAAATAAAGTTGGCGGAGTGGCCTATGCTCAGTACTACTCATACGCTGAGTTGGCAAGAACCACTTTTGAACTCAGAACCTTGAGATTCTAAGGCGGGTGCTCTACCGACTGAGCTAAACAAGCCCTTACTTATTATTCATATTTCCATGAATTCCAGATGAATGCCAATCCCCTTTTCAATCACAAATTTTACAGATCGAGTTGCACCAATTTTCTATAAAATTATGCATTCCCAAACCCTCATTCTAACTAAGGCCGAATTTTCATCTGTTGAGCCCATAGGCGAGATGAAATTTGAGGTTCTTCTCTAAAAAGAATTTGGGTAAAACTTTTTGAAAATAATTATACATGATTATTATTCATTAATGATTCCAAAATTAATAAATTGATTCATTTAATAAAATAAAAATATATTTAAAAAATTAGGCCATGAGTGAGTGTGGTTGTAAGCTATAGCTTATTCAACTAAGTCTCACACTGATTCTAACAGAAAAACACATAAGTGGTAGATAAATGGGGTTTGGTTTTTAATACATAAAGATATTCTTAATAGTTTTTCTACAAAAATCAAAATATATTTTGTAGGGTTAAATGGGAATACTTTATGAAAAGCAAGGCTTGAACAAACATTTAAAAAAGATATAAAATAAAATAAAAATCGAACCAATGAAACAGAAAAATATATCCTTCATAGGCATATTGAGACGATGCTTCTGTTCTTCAAAGAAACTTGAAATCTTAATAAAAGCATTATAGAAGTCCATTACAGACAAAGATGACCTTACTTCAGAGCTCATCCGCCCTTTGACAGCTCTTGTTTTTAGTGATGCTGGGTGTCCACACAGCCCCCTCACCAGACAAGTCAAGATTTGCCTGATGGGAGCGCCAGTTTTGTCGCCCTCAACCTGACCATGGAACAGGTAATACTAGTTTACATGGTACTAGCAGCAGGTAAGAAAAAACACCTGTCTTGTCCTGACCTGAGTTTAAATAAAGCATACAACAAAGTTCTCTCACAAAATATTATAAATTTGTTATTTACAATGTATATATAGACCTTCTTAATAAAAATAAACTTACAGAAAAATCCCAGCATATCTTTAAATTAGATTAAACTGGTATGAACACAGATCTATACTCAAAGTGTTTGTTGAGAGAGGTTTCAATAACCTTTATATGCAGTCAGTAACTGCTGGCAAAATTTGCTACTCAGTCCTTTTCTATGTTACAGCCAAAGGAAATTATATGCCTCTTTTCATTGTCTTCAAAGTAAGCATTGTTATCAATCATGTATGACTGGGGACGACCAAAAGGAGCCTCTTATGCTTCAGCCAACACTGGATAAATGACAGGAGAGGTTTTTGAAGATTGCTTCTATTCTATCTTTATTCCACACATACAAGACCTGAATAAAGAAGCCCTCTTGATCTTTGATGGCCATAATAGACACATTACCATTAATGCAACTAAACTTGTACAGATGGATGTAATTCTTCTATACTTTACTCCACACACCACACACACTTATGTATGCGGGGTTTTGAGGACTGCTTACATACATTCTATTCCCATGATACTCCATCTTTGACTTTCAATGGATTCAGTCAGCTCAACCCACCCTGGGTGAATGCTACTACAAGACAAGACACACCTAACATACACTGTAACCATCCGTTGTTTAAGCCAGTAAAGATCTCTTGTCAAAATGGTTTTAAGAAGTGAATCTAAGCTCCAAAATGTTTTCCCATCTCTCTTAAGGAGACAGATTCTAGATTCTTAAACATGTTACAGTTGGGTTTAGAGGAGCAGGACACTTCCCTATGAATAAGAATGCTGTAATGCCCAGAAATGTGTTGACATCAAGCACTACTTCAAGAAGTGGGGGTTCACAATCTTTAACACCCTGAAAACAAACCCAACATGATATTTTTCAAGTAATTTCTTCAGAACCCAGCACACAAACACAAGAAGCTCAACTCGTCAAAAGAAAGAGGAAAAATGTATAGAAGGTGGAGAACTGTTGTCAGAAATGGAGCTGTGTAGCAAAACTAAAAACTGACAAAGGAAAGAAAGAAAAAAAAAACAAAAAAAACATGAAGCAGCAAAGATAGCAGGGAGTAAAATGAAATAAAAAAAATTGATCAGTAGACATGAAATTCAGTATGAGAAAAGTGACATTTCCATTACTAACAAAGAGAAAAATAGTGACAGTGACCTTGGATTAGAATCTATATAGACGAAAAGACAAAGAAAAATAAATAAGCAGAGAAAAATCTTATTGAGAATTTATTATTGTCAAGTATGAAGGGAAGCAGTTTCTTGGAAAGGTTGTAGATAAACTCCATGGACAAAACAGGAAATAAGTGGAAATGGTTAAGCAAAGAAAATAGTTAAGTTTACTCTGTTGAAGATGTGTGCATCATAAAATAAAGAAAAAGTATATTTTACTTGGACAGTAAATAGGGTGTTTATAGAAGAAACAAGAAAAATATTTGGTGTTAAGTTTAGTGTAGATTAGATATATAAAAGAAATGATGAAATAAATTCTAAAAATATGTAATTCATGGAGAAAATAGAAAATTCTGTTATTTTTTAATTTAGTTCACTATACAGACATCAGAAATATCTTTAGAAATATCATCCAAGTAACTTTTAATAAACTCAAAAAGAATTCTATCAGCCATTTTTCTTAGGTAACCGATAATAGGATATATCAATGAAAACAGATACACCTATTTGATCCTATCTGTGGGGTGAAATAGGCCCATCCACTTTTTGTTAATAAAACCCTCTCACATGGTTTAATGGTTAGCAAGCTGGTTTAGCAGACCATTGTCAGTGAGTTTGATTCTCACTGGGTGCCCTATATTTCTGGCGTTGTGCCATCACTAAGTTAAGCTTAGTAAGTAAATAAAACTCTTTTTCATAACCTTAGTTTTAATGATAAATCAAAATCTGTTATTGAATATCATGCTCAACTAATACAATGTCAAAATGCAATCATTGTACTTAAAAAATTAAAACAATTTTGATGGTAATAGCATTTTCTGTGGGAAGTGCAGAAATCCCCAAATACATCCATTTGATCCAATTCTATACTATTCAATGTTTTTATATCAATTTGAAGATCACTATAGTCATATAAAGTGAATGGTGTAAAATTAACTTGTCATTTATGTTGATATTTATATTCAATCATCTTTCTGAAATACAAAAGAAAACAGAATGCACAACTATATACAAATCTAAAAAAAAAACAAGTGTTTATTTCAAAGTATACTTATGTATTTTCATAAAGAATAGAAGATTTAAGAAACGGATATCAAGCAATCATGTTTGAACTAAAAAAAAAAAAAAATAAGCAGCAAATAAAGAAATACATTAAATGGAATCCAAAACATCAAAGGAATTGTTATCGTGAATCACAGTGACATGATAATTGTTTCCTGCTCAGTCGCATCACTCAATATTGTGCAGCATATATTGACATCTGCATAATGGTATGCACCTAATTGCAGCTTTAAAACATGTGCAGTTTCCTTTGCAAGTGCTATCACATGAGCAGTGGAGCGTAAGTGCATAGGCAGTATTTGCATTGGCTAAAAGTATAGAATCCATTGTCTTCAGTCATCTATTTCATTCCCAAACACACTGAGCTGGATTTGGCAGACAGTTTGTTTTTTGTTTGTTTGTTGATTTTTCCCCAAATGACACTTGATACAAGAAGAGTTCTCTTGACATGCTGGTACAAGATTACTTTGGTGGGTGGAATGCTCTCTAGAGGCTTAAGACTGTAAGTGAACATAAGCTGCTGTGCTTCATTTACAGTACTATGGGGAGCAGTTCTTGTTGAATATGAGCACTGTCAGTTGCGTATTGTATTACTGCTGCTGGTGGAGGAGGAAATCCTCCATCAGCTCATGTGGATTTTCAGTCAGGCTGATCATTGTTTCAGTTACATTGGGAAAGTTCATCCAAGCATTCCATTCTGACTTCTTCCTGCATGCTAGATGTAAGGTCATAATCTATAAAATCATGGAAGAATAGGTATGCTTTACATTTGTCAGGTCTCAACAGCAATAAATCTTCATGAACTGGAATATCTATATGTATTTACTCAATCCCTCTGCCATAGGCAGGATGTGACACAAGGTCAATTTTTAAGAGGAGTAAAGCTAGTTTGAATTCAGAATTTTCATTCTCCTAGACTGGATATAATACCAAGGCTACAGACCCAGTCAACTCTACTATTAACCCATAGCTGAGGGAAGAACAGATGGATTTATGCCTTTTCCAAGGGTTAGTGAAGTGAAATGCAGATATTTGAAAGCCCTGTCAGCTAGGACTTTAGAATACACCAACTGCATCTCTGTAGAGGGGTAAAATCTCCCCAATGAGGCCACTTGTTGGCTGTGGGTGGTGACCTGTGATGCTTAAGGATGGAACCATGGCTGAGCTGTCCGTGACATACAACACTCCACCTTGGCCCTTACTTAGGCTAGACAAGCGTCGGAGAGGTCCCCTCCAATCAATTGGCTGGCCACGTCAAGCCCAAGCATCTATATGACTGTCTCAACCTTATTGCCCTTATAGCAAACCCCTTTTTATCATATATGTGCTAGAAGGCAGTGGCTGAGGATTTTATTGTCCAGTGTATGATGTTAAACTATCTGATGGTTAAGTTCCAGTCCTGGAGCTCTGGGGACTGTGGAGTACTCCTTCATCTCCATTACTCCCAGATCCACTCTGACCCAGAGTGGTAGTACCTGTCAGGGTCCCATCTAAAAGTTGAATAGAACAAAATGAGTTTTTTTAAAAAATGTGTTTAAAAAACAGAATTGAGTACCCATCAAGAATGAATAACACAAAATGTCTTAAAATAACCCAATGGGTTGATATGCCATAAAATCCAACCAACCTGGATTTGAAATCTGGTTGCCAATTCCAATTCTATTCTAATTTCTACATTGACAACCATGATGCTAAGCATTCCTCCATATATGAAATATTTGTGTATGCTCAAGACTTCAGAATGTTGCAAAGAAGTGAACAGACAACACAATAACATCAGAGTTAACTTTCCAGAGAAATTCCTTCTTATGGCCATCCATGATAGCATGACATATCAAGTTGATGCAATGCTTTGCCAAAATACTCTTTGCAAAACACAATTTACACAACACATAAAAGCTCACTCAGTGATGTCTTACTGATGACTAACTAACTCTACAAGAGATTGTCTGGTCATGTATACACAGTAACTGTCTCTCTGATTGTTTGCCAAGTAGCAACAAGTTAAATCAGTCCTCAAGATACTCAAAATGGTTGGATACATGCTAGACAGACTTTATAAATTGTTTTGAGTGTTTATCAAAATGACAACAGAATTTACAGTGTCAATGGTTGTCTACTGTAGTGTATGATAAGGAATTATCTGGCAAACCAATTCAGTAGTGTAGTAAATTCAATCCTCACTGGGCGTCCCATTACTGTGGCTTTGTGACAAAACAAGCTAAGATGTAACTATAAATATTGATTTTACAGTGTCAGGTTTAGAGATTCATAGTTATTTACTAAGCTTAGTTTTGGCACAATGCCACAAGCATAGAGCACCCAGTATGGATCAAACTGCTATGTAGTAGTAATGATTTGAGAAGCCAGCTTGTTAGCCATTAGTCCACTGTGAGGCATCAAATATAGGAGATTTATATCACTTCTTTTAACATGAAAGTAAATGTAACAGCCATATTTAATTCTTATTAGTAATAATTTTTACAAGTATTATGCTTTATCACAATCATTATTATTAATGGTTTTTACTAGTATTATCCATCATTTCCCTAATTCTATTTTTTTATCAGAATCATCATTATTATTAATTTTAATTAGTATTATCTTTTATCTTCCTAATTCTAGTAGCTTTTTATCATAATCAGTATTATCCTTTATCTTAATTCTATTTGTTTTTTTATTACAATCATTATTATTAATTATCTTGTATTATCCTTCATCTTCCTAATTCTATTTGTTTTTTATTACAATCATTATTATCAATAATCTTGTATTATCCTTCATCTTCCTAATTCTATTTGTTTTTTATTACAATCATTATTATTAATAATCTTGTATTATCCTTCATCTTCCTAATTCTATTTGTTTTTTATTACAATCATTATTATTAATAATCTTGTATTATCTTCATCTTCCTAATTCTATTTGTTTTTTATTACAATCATTATTATTAATAATCTTGTATTATCCTTCATCTTCCTAATTCTATTTGTTTTTTATTACAATCATTATTATTAATAATCTTGTATTATCCTTCATCTTCCTAATTCTATTTGTTTTTTATTACAATCATTATTATTAATAATCTTGTATTATCCTTCATCTTCCTAATTCTATTTGTTTTTTATTACAATCATTATTATTAATAATCTTGTATTATCCTTCATCTTCCTAATTTTATTGGCTTTTTTTATTACAATTATCATTATTAATAATCTTGTATTATCCTTCATCTTCCTAATTCTATTTGTTTTTTATTACAATCATTATTATTAATAATCTTGTATTATCCTTCATCTTCCTAATTCTATTTGTTTTTTATTACAATCATTATTATTAATAATCTTGTATTATCCTTCATCTTCCTAATTCTATTTGTTTTTTATTACAATCATTATTATTAATAATCTTGTATTATCCTTCATCTTCCTAATTCTATTTGTTTTTATTACAATCATTATTATTAATAATCTTGTATTATCCTTCATCTTCCTAATTCTATTTGTTTTTATTACAATCATTATTATTAATAATCTTGTATTATCCTTCATCTTCCTAATTTTATTGTTTTTTATTACAATTATCATTATTAATAATCTTGTATTATCCTTCATCTTCTTAATTCTATTGACTTTTTATCGCAACATTATTATTGATAATTTCAATTTGTATTATCCTTGATCTTCCTAATTATAGTTTCTTTTTATAATAACATTATTAATAATAATCTTGATTGTTATTATCTTTCATCTTCCTAATTCTATATTTTTAACACAATCATTATTATTAATAATTTTACTAGTATTATCATTAATCTTCCTAATTCTATTTGCTTTTTATAATAACATTATCATTAATAATCTTGGTTAGTATTATCCTTCATCTTGTTAACCTATTTGCTTTTTATCACAGTCATTATGATAATAATCTTAGTATTATTCTTGATCTTCCTGATTCTATTTGCTTTTTATTGTAACTTACTTGGATTATCACTTTTTCTATAATGAGGTACAGCATGCATCAGTAACAAGAATAAAGAAAATGCTCCCAGTGAGAGTCAACATCACATCCTATTTTACTTCGGGGAAGACTGTTTCTATATTAACATTAACATTAGTAGTGGGTAAAAGAATAACAACAAATATAGCATGAACCAAAGACAAGAGTATTGAAAAGCTTTACAAGTGTTATTTGGACTTCAGTGATACCATCCATGTTCTCATATAGTTTAGATAGTAAAGCAGCTGACAACACAGAAGGGGATGTAGGTTTAAGTCTTACTGGGAGCTTATTCTTTATTTTTGTTTCTGATTTGAGCTGTTCCTCACTGTAATAGAAGTGATGACCCTAGGGAATTTTGATAAAATGTAACTAGAATTAAGAAGAAGAAGGATAAGTCAAAACTATTAATAATGATTGACAGTGCTTCATCCAATATATATATATATATATATATATATATATATATATATAGAGAGAGAGAGAGAGAGAGAGAGAGAGAGAGAATATACATCTATATTTACTTTGACAAAATTTATTTACTTTTTTATGCTACTTTTGTATCTGCTAAGTTTTCTGGTAAAATGGATTTCTTTTTATTATTACAGTTATTGTTGATTCATTGCAAAAGTATCATGAGATAGACAAAATAAAACCAATCCTGACCTCCAAGTTCTCCGTTTCTAAGCGATTTTAATAATACCAAAGCCAACACAATCCAGTCTGATCTCTTGACATTATTACAAAGGCAGAGAGCACAAAACTGATAAAATTTCTCTCTGGTCATTAGATTCTTGTTCAATATAACAAACGTCAAGTTTGGGTTCATATCTAACAAAGGAGGAAATCTTATTGGCATTTATGATCTTATTGTCACTAATGTTTTCAACTTCATTTATATTTTATTATGTTTAGTGGCATTTACAAAATTAGCAAGATGTAATGAAACAAATTTCTAGTAGACAACACCATAACCAATTTTCTTTTTACAATAAATATTTATGAAAGAGTGAACATACCTATAAGTAAAGTATACAGAGTGATCTATTGTTGGTATCAGCAGAATAGCAAGGGAGTCTATTCCCTTTTTGCTAGCACTAGACCTGGGAGATTTTTTTTTACTGAGGAGGAACACCACTCTTACTGTCAGCTCCCAAATGCTTTACTGCACAGATCAGATCACCCAAGATGTGCTACTCATGTGCTGAGTTGGTGAGGACTGGTATCAAACCTAGAAACTAAGTGAATGCTCTACTGACTGAGCTAAACCAGCCCCTTGAACATACCAATACCAAATCATAATGCCTGACTCATTTTTGATATCTAGACACAAATTAATCTGGGTTATACAATATGAAACCACGTTTCTTTTGAAATTGATGTTTTTGCCTAATTGGCCTTTCTTGTTACCTTGCCATTAAATAAATCCTCTAATTGCAAAGTTTATTGGAGATGGGAATCTAAATGCAGCTTTTTAATACAATCATTTATTTTCTAAATTGCTTTAAGCCAAATATCTATGTATCACTTATCTGGCATAAGCAATGGTCTTGCTTACAAATGACATTAAAAATAGGGAATAAAGGATAAAGAAGCCAATACAATTGATTACAATACTAAAATATTCCTTGTCATAAACCTCTTAAAGGTGATCAGTGAATTAATCAACAATCATAAACCATTCAAGAAATTCATATCAAAATGATAAGTGTAAAACAAACTGAAAAGAGAATTTGGGATCAAAGAAACAAAGAAAGAAAATTATTTGTCTGCAGATTGAATATTGACAATACTACTTTCTTCTTCTTTTTCTTCTTGGGTTTCTTTGATGATTCAAATAAGAATTCCAACAAATTCCTGACCAAATACAAAATTGTCTCTGCTGAGATCATTATACTATTCTACTTTTGGGTATGGATAACTTGCTTTCATTTGACTAGATGAGAATCCAAGTAGTTTGGATATTCCATACAATTCAACTTTTCCAATCCAAACATTCTGGCTGTCCTTAAAGAAATGTTATCATTACTGAGTGGGGCTGTTAGCAGCAGGTTTCCCCCCCCCATACTCTAATTTCTATATAAACCTCTCTAAATAAATGAGTAAGCAAAGCAAAAGGCCATAAATGGAGCAAAAAATATCATTTTAAGATAACATTATTACAATTATATAACATTGCCACTCAATAGAAGATTATAATACTTGACCCACATTGCTATCAGTGTGCCCCAATTATATTTAATTTACACGATCTATAGGAATTCCTACATGAATTTTTGCAGTTTAGGAATAAAGCACTAATTAATTAATATATTTTCCTATATATCATCTTTGTCATAATTCCTTGACTTTATGAGCAAATATTTCAACAAGAATTATACAGGGACAAAATCAACATGAAAGAGGCAACTTAAGGAAATCCCTGTATCTTTTTGGGACACCTCTGTTATGCCAGACACAGGGCAGTTTATTGTAAAGTCAAATCTTATAAAATCTGACAAGACTGGCAACTTTTTTTTACTCTTGAAGATGTTATAACTTTTAAATATCTAAAAAGAAATTAAACCTTAAAAAAACAAAACAATCTATTTCTTATTTACAAGAGACATGTCTTTTTCAAAATAGTCCCCATCACTGTTGATACACTGTTCAAAGTAAATTTTCCTGTTTTAAATGTATTCTGGAAGTTGTTTTCAGGGATAGTGTACAAAACTTGCAACATATTCCCTATCTTTTAGATTATTTGAAATCAATTTTTCAGAGTGAATTTCAACTTTGGGAACAAAAGTGTAGGAGAAAAATCCAGAGAAGGCTATTAATCAACTTCTGACTGTGACACAGTTCTGTTTTTTGTTCAGTTGTCAGCAGACAGTATAAATTTTTCAGCAGCAATGCAATATATCATTAGTTTTTCTTTTAAAATCATGTGGCATGAACTTTTAAATTCCAACCTCTTTGAAAACTTCACGAACAATAAGGTGACAATTTCTATTGATGTATTTTGAATGTGATGGACACCCATTGGTGTGGAAAGTTATCCAGATTTGAGATTTTCTTTGTTGAATGTTCTTCCTGATTTGAAATGATGATACCAATTGTGACATTGTATAAAATTAAATTAATCCGCCTCATAAATCGGTTGTAACATTAAAAAAAAGAAGTCTTCATCAAAAGCCTTTTTTTCTTGAAACAGAATTTCCCATAAATATTTTTTCTTCTAATCCATATAAGTATATATATATATATATATATATATGTGTGTGTGTGTGTGTGTGTGTATGATGCAGTTTTTTGTGTTTGTTTGGGGTTTTTTTAATACAAAAATTCAAGGTCAGTACTACAAAACATTTCAATCAAAAGCATAGTGAAATGTCTCATTTACATGGCATTTAGAACATTTTTTTAGACACTCTTCATATATTAAAATCATAATGTTACTTGTTATTATTTACAAGTCACACTAAAATGAAAGGAAATGGATACAAAATAATAAATAGCTGACAATGAAGGTTTTAACCTAAACTATATATATATATATATATATATATATATATGTGTGTGTGTGTGAAAAAAGGAAGTGAATCCGACGGTATGTAGTATATTAAGAAAAATGAAAAAACACAGGTATAAATGGGTTAAGTGGTGAGTTTATTGGCCAACGCTGCAGTGTTTCGATCTATTAATTAGATCATCTTCAGGGCATTTGTTGGTATATGGAAGGTAATAAGAAATTTTTTATCACAGAATAACGAGAAAAGCGAGTGGTAGTCCTTATTATTCAGTCTGTTTAAAAAAAATTTTGAGGTTTGAAAAAAGGGGACGGTTTGAAATATGACGTCAAATATTTTTTTTTTTTTTTTCTTTTAAATTTTTATTACGGTGTGAGCATGGGGCGGTGTAAGTGTGTGTATTGAAAGGAAACATTGTGCATTTTTTAGGTGTGTGGTTGCGTATATATATATATATATATTATATATATATATATATATGTGTGTGTGTGTGTGTGTTGGATTATTTGCAGTATATAAGCTGTGTTGCAATCTACCACTTAAATTTAAAGACTAAGCGAGGTTATGTGGTTTAAACCTCAGCCAATCAACAGTCCGAATATGTGGTTGGTTAACTACTTAATCACCGTTATTGACAGACATCCATTTGCAATCATTGACGAAGGACCTGCTGGACTGAGGAACACTAAGGAGCAACCAAAGGATTCTTTACAAAGGATCGCGCTTTGCTTAACACAAAGGATCTCCATTGGACAGTGCTCTTGCTTGAAGCCTAAAGGATGGCCAGAAAAATCGTAAAGATATATATATATATATATATATATATATATATATATTCCATTCTAATGCTTATCCATGTTTTCAGTTACTTACAGTTAAACAATTTATGAGTTTACTTAACAATGGTCCTGTAAGGTTTAAAGTCATGTATACTTGAAGATACAAACTCCGACAAGGGTTGATATACAAAACATTTAATAGGTATACAGCACATGGATAAACAGGGTACATAATACATAAGGTGTACATAAACATACATACAACAGTAGAAGGGAAAAACATAAAAGTACAGACATGAGACTAAGAATAGTCCATGCTGTATAAATCACTTACAGTAATGTAAGGGGGCCAAGGCCCCAACAAGAAGGGGTAGACCTTAACTAACCCATTTGTCTCGTAGGTCGAGGAACAGGAAGAAGAGAGAAAGAGACGTTCAAACCAGCCGCTTAAATATAACCGGCCCCTAGCGGGAAATAGCAAACTAAACGGGCAGACAACTCTCCAGGCAAAATACGAAAGTAACGCCACAGTCCCAAACCACCAGAGTAGTGATGCTGGCAATTCAGATATGTTAAAACTATAAAATTGCATGATGAAGTGGCTAAAATCTACAGTGAAAAATTTTATTATAGTCTATTGTTGGATTTTATTATTAGTTATTGTTATTAATCTCTTGACTAATTTATAAAGTAAACCTTATCATAAGTATATATGTGCCAGAAAAAATACAGTGTGTGTGTGTATATATATATATATATATATATATATATAGAGAGAGAGAGAGAGAGAGAGAAGAGTTTCATTTAAGGAATTCACTCATGGTCTTATATATTACAGGCACGTTGTCTTGGAGATAAGTTGCTAACACACTGTTTTGAAACCAATGTTAACAATCGCACTTTAAATGTATTGTACTCTATAATAGATAAATACAGCTCTTACACACGTAATCGAGCACTTTATTTTCAATTCTCCAATGCTAAAGAAACTAATATATATTTGGATTGTCCAGATTCATTATTGGTATTTTGTTATACTCCCAATTTCCCCATTTTAGGTCTAGACAGAAAAACACTTAATATATTTAACGTGTGCGTAAATATTTGCTGAAAAAATGTAAGCAAGACTTGATTTTACAGACAAGAAATAAATGAAATAATCTTATGCAAATATAGTTTGAACTGCAAATCTCAAGGTTGAGTTAAATGACGAGACGATTATTTTCATTATTCTGTCAATTTTCTATTTCTGAGATTGTAACTTGATGAAAGATAGATTTATCTTGCCAAAACAGATATCAGTCTTTTCAGAATATGTTAATTTTCATTTGGACACTTGGTTTATATCTTATTATAATGGAGATTTGGTGTCTGTCTGTAACCAAAACTACATCACAGCTTCCATCACAATACCCTCAGGAATTGTGTGGGTTTATCAATGAGTATTTAATTTATAGTCAAAATCATTAATACATAGAATAATTATTATTTATTAACTTGGTCTCTTTGAAAATCTGAGCTAGATCTGCCTCAAAATGACCCATGTTATTAGTGCATTTAAAATCCTGCAATGTGACTTATATATCACTAAAAAAATAAAGGTTTACATAATATCTGGTGTGGTTAATTTGCATACAGATTTTAACAAAACTGGGTTTAATAAATAATTACTTGGTGGTATCGATCTCTAATATTATTGTTTTATTCTCCAATGTATTAAAATCAATCCTATGAATGGTTTTATATAGAAACCAAAATATAATTAAAATAAGTGTAATCTTTTTATATGCATTCTTATTTAATTTGGTTCGTCTTTCTGATTTAATATATTTCATTACATTAAAACTTAAATACTTATGCCCGGAGGGCTCATATTTGTGATAGTGAGTATGTGTGTGTGTGATTGAAAATTGAGGAAAAACGGATAAAACACAAAAGAACTTCTTTGAACCACAGATCATTACTCAAACCCATACATTGTAAAAGCTTACGCTGTTTATGCAAATCAGCGGTCATCGTGAACTCAAAAATAATAAAACAAAGGTCTGGTTTCTTCCACCTTGTACCAGCCATCGCAATAATCATAACTCAAGAGAACAAAATCAAAATACACAAAGGATAACTTTGAAAAAATACAAAAATCATAGAATCTCTGAAACACATCAAAACAAAAAATTCCAATCCCCCTATCAATTACCCTGACCACACCGCTTTGAACCCACAAGTTACTGTAGCCCTGTTGACACTACCCCTTCCTCTTTTTCTTCTTTTCCTCACACCTTTCGATGCATCCACTCTCCCATCTTATCCTCCTCCATTACCTTTTTCAACAAATAAACAGACTGTAGTCTCAGTGCTGCAAATAAATCTTCTGACAAAAATTCATTACATACTGAGGCGAAATATCAACTGAAAGAAGTTGTTTTGTGTTTTATCCATTTTTCCTCAATTTTCAATCACATTTTGTCGGATTTACCCAATCTGTTACTCCTCTCTCTCTCTCTCTCTTCTCTCTCTCTCTCTCTCTATATATATATATATATATATATATATATATAGGGGTGACAGGGAGCACTCAAATTGGTCTGAGATAAAACTTTTTGGGTTCTAGTTTGATAAAAAGTTAAATTTGTATACTAATGCCAAATAATTATTATTTTAATTATTAGGAGAAAAAAATGGTAGTGAACCTTTTACAGAAATCAGAATACAATTTACAATAAGAATAACTTCTTTGCTATTATGATGATTTTGTGCAGTCAACAAATATCATTAGATTTCTAAGTAACAATACTTATTATAATTAGCACAATTTTTGTTAATTTTTCCTTTGTTTTCACTGTTAATGATATAGAATCATGTTTCACAACTTAGTTATATTTTTTAAGTTCAGCTTGGTCAGGTATATGACCAAGAAATAGAAAATTGGGAAGTAGAAAGATAGTATTGCATAATTTTCTTGATCAAGAGGGCCAGCATGCTTTGGTTGGATTTTATGGCATGTCAACCCTTGTTGGGTTATTTTATGCCAAAGACATTTTGTTTTATTCATTCTTGATGGGTATTCAAATTTTTTTTTAAACTGAATTTAAAAAAAAAATTATTTTTAGAACTCATTTTTTCTATTTAACCCATAGATGGGACCCTAACAGGTATTACCACTCATGGTCAGAGTGGACCTGGGAGTAATGTCAATAAAGGGGTACTCCATGTTTCCTAGAGCTCTAAGACTGGAACTTCACCATTAGATCAGCATGCTCTGAAAATCTTTACTCTTTTACTTGGCTCAAATATATCCTGGTACCAATGGAAAATATATAACTAAAGGGTTCTCACAACTATTTACTAAGCTTAGCTTATGCAGACTATACTATAATCCATAAAGAGTAATAGAAATATTGCTGAAAACCATCTTCCAGATGGGCAGGGCCTATTTTCCTTGAAAATCAGCATTTGAATTTCTCATTATGTTTTTTATTTTATTCTATTTTTTACTTGGCCTCAAATACATTTAAAACAATCTTAGCCACCAATTAGGTCATAATAGTTATAATAAGGTTAACTTCAGCTAACAGAGAAACGAAAGAAATAGTTTGGGAAATCAGAATTTAGATTCTTCACCTTTTTTTTTTTTTTACATTGAGACCAGTGAGAAACATTGCAATGAAAAATCAGCATTTAAAATATTTGTTATAAACTGTGCCAAAATATCAGCAAGTGGAACTTATGTAAAATGCGCACCTGTCTCAAACACTAAACAGGTTCATGCTTCATAAGCCATATATGATAATAATTAATTATATTTTAACATTTACTTTTTGTATCATTGTTTTATTTATGTCAAACAATGGTTAGTCAGATAATCTCACTAGACCATTCACTAGTATAACTCTCAAGTTTTACTCTCATAGAGTGCTCTATTCTTGTGGCCCTGTGTCAGACAAATCCAAGTTTAGAAAATATCTATAAACTGAATGATTTATATAATCTATAAGTTTGTATCTAATTTTTTTTTATCAAGTAAAATCTGTTTATAAATATCCTGTTATCATCAAGATTACTTTCTATAATCCCATGTCATCAGGAGTCTAAAATATTGTTTATCATGTAGATAGTGATGTGCTTCTATGATGATGGCGATGATGTACTGCTTACATATATTGCCTCATTTCTGCTTCCTACATTAATCAGCTTATTTCATTAGGATTAGAACTTTTTTTTCTCATCTGAATGTCCAACAATACTGTATTCATTGGTAGCACATATGAGCTTCACTTATTTTAGTACATAATTCTTCTTTTGAATCCAAATAGACTTTTTGTTTTATTATTTTTATTCCCAACACGGAATGATTACTTTTATCTTCTAATAGCCTAGAATAGAAAAGATTGGCTGATATGAAAAGGCAAAATTGATTTATCTTGTTCATTATTTTATGTCTGCTTGTTTTCTGAAGTTGTTGACTATCATCAACTGAGAAAGAAAAGCAAGATGGCAGTAATGGACAAGACGAAAAATAAGACATTTTTTTTTTTCCACAATTATTTTTGGTTAATTTTCATTTCCTGTCTCCTATTTAGGATAAAGATCATTTTCAACCTTTGACAAAAGCAAAATTGGTGAGTAGTTCATAATAATGAAAAAAAAAATTGTTTAAATTAAAGACATTTATATTTCTTCAAATAAAAATTAGTCAGCTATCTTGCTAAATTTTAAATACTGTACATGCAAGTTGAACTTTTGTGTCTGAAAAGTTTTGATGCAGCATTTAAAAAAAGTGACAATGCTTTCTTTTCATTCCAGAATAATTATATAGGTCATTGTATATTTAAAATAATTTTCAAGTTTTCTCACACACATTACATACTTAGGCAAGCTATAATTATTTAAGATACATTTTAAACCCTTTACAGTATTTTAGGTTAAGTCTTAGTATTTTTGCATGGTAAGATATTTTTAATACATTTTCATCTTTAAGAGTAGACAGATTTATATTGTCCCACTATTTTGCTTTGTACGCAAGTTGATCAACAAGTGGCAATGTATTTTAAAGTGGAGGAAAAATAAGTGCCTTAAAGAATATATATTCTGCCCATACAAAACCAGTTTTAAAAAGACAGAAATAAAATTTCTGTCTGAATGTTTGAGATGAGGCTTGATGATTAATATTATCTGCGTTATTTGGGCATTGTAACAATGAAGATGAGGACAATAGTCCGAATAATGCAGATAATACTAGAAATAAAATTATTTAGATTGTTAAATTTTGTTTTTAATCTGATGTACTTATCTACCTTATTTATAAAAACTATCAAGTTCAGTAAATGCATTTTACAAAGGAGTAGATAAAAGGAGAGAATATTAAAAAAACGAATAAAGAAGAATAAAGAATTATCGTTTTTCTACACTTCTTTTCTTCTGATAATTATAAAACTATTAGAAGAAAAGAAATGTAAAAAAAAATAATTTTAATGCTTTTATGACTAAAAACAAATATTTAACACCCAGACACTCTGTCTTTAGCTTTTCATTCATTGAACCTCATTTAAATATTATTAGTCTAAATGTTTGAGATGAGGCTTGATAACTTGTATTATTTAGCTTTTTGGACTGTTATCCTCATCTTTATTGTTATATACACAATGTTTTGGCCAACATGGCCTCAAGCCTATGTCAGGTGTGAAGGCTCCTGATTCCAACAAGAAGGTCCTTGAGCTCAACAAGAAACACCTGAAGAAGGCTGGAGAGCACATCAGCCAAACCATTGTGTATATTACAATAAAGAATCTAAATAATAATCATTTAGATAGTTTCTGGGGTCTTATATTAAAACATAATTTTCTCAAAACATTCTGAATTCAAATAACAGAATATAAATTGCAATACAAATCTTGCAAGAAGAGATATTACTTACATTGAACAAATTTTACTATTATGAGTAGACTTATAAGTATCATTCCTAATTTCATCTTGATATAATAAAAAGAAGAAAAAACCCTAGAATAATCATATAGGTAATTCTTAAAAAGAAGAAGAAAAAAATATGCTGAAACTGGATTCATTAATTAGAAATTAGGTCAAGTCAATCTGATTATAAACTATGTGATATCATGGGTAGGATTTTTTTTAACAGCAATAACAAAATATTTTAGATTTTTCCATAGTTATTCTTAAATATTATTTCTTAAATTTAAATCTCCACACTGGATATTTTGTTTAACATTTGGTTAATAAAGCTATGTTTATTAAAATACTCTTATGAGTGTACAGTATGGATTGTTATTTTCTTTCTTTCTGTCCCCTCCTCTTTCTAGTGAATAAACTAATCAACTTGAATCTCAGCTCAGGATTGGGATGGCCTACTGTGCACTGCCAGTGAGCTTGACTCCATTGTATGACAAATGTGCAGTCATGTGAGGTAACAGAAGCAAAACCTCTATAAATCAAATTCCTATATTCAGTCAGGTGGAAGACCTGCAAAAAGCACAGACAGCCTATGCAGATGCCACTCATGGTGAATACCAAATAAAGTAACAAAAAGATTTGCTAAGTTACTGAGTGTATGTGTAAAAGTTCCCAGCATTCTTATTTGAAAACTAGAGACTGAATACATTGTTGAAAACTGTTTATTTTAATGGAAACTTTTGTACCCACCTAATATAGGTTGACTGAAAAGTAGGTTTGTAATTGAAAAGATGTATTTTATTGAGTAATAAATTAGTTTATTCTTTCCTCAATAAAGAATTATTGCTTGTACTATTGACACTTTGACATATTTTAGTTGGGTGTGAAATATGTGAGTGATGATGAGAAACAATTTGAAAAGTTGTTTTAATTTGTAATTAAATTGTTTCATTATTTGTACTTACACCGAGGAAATATTAACACTTGTTTGTTTCATTTCGAGATAAAACACTTTTAAATTTTTATTTATTTTGGCAAGCCCTTCCCCCTCCTCAGGTGTGTGTGTGTAAGAGTTGATGTGATAATTATCAACAGGCAAAATTAATTTGGTAAAATGAGCTTCAATTCAGGTAAATGCTGCCTGTGTTTTTCTTTGAACTATTGCTTTTGATACACTTCTCCCTGTAGTTTATCTTATTACCAGTTATTTTTATATAGTCTTGTCACTTGGATATTGTGATGGTTGATTTTTAAAAAGGTGGATGAGTAAAAACTTGGACATATTTACAATATCCCTTATTAGATTTTTTTTTCAATTAACTGATGATAAATTCTACTTACATTCAATATTTTTCATTGTGATTCCTAAAAAAAAAAAAAAAAGAATTAGACTTATTTTAGAGTGCAACCACAAAGACATAATTTCATCTATTATCTAAAAAAAAATTGACCCCCCCCCCGCCTAAAAAAAAACTATACATAAATATAGATATTTTTTTTGAGAATTTAAAAAAAAAATTCTTAATTTGTAAAAATGATTCAAAGATTGTTTAAAAATCTATAATTATTTTTTTTATCTTCAAACATAATAAGGACATTAGTCTGATTTGAAATGGAATGCTATTAACATAAAAAAGCTAACAATATTTTTAAATTTAAAAATGTTTTTCAGATGAAGCATTTGACATCTATCATATGCACTGAAGATGGTTTTTAAAAAATGAATCCAAACCCCAGTACCGCCCTGTCGGCTGGGCATTAGGATGCACTGACTGCACCTCTGCAGAGGGGTAAGATTCCCCCAAATGGGGCCACCTGTTGGCTGTGGGTAGGAATCCATGATGCTTAAGGACAGAGTCTTGGTGGATGAGCAGTCCATGACCCGCAACACTCCACTTAGAACCTTACTTAGATGGGTGGTCAGAGAGGCCCCCTCTGATCAATCGGCTGGTCACATCAAGCCCTAGCACCTATATGATTGCCCCAATCCTATTGCTCTTATAGCAAGCCCCAACACTTTTTATCATATGGGTGCTAGAAGGTGGTGGCTGAGGGTCTAAATGTCCTGGGAATGACATTAAGCTCTATCTGATGGTGAGGTTCCAGTTTTGGAGGTTTGGGGAATGTGGAGCATCCCTTCATCACCATTGCTCCCTGGTCCACTCTGACCCAGAGTGGTAGTACCTGTTAGGGTCCCATCTATGGGTTAAATAGAAAAATGTATTTATAAAAAAATTGTATTATCCATTAAGAATTGATTTATTTCAAAACTTTATCGGCATTAAATGACCCACTGAGGTTGATATGCCATATACCAAACCAGACCCCAGTAGAGATTAAGTTCATTACAGATTGTTAACTATTACATCACAGCCTTCTTTGACCTAAATATCTATTCTGTAGGACCATTTTATAGCCTTTTTGAATTTCTCATTACTTGCTATTGTTTGCTGCATTATCTTTAATCTTTGTTTTATTCGAGTATCAACAGCTTCATCACTTGAAATAATAGTTACAAGTTATCTACACAAAAGTTGGGAGAGCTTTTCTATCAATAAATCTGTCAAGATCATTATCTGTGTGCATTGCTTTAAGTGTTGCCTTTCTTTTGATTAATGGCTGATCCAACCATATTTCTTTCATTCAGAAGGCAACAAACAAACCTCTGTTATTTTTCTCTCCTTTTAAATATAAGAAGCCTATCAGTGACGTTTCTTAGCTCACCAGTATCAAGTCACATTCTATAGTTTATAACTAATTATTCTGAAGTACAGAAGTGAATGGTCGAATAATGGTTATCAACACAAACAATGAAACTGGAAAGTCAGGTGCAATTTCCAGCAGAAACCTTTTCTATTCACTTCCAACCAATCCTTTTGAAAACATTCCAGTGCTTTGATATATTGACAAGGTGTCTTGTTTCTAGTATGTCACAATAGTTTATGGGAGGAAAGAATAGGTAAGTAGGAACTTGGGGAAACCACTCAACCTTTTGTGCTTATCTACATAAATGGAGGCGTATGGTGTAATGGTTATTGGCATAGGAAATGGACTTGGCAACCCAATTTTAGATCTTAGATATGGCTGTTTGCATTTCACATAGTGCTAATACTTTTGGGAAAGGTATGCATCCAAATATTCTCCTTCCAGTTATGGGTAAACAGTAGGGCAGACTGGACTTTTTAACTTTGGTTAGGCAACCAGTCTAGGAAAAGGAAAACTTTGAATTAAACTGCTTAAGAAATTGATCTATATCATATCTTACTCATGTGGAGGGTGGTATATATATATATATATATATATATATATATATATATTATATATATATGTGCGTGTGTGTGTGTGTAAAAATAGAAAACATGAGTTTTATTTTTTATGGAATACTTTGTTTTTCTATTTTCTACATACCGTCAAATTTAATTCCCTATTTTACTCCCATATATATATATATATATATTATATATATATATATATATATAGAGAGAGAGAGAGAGAGAGAGAGAAGAAGATAAAAGGCATAAATGATTAAACACCTGGAGAAAATACTCTCTTATATCAAACTTACATGCTCAAGTTGCAACAGCAAAAACACTGTTACCTCTATAGTTAACAATCACAAGGTCTAATAAATCAGTGTTTTGCAGGGTTTTTTTTTTTTTTTTAATGTCAGCATACATCAGTCCATTTTAAGAAAAAATAGTTCTAGCCTATTTAATAGATGGAACACAATGATCAAAGAGCCCAAATATTCTGGTTTTGTTTCTTTTGTTTTGATTATTGCAATTTTTAAAAAAAATGCCACCTTCTTTTATTAGTTCTTATCTATCATAGTCATCCCCATTTTGATATACAATTGTAATTATGAACATATTTACAATATTAACTCAGTATTCTATCATTCATTGTCTTTTGATGAATTGTATCCATTTTTATAAGCAGCTGCAAGTTGATGCATATTGAATGAATGGTATTTAGTAGTGTTATTCTATCATTTTAAGAACCGTTGTTGTCTGTTATGTCTTTTTGTGCATATTTTGCTAGTCCATTTTCAAAGAATTTCTCCCTGTGAAAAAAATCATCTTAATAATGCTGAGACACAGTTTGACATTTAAAACTTCATTCTATCTTGAATGATATTTGAAAAGTGTGTAAAGAATAGAAGAAAACTGTACACTTCATATCTTAAAAAAAAAAAAAAAAGAGAGAAAAAAATTAATATATTTGTAAACGTCCACTCCAAAATCACCTGACCAGAATGATTACAGCAGAGTTGACATTTCTTTATTTGTTAGAAAGTTGTAAATGTTTTCTCTATCTTAACAAGCTTAAGTTTAAAGTCTTAGAAAATGATGTGACTTTTATGATATCTTTTTTGGGGGGTAAGGGGGGTGTAATAATTAAGATTAGTGGGACTTTTGGATATACCACAGTATGATAATCTAATTATTATGACATTTATATGTTTACTTAAGAACTATTACAAAATATTTTAATAAGTAAATTAACTCTCTCTCTTTCTCTCTCTCTCTCTCTCTCTCTCTGTCATTTTTTCTTCCTTTCCTTCTTTTCATATACGATTGAAACAGATTAGTGTTAATGCTTCCTCATGCTCACCCCATCTTTCAATCTTTCCCCTACACTTTCTGTCTTTCTTTTCTTATATTTTTTCTGTGTAGCATGTCCTTTTTCTTCCCTTTCTTTCTTTATGATAAAAACAGAATGGTCCATTATTTAACAGAGGTGACGACACTCATAAGAAATAAGAATTTGGCAGATAAGCAAGACCAGATAATCAGGATTTACATTTTTGCATTTTCATTTTTAACCAGAGAATGTTGCAAGATGATAACAGTTGTACAATTAAGAAACACAAGAATTATAATTAAGATTAAATGAAACACAAGCAAACTGAAGTTCTTGTTTGATATTAGGGATCTAAACAAGACAAGCTGTGACTGAATTTGCATTTTCTTGCAACAACATGTTTCACACAGTTGCCTTTTATTCATGAATCATTTCCCTATTGTTTTTGGTTAAAAAAAAGCAAGAATATTCAGTTCATAAAGTAAAGGCTATTGTGAATATTGTTTCACAGGCAGCTGGGACCATTCTTTTCTACCATCAGTAAAAAAAGTCTAGGAATAAACATTCATAACTTCAGATAAGCTAATACTGCACAAACTCATAAAAACTACTGTTTACATCTGTTGCAGGTGTAAAAGGCTTTTTATCTCTCTTTTATTCTCCGATCACTTGTCTTTTGTGATTGTCCTTGACATCAAAAAACACATTGTTATTGTTACTTTGGTACAAGACAAAGACAGCACCATAAATTTATGATATGCACTTGAGGGCACTTCTAGTATCAGAGATCAGATACTTGGGGGCAGCTGTAAAATAAAGGGAAGTAAATGGGGTTGTCAAGTTGGGTCAGCTTTGTATCATTTCCTGTGCCAATCATCAGAAATATGAATTTTGAAAGCAAAAGCAAAGTTAAGTGTGCAGTTATAAACTTGGTTCTCCACTTCCTAACAAATTATCATAATGGCAGTTTTATTAAGTCTTCAATATTATTTTGAATAGAGAAAATAAAATAATCACCCCCACCCCCATAATTTTTTTTTTCAATTTCTTACAAATCAAATATGTAATTAATCTTTATTATTTTCTGCAAAGGCTTTTACATTATGTTGCTACTTGTTTTTATAAACACTTTTAGTCCTTCATTAAAACCTGAAAAGTAAAAAAAAAAAGAAGTTTTGTTGTATGAAATAAGAGAATAATTTTGGGGCAATAAATTTGTTTAATACCAGTTTTCTGAAACTTGAAACAAATTCTCAGATGGAATAAAAACTTTTCTTATTCTGGTAGAGTAGCAATAATTATAGAATGGTAATCTATCAACATCCGCTTTAAGAAAATAATACACATTATTCTACACAAAGGAGGAAGGTTATACTGCAAAAACATGTTTGTAGATCATTAATATGTGGAGACTGAATACATATTTCTGACTCAGTACAATCTTCAAGGTAACCTCTTTATGCTGCTCACACACACACACACACACGTTTTGACAACAACAAATATAAATATATATAAATAAATGTAATATAATAAAATATTCTCAAAATAATAAACGTACAATTGCTTGTCCTTGTCTATTAAAAATCTCTGAGTCTTGTTTTTGTAAAAGTGACAGAAAAATCAATTTCTCTCTGTCCTAAATGACACATGAAAAATACCCATGTCCTAATAAAAAATACAGAACCGAAGATGATTAAAGCCAACTCAGAGTCTCCTTTTACCCTTAACCAATTGACCATACCAAAATTACATGCACTTATCTTCAGAAATGAACTGCTGACCTCACAATACCAAAATCTTCAGTTACAGTCTCAAAGAAAATACACATATAATTCAATTTTATACTTCCTTTGAAAGATTCCAGTATGAATTCAAGACAAACATTTCTTAGAACAAAGAATTGAATGTTTCCTAAACTTTCTAAAAGAAAACCTGCATCCATTTACTAAAATCATATTTCCTTTGTCTTTTCATTGTGTGTATTTTGATTTGTTTCAGCTTGTCATTATATTTATTATTGATTTTAAGTCTAAAATGTGTTGCTGGCTGTGAACAAAAGTGATATACCAACCAAAACAAGCCATTTACCATTCCTCATTTAAAATTAGGTATGAATTCTAATACCACAAGGCCAACCAAAACTTCACTTTTCAAACTAAATTATTCATGCTTCTCATTGGTAATCTATCAACTTCCAAAAAAAAACACAATTTACTCATATCTCTTTAACACACAGTCGAATACATTCTTAGACACTTTAAACATGTTAACACTTACACTCACAAATTTTTAATTATCTAAAAGTGCTGATAATAACAGTAGCTCCTATATTTAACTTTTGTGAAAATTATTCTCGTGAGTCAACTGAAATTAGGAAATGACTGACATTAGGTCGAGGTTTGGGCTAGACAAACTCCACTAAATACATTTTTTAAATATACTTTATGCAAAAGTAGATTATAATTTCATATATATTCATTTATAATTTTTCTCTTCAAAATTTAATAATTCCATGAATTGTTCCTCTACTTTATGTTGAAAAAAAAATCTTGATCATTAATTAAAATAGATTGTTAATTTTGACTGTTTAATAAAATAGGTTTTGTGCTTTTCATGGATTAAAAATAACAGAAGAAATATTTTCCAAGAGTGGTGAGTCTATATTTTTGGCCAGGGATTGTATATAACACACACACACACATAATGCAATTCAGAGTAAAGTAGATCTAGATAACCATTGCTCATAAAGTTATTTCTCATTGGGTATCTTATTATGACCTTGTGTCATTAAAGTTAGTATAATATCTGCAGTTTATAAACATAAAATGCATGCATCATGGTTGAAATAGTTGTATGTTTTTCAATAGCATGTGTCTGGGTTGAGATAAAAAGAAAACATTTTTATTGATTTTCAAGGCAGGCAGGTGTAACACAATCTTCTAGTCCTAGTTTCCTTCTATTTCATCTTATGTCATACTAAGCTAAGATTTGTAATGATCTATATTAATGTGGGTGGGTCTTAACATTTCATACCAATAGACCTGTTTTAATACCTACAAAACCTTACTTATTTCTTTAAAAGAAAACTAATTAAAAAAAAATATATGCTTGACTGTTATTCAGTACATACACACAGAATGTAATCATAGACTTAATTTTATACTGAAATATATGTATGTCTATATAAATTGTTTATACATCTTCTGAACAATAACAGTAAAAGGTGGGAGGGGCCAGATTTTCCCTACACACCCCTCTCTACCTACAACCTAACATTTATCTATATCAAATGGAATATATCTTTACTTATATCCATTCATCACCCTTTCTGCCAGTTGGGAGTAACAGTACCACTGATATCAGCAAACCAATTATACCATCCCAATGCACCCTCCCACCTGGCAAACCAGAATCACTCCAACACTATTTCTTACAGGCAGCCTCCTCTTTCCTAAACTGTTCAGGGAGCACTGAGAATAGTTGGACATTTAAACCAATGTGAGAAATGAATGATGTGGGTAGGGTTAGGTAGCAGGGAAGGGGAGAGAGAAGAAGTAATATCTGGTTATTGAGGCTTGGTTGGAAGAAGCCATCAAAAGAGACGTGGCCTTGCTGTTACCAATGCTATCACAGCCTAACTGTTTATATTCTCATTATGTCTTATGCCAGACAAGAAAGCCTTTAGCTTTAGAATCTTTGGGCTTTTTGATTGCTGCTCTGTCAAAGAGAGGGACCACAAGCTCTTCCTATATTCCCAATGACCAGCTACAAAGCAATTCTCTATAGTGTCTCCTGGCATCAGCAATTTGAAGAATTCCTAAATTCTTGCATCTAATATATTCTCTTTTTAAACAAACCACAAGAACACATATTATTTTTCCAGTGGTTGTTTGTCTCTCTCTGTCTCTCTTTATATATATATATATATATATATATATATATATATATATATATATATATATATAGACAGTTGATAGAGGCAAACATTTCTCTTATGCCTTTATTTTTATTCTCCTTTTATTTTCCCTTTTTATTTAATTCTTCTCTTCCTTGTGTTCCTGTTATTCTTCCTATTTGATTGTTACTCTTCTTCCACCACCACCTCCTCCCCCTCTTCTTATTACTTCCCTTCAGCTTCTTTTATTCTTCCTCTTTTTTTTTCCTTCTTTTTTGTTTTTCCTATTCCTTTTGATCTACTTATATTACAGACTGATTATGCTATGAAATATATTCATTCTTTTCCCCTTTCTCTTTGTCTATTTAGAGGTTAAAAGTTAAACTGTTTAACTTTTCTCTTTCAAACTTTGAGTATAATTTACCCAATTTCTAGATAGTCCGATTTAAATTTTTTTTTTTTTTTGGTGGGGAGGGTGTCATTTTTTATTATTAACTATGAAATCAGTTTTGCTGTTTGAAGGTCAACACTTCTACAGTGTGAAAATAACTTTTACTTAGTTAAAAACAAATCACATTTTTACCTAAACATGCACATGAAAACTTTTTATATAATGAAGGTGTTGAAATATCTAATAAACAAATCGGGAGGCAAACGAGATGCATAGTGATGTAACACTATAATTTTTTTCTTTCTTCCTCTTTTTTTATCCTTCTGTTTCCTCATTTAAAAAAAGAAACATTTTTGTTTTTTTCTTATTACTGTTTTCTCTCCATTTTTCTTCTGGTATATTTTTTTCATTTATTATTTTTTTCTTCTTTATATTCTCCCTTTCTCATTTAATAATGAAATTAGATAGACACTTAGTTATCCTATTTTATTTCTATTTATTTATGCATCTATTTTATAAGATGTTTATCCTTTTTTACCTGTTTTTTTTTTATTTTTTGAAAGGCACCTTTATTTAAAAATAAAGGTGCTATTCAAAAAATAATCTAAAACAATTGTTACTTATATTGTTTAATATTTTGATATTGCTAAGTAAAAACCTACAGTAAGAATAAAGAAATTACATGTATTTTTTCTTTTTCTTTTTTTTCTTCTTTTTTCTTTTTTTTCTTTTTAGATATTCTTTAATTGGCCTTTTTCTTTTTTTCCCCTCCCTTTTTCATCACTTAATGCATTTTCTTTTTCTTTTTTCTAATAAGATTTGTTTTTCTTTTCTTCCTTACTTTTTAAACTACTCCTTATTCTCTCATTATTTATCTTTTTCTAATAAGCATGGTTCCATAACAATCAACATCTCATCTAACAAATATTTGAGTGACATAGAAAAATGTATCTCTTTCTCACAGATTTTGTTTTTATCTATTCTCAAAGACAGAAAGACACTCAGCCTATACAGATGGAAACTAAGGAAATTGACCAGAAAAGGAAAAGAAAAAAATTCTTACAATCAAAGGAAGATTCATGAAAAAGTATTTGGAATCTGAATGAAAACATAAGGAGACTGTGAATGTAATTGTTATGGAAGGAGTTGGGTAGGCATTTGTCCTCAGATAAGTTGAATAAAAAAGCATTTATTCAATTTGGTGGAAATAAAGAAAATATTGAGACAAAGGTAAAAATGACATCTCAATGTGTGGTGACAATAGGGTAAGGTTTGAGTAGAGTGGAAATAATGGAAATACCTACTTATAAGTAGTCATAGCAACAGCAGTACTGGTGAGGATTATCTATCTACTGAAGCTGTGATACAAGTCATGATGATGATGATGATGATTTTTTTTATTATTGTGATAATTCAGTTATGAAAGGAAAACATGATAGAGAGATTGACAATACAGTGATTGGAGATAATATACATTGTTGATGATGATGATGATGATTGAGTAGAGAAGGAATAATTCTGACATTGATTATATTGATTATGAAGATTAATGATGACAAAACTGATTGATTATATGGAGATTTAAGTGATAATAATGATTGTCAAAGTGATGAGGGTAAGATTTATTGGCCTCAGAAACAATAATGATTATGAATATTATTCTTGTATTCAATAACTCAGATTGTAGTATATTAATAAGGGTGAAAATAATGAATTAGAATCATAAAATTAGAAATAACAACTGAATAATATGCAAACATTTATAATTATGAATAATAATCAGTGATATTAAGATTATTCAAATAATAAGGGGCTTGCTGTCACTTGATCCCAAGTGATAATCACCAGACACTTCTTGTAGGAACTTTTAAGTTCATAAATAATAAGGATTATTAAAACACTTGTTACACTCCTGAAGACTCCAGTGAAAGAATTGCTGAAATCAGCAAGAATACAGAGATGACTTGCTGTCACCTGACCCCCAGAAGGGGTCACTGGAGTCGGTCATGGTAAAACTAATCCGACTCAGATTTTGGTTGAATTTATACTTTATATGGCCTTAGTTTCGTCTGTAAAGTTATACAGTGCACGCTCCTTATAAATAGATTATAAAAAAATATGGTCTTATATTTATTATGAATTGTAATCCCTTAATTACATAAAGAGGCATCAGAGTCAGAGGTTTATAAAATAGAGGAGTTGGAGTCAAAGCAGAAAAGGCCACCAGGTAAGATAAACATGAAAACTTTAATAATAAAGATGTAAAGAGAAACAATGAATAACAAAAATACTGAGACCAAGGTAAAAATGACATCTCAATGTGTGGTGACAATGGGGTGAGGGTTGAGTAGATTACTACTTATATTGTTTATCATTTTGATATTGCTAAGTAAAAACCTTCAGTAAGAATAAAGAAATGTATCTCTCTATAACAGATTTTGATGATGACTAATAATAATAACAATACTTTAGAGTTAATAAACACTTGTGTTTATATGCTGTACTAACCTAAGCATAGTACATATTAATAATGACTAATATTGATGCAATTTTCCAAAATAGCATGGATGATACTATTTAACATAACACCACATTAACTTTTGTTATGACTGACAAAGCAGTTATTTATTAACCATTGAATAAGAAAAATGAGATATAATGATCTGGCAACACATAGTCATTGAATTCATGGAATTGTGGGACAGTTTATGCTTCTGTAAGGTTTAATTTCAATATCTTATTTTATTTCCTAAGAATCCTCTTTTGTAGGTATGTATCTTTTGAGTATGCTATGTATCTCCTGTTTGGAGTGGCTTACTTTTCAACTGTCTTTGTTTTATTGCTTCTACTGGGATTGTTCTGTGAAGGAATAAAACCGGCAAGCTGCCAGTTTTTTTTCCCTGCTCTTCCTAAGATATCAAAATTAGCCTTTACTCGGATTTGAAAATAACTGCTTATAGTTATTTAGTAAGTTTTGGCACAAAACTATAATAGTAAAAGCGACCAATGAAAAGCAAGCTCACTATACTAGCAAATTAGTATGTCATGTGTACTTGTTAATCATCGTACTATGATAGGTGTCCAAGCATAACTACTTGTACAAGAAGCAAATACATAACAATTCTATTCAATGATACTGCTATCAATCATGGAAAGTGGAGATAGTGATTTTCTTACTGTATTTTCCTTTGATTTGGCTTTGTACTAAGCTAAGCTTAGTCATTGATTACTAGTGATAATATCAATAGAAATCAGCTTATTGTAGAGCAATGGTTTAGCCAGCTAGTCTCACAGACCATTAGGGAATTTGATCCTTAGTGTCTTACACTTGTGTTTATATGCTGTACTAACCCAAGCATAGTATATATTAATAAATGTTAATATTGGTGCAATTTCCCAACTAGCATGTATAATACTATTCAACATAATGCCACATTAACCCTTGTTATGACTGACAGAGCAGCCATTTGCTGCTGCTGCTCTTGCCTTGATAAGTCAGTATTGAAAGTGTTAATGTTTCTACCCAACCCAGATCATTACTTCTCTATCACTGTGGTATTGGAGATAACTGGTAAGAGAACTGACAGGGAAAACAGGGCAAGTTAAGATCATGCCTATCCAAAAGTCTTTAGCTACCAGAATCAGAACTTAGTTCATTGATTTTGATTTTTCAACTGCCTACTGACATACATTTTGGATAATAAACGTTTATCAATTATGAGGATATTAACCTGAATGATTCAAAAAGCGAAGGTGCAGATCTCTGTCAGTCTGAGTGATTTTTAGTTCAATATATAAAGAAGCACCCAATGCTTAGCTTTTAAAATTAATTTCTATTCAAAAAGGAAATCTCAGTGCATTTTTCTGTGGGGTACCAAAATATTTTTCAGACTTAATATTTTAGTGATTTAAATCCTCATTAGTATCCTATACTTGTGCCAGACTTAACTTAGCCTATGGTACCTCAATGTGGAGTAATGATCAGCAAGCTAACTTCACTGACCACATTGTGTATTTACGAAACCCTCTGCATGAGCAGGATGCAACACATGGCCAATTTCTTAAACAGAGCTTAGTAAGTTTGAATCCAGACTTAAAATGTTATGATAGAAAGTAACAAAAACATGTAGAAAACTGATTCAACAAAATTGATTAGCTTCAATATTCTTTTAGATTTGAGAAATCATATCTTACTTATTTTAAACTCCTTACATATTTACCAACCCCTCCGTACGAGTAGCATGTAACATATGATCACTTTCTTAAGTGGAGTTTAGCAGATTTTAATTCAGAGTTTTCCTAGACTGGTTGCCAGACCAAGGTTAAAAAGCCCAGTCCACCCTACTACTTACCCATAGCTGGAGGGAGAATAGTTGGATGTATACCTTTCCCAAGTAGTGGCAAACAGACTAAGCTCAACTTAGTAAATGCCTATAATAATGGATTTTAGAAACTTATAACCAAAGTTACAAATTTAGATCTCTAAAATTTTATGTTATTGTTCTGTCATTAAACTTCAAATGAAGTGTTCATTCAGATGAGGTCAACCCCATTAATGAGGACAGAAATATCACTTATTAGATCCTGATAGTCTGAAAGCTGGCTTATAAACCATTTGATAGTGTAAATTTTGATCTACACTTGTTACCCCAGTCCTGGGATCTTATGCCAGACTAAGTTCAATAAATATTTGAAGGTGCCTTAAGTGTAGCATTAGCTGATATGCTAGTCTCACAGACCATTACTTGTGTAGTGAGTATGTTCTTACTAGGTGCCTTGCGGAACACTAAGCTTAGTAAATATCAATAATGAGGACAAAAGCTGATATGATTTGAAAGAGAAGAGTTACTATAAGCTTAGAGAGAGAGGGGGGGGGGTAAATAGAGAGAGAGAGACCAAATTGAGAGAAAGAGATGGCAAGAAAGGTATGGGATCCATTTAATGGTAATGAGGTTAATACCATTTGTCATTATATCTGAATGTCAAATGGTAATGGTTGGGAGCAGATCAGAGAGAATACAAGATGGATATAACTACAATCTGAGTGGCATGGCAGTTTTCTTATCTAAATGCACTGCAGCCTACATTAATTTTATTGTTTTCTCTTTTCTATAGGAAATAAACTAAATTAGCTCTCATTATTCATGTTGTACAGATAGATTCAGAGTTAATGGTGAATGTGTTTAACTGTAACCATTTTTCCCCTATAATTTTGAAAACTATCAGTATTAAAAAAGTACATGTATTGTTTCAAGGTTGTAAAGTGTTTTTTTTTTCCCAATTTATTATTAACATATATATTATGACAGGCAACATCTCCCAAGAGGAAACAGTCTGTGCAAATACATTGCACCTTCAAGTTGAATATTTTAGTATAACCTGTTTATGACTGGCAGGTCTTACATATTACTTTCCAAAATCAGAACCCAGTTTTCAAATACTGATTTTCTTAGCAAGTAGCTAGGTTTTTTTCCACCTAGAAGATTGGCACTATACATTCTTCCTGCCTCTATTTCTTCCCATTGGATTTAGGCTGTATTAAGCTAAACTTAGTAAATATCGATGATTGATTGATTGATTTTAACAGCATGCCAACTCATCTAGGGTTATTTTATGCCTAGAGACTAAGGAATCACATCATTGAATGTTCATATTTACATTTTGAGTGTATGTCCATAATTTTTTTTTTTTTTTTTTGCGTAATGTCCAATTGAATCTGAACAATTTTTAAACAGATTTATTTGACCCATAGATTGAACTCTAGCAGGTACTTCCACTTTGGGTCAGAGTAGATGTACTCCAGAAGTGGAGCCTCACCATCAGATGCAGTTTAGTGTCCTACCCAAGACACTCTTTTTTTTTGTGTAGGGTGTCTTACTCCTCTACAGAGTATACAGTCTCTATTCTAAACCCTCATGACAGAGCAATAAATATCAATAAGTACTTCACTATGGAGCAATAGTTAAAGAGCTTTCCAAGCAGAAAGTTTGATCCTAAATGTGTGAAACATATTTGTAGCTTTGTACCATACTAAGCTAAGCTTAGTAAGTACTTATCCATCTGTATTGTGGTAGAAATAGCTACATATTTCCTATTAGTGTTAGAGTTTGATGTTGAAGCCAAGATAACTAAAATTCCAAATACTGATTTTCTAGGCAAGTAGATTCTCTATACTTTGAATATATGAGCAGTATATAATTTTCCTACTTCATGATGTCATGGGGGATATAAACAGCTAATATTTTAATAATCTATATATAAAGTAGCTTAATCTGTCAGGGGAAAATATTTCTGTTAATGGCCCAGTCATCTACAGTGAATAAATAAAATAAATAGTGGATAAATAAAAGGTATTAGATATCAGATAAATGGTAAAAGATACCAGGCAAAAAAGTAAATGATAATAGGTAAGGTTGGTTGGATATTACCATATGTCAACCCTTGTTGGGTTATTTTATGCTGAAGATATTTCGTTTTATTCATTCTTGATGGGTATTGAAAATTCTTCTTTTTTTTTTTTAACTCATTTTTTTTTTAGACACATTTTTTAAAACTAATTTTTTCTATTCAACCCACAGATGGTAGGGACCCTAACTGGTACTACCACTCCGGGTCAGGGTGGACCTGGGAGTAATGGCGTCGAATGGGTACTCAACACTACCCAGAGCTCCAGAACTGGAACTTCACCATTAGATGCAGCTTAACATCATACCCAAGAGACGATAATAGGTAAGGGTTATGATAGGTAATATGTATTACTGTATATATGATGCAATTCTGTAATAATGTATAAGTTGGGGTGTGAGTATAGCCTGCAGGGCCTAGAGCAAAGCCACGTTGTGCGTGACAAATTTGTGAGTAGTGATAAAATCAAATAACATTATCTACGGTTTTATTTGACTTAGATCTTTTTTCTTTTTCCATTAATAATAAAATTGTAAATGATATTTTATTTTTATTTTCATGCTTGACTCTTGTTATTTTAAATCAAACAATTTATAAGTGAAAATTAAATAAGATTAAGTTGTTGGGGAATTTAATTCTTGTAGTAGCAAATATATTCTAACCTTGTTAATCGTTAAGTAGATATATATTTCACAAGATTTAAATTAATTTTTTTATTTATTGTTGCTGCCATTTAGTTAAATCATTAATGTATTCCTATGCATTGGCAGTAAACCGATAGTATAATATTTTTTTTCAGTTACATTAATCTGGCTTTTATAACCTTATACTTATTAATTAAAATACTGATAACATTTCTTCTTTCTAATTGGACAACTGCTGTCATGTGACCCCAGTTTCAATCATTAACCTATTTATTTACATAATATGCAAATATTTTCCTTGGTGTAATGAATAATCTTTTTCTCTTTTATATAATTTATGAATAAGCTTTATAACTCTGCATATAATAACAACACAAGCTCAAAACCTAACAGGATTTCTCTGCTTGATTGGCTGACAGCTGTTATGTGATTCCAGTGCAAAATCACACAAGGCTGATTTATCTTGTCAACAAAACTAATCTATCATTCTTTCATTTGTTTGTTGGCCATCCTAGTCAATGGCATATCAGATTGGCATAAACAATGAAGAAAAATAAATTGCTGTTGAAAGTTAAAGTATTTGTAGGCCACCAACATTAAGAAATTTAAATCAATAACTTAAACAGCTCACTAATTATTGGCTATGATAAAAACATGCTTTCTTTTCAGATACTATTTGACTGGTCAGGTCAGGGTTCATTACCTGCCACTGATAGCATATAAACCAGTACAATCTCTCACATGTTGTCTGGAGAAGAGATGGGCACTACCAAGTAACCCCTCCCCCACTGCCCTGAGAGAAGCCATAAAGAATTACTTGGCATGACTATCTAAAAACTTTAAATAATTTAGAGGAAAATATAACATAACTTGACTGACATTAAGTTAGTGGTTATATATGATTGAGATTTAATGCTAAAAGAATTTTAATTGATAAAATATTTACAGTGCTCAATGCACAAAAATGCAGAGCAATATAATATATTTTAATTATAAAATAGATTAATAATAAAACAGGATCATACTGTTGATCATCAGGTGAACTAGTTGAATGCACATGTTGAATGCTAACTTACCTGAGGATTAACATTGTAAAAATTTGAGTTGAGAGGTTTTAATCCTGTTTTATTATTAACCTATTTTATACTTAATATATATGTATATATATATATATATATATATATATATATATATATATAGTCTTGTCATCCACATACAGTCCTGTTTTGACATATCACATCTCATCAGTGTGGCTAGACATGCAGGTTGTTTCAGGCTGGGATTGAATCTTGAGCAATTTATCTTCAGTCAATGTTATTACCCATCTACGTGACCTACTTTGAGAAAGTGAATTTACTGATATAAACATATCAGGCCACAGAGTGCTCAACCTATTTTAGAAGAGCTATGCTATATATATATATATATATATATATATATAAAAAGCTCTACTCTGTTAGTAGTGATTGCTATAATTCCTAACTCTTGACAATCCATTTGTAATCATTTCAATTTTATGTCTCTTGTTAAATCATTTGCAATGTATATAATATCTTGATTCATTGTCAATAACATTAGACTTATGTCCTTACCATTATCTCTTTTTTCCTTATTTTCAATACATTTTTATATGGACTTTATTGAACTATATATTTATTTGAGCTTATTATCTTCTGCTCATCTTTCAGGCAATCTCATAGCTCTGTCCTCCCATTACTTTTATCTTTCTTGGCAAAGAATGGCTCTAGATGCATTTTACAGTGTTTGAGGGAATTTGTATTTTTTTTCATTAAGTTAATTTTGGACAGGCCAGAATACATGTAATTGATGAATGAAAATTTCACACTCACATTATTTTTTTTTACCTTATCATCAAAGAAATATGTAGTTTGATGAAATATCCTAACCTTTTTCTTAGTTAATTCTGGGTGCTTTTCATGAATTGCTGTTTTCAGTTGGTCTAATTGGGAACAATATGAGTTTAAATCAATTGTTTGGTTTTCTGGAACAAGCTTAAAGTCCAAGAGTCTCTTCCATTCTCACCATATACATAATGTCATATTTTTTGGGATGAGGATCAGCTTTTGGTATGTGTTGTGCTCATTTAAGTAAAGTAAGTAAAGTCGTCGGGGTGACCTAAAGTCGGTATCAGCCAATCAGCGAGGGAGTCTATCTCCTTTTCAATAGCGCCAGACCAAGGAGATTGTTTTTAGCATCTGAGGTGGAGCGCCACACCTACCATCAGCTCCTTACTTTACTGCACAGATCCCTGTGCTACTCATACGCTGAGTTGGCGAAGACCGGTATCGAACTAGGAACCTTGTGGTTTCTAGCCGAACGCTCTACCGACAGAGCTAACTTGAAGCTAGGCTGGTCCACAACAGTATTGTTAGTGGTTGTTAATCTTGCTTGTCCAATGATCTTACATTGTTATAAAATATCCACTTTCATCTATCACAATTTGTTTTAAGAACAAATATTTTAGTTACATTCAATTAATCAATTAAATATGGAAATGTATTCCAGTATTTTTTTTTTTCAACTTAACATTTGAATCCACTTATTAAATCAACTCACATGATTTTCAATATTTGATTTGGATATTTTGAATATATTGATTATCTTTGGTGATTCTCAATATCTTGATTTGATTCAATTTCAACTGAAAATGGAAAATTGGTCAGCAAGAAATCTCAAACATGAAATTTTGCAAACCATTTTTGATGCACTTGGTTATTCACAGTATATTTGAATTGTACAAAGAAATTTTATGTTAGAAATTGCAAAATTCAGTTTATTTATCAAAGTTGTTTTTCTCCATCACCAAAAACATTTACTTGTGCAGAGAATGACCCATATTAACCAAGGAGGTAATGATGTAGTATTAAAGTAAGTAGATAGCTGTAAGAAAAGTCCAAACACTACCTATGTATCTCCAACAGCATGGATTCCCTTGACTCTCTCTCACCATCTGTTCCTATTAGTAATCACTTTTGGCAAGTCTTCTAGATGGTATACAATGTCTACACAAAGTTGATGTAAATTTTTGCTGGTTGGTCCATCTTTACTTCTCTAGCAATGACCAGCATGTTTTGTTCAACTTAATTCCCATCTCACAAGTAAGTGGCCTCACAGCTTCTGTTTTGTAGAGTACTACTTCCAGGATTTGTTTAAAATGGCAACCTTCTTGTCTAGTATTAAAACCTAGATTCCCATCTAGGTTTTAATACTGTATTAATTTCCACTCTATAATGAAAATTTAGTTTCACTCTCTATGTAAATACATTTTTTTCTTTTTGTAGCAATGAAAAAAAATAGAATTAAAATACTTAGAATGATTAAGAAATGCATATTAAGAACAATAAAAACTGTCTTATGTCTTCATCATTAAAATGTTTGTAACAGCTATATAATGAATGAAAGTTTTGACATATTTGTTTAATAAATTATAATTTCCAATTAATTTCCATATGTGTTTTAGTATTTGCTGTGTTAGTCTATATGTAATCATAAGAACTAATAAATATTTAAACATTCATTTCATAAATTATACCACAGTTATCACAGGTTACATAAACAGCCAGATATTAATATTAACTCAAGAAATGTTTTTTAATTTCAAGATCATTTTTATCATAGAGTAACAACCTCAGTATACTTATCTAATTTGATTTCATCAGTTTCACTCTTCTCTATATTAGAAATAAAACTTATTTCACTTGAGGTCAGATACAGTCAGTGAGAATTAACTCACTTTCTATTAAGTTCACCAGACAAGTAAATTGAAAAAGCAAAAAAATCACTGAATGTTTTTATTATAGATATTAGTTGTTTATGTAACACTAAGTATTACAAGTAGTATCTATTAATTGAAAATGTGCTTTCGTTCTAATAGTTACATATTTAGTAATACACTTCTGGTGCTAAAAGAGAAACAAAATCAAACAACAATGATGAGGGAATTTTAGTTCATATATATATAATATTAATATTTTGAAGGCCAATACAATGCGTATGAAAAATAAAAACAAAAACATCTTTTTGTTTTTATTTTTCATACACATTGTATTGGCCTTCAAAATATTAATATATTATAACATACTTAACAATGCTTCAAGCAAATTACCAATTGCTTTTATATATATATATATATTTACCCCCACATACACATGTAGGATGTGACACAAAATCAATTTCTTAAGCAAAATTTAACAGGTTTGAATTCAGAGTTTTCCTTCTATACCAGTTCTTGATAAAGAACCCAGTCTATCCTACTATCATACCTTTCCCAAAGGCATTAGCGCTATGTGAAAGCAAAACAGCCAAGTCTAGGATTTGAACTCGAGTCACTATGTCCATTTCTTATGACAATAACCATTACAGCATGAGTACCAATTTTTGTTAATGTAAACAAATTTTTGGCTTTTCTTACCATTGGTCATCAACTTTACCAATACTCAACTATTTATTGATGCAGATTAGGAATGAATTAGCTGGAGGGGAGTAACGTCCTTTTATGGAAGTGTAAGAATGCACTCTCAAATTCTCCCACAAGCCAGTTCCTATATGCACAGCACTCATGATTGCCGAGTCAGATTTTCATGCAGAATTTTACCCATAAGAAAAATGCACGGTCTGTATCATGCAATCAGGTAAATAGCTGGTTGATACCCTATGAAGAACACAGATTCAAGTTATTTAAGTGTCGGATTCTCGTGGAAAAATTGATCTTAAACTCATACTGGAGTTATGTAGGACAGATTCAGTTCATTGTTGAATGCATTGAAAAACCTGAACTGGTGTCATCTACAAGGAGTGAAAAGAAGGAGTGTGTACTTCTGATGCATCTGGAGGGTGTGAAGAAGAAAAAAAAGGCAATTACATCTGCATAAGGGATGCACTGTTCACATCTTTTGCCACTGACTATTACCTGGCATACAAACAGTTTATAGCATGCAACTTGCACCCTGGAGTGTCTGCTGACATTTACCTGGTGGAGCTACAAAAGCCTTCGGCACCATTCAATGGAATGACTGAGCGAGGCTTAACTCTTTGCCTGCCAAATTTACCCCATGGCGGTACCAAATTTTCTTGGTATTTTTTTTCTGTATGACGGGATATTTCAAAGTTCACTATCTATTCAACTCAGAACTCATTTTATTCAAATAAAATCCTATTATTACTGTAATCTAAGTCCTTCTGCTCTATTATAATGAACTAACCATCAGTTTTTCTACTTTGCTTGAGTGTTCTTGGCAGTGGCGGAAAAGCTGCTTAAAGTAGGCAAAAAGTTTTAAGTGCACCTTTGTCACTGGACTGCCCGATCGTGCCAAGCAGCTTCTGTATTCCTTCTCCCAAATGGATGAAATAGACATCTTGCAACTTCTGGTCAGAGCCACAGTTATATCATGAGATGATCATTTAGGGACAGGGCCAACTGCATCCACACGACTAGAACATGACAAAGTTTGGTTTGGTTTGGTTTGTTTGCATATCAACCTCAGTGGGTCATTTAATGCCGATAAAGTTTTGAAATAAATCAATTCTTAATGGATAATACAATTTTTTTATAAATACATTTTTCTATTTAACCCATAGATGAGACCCTAACAGGTAGTACCACTCTGGGTCATAGTGGACTAGGGAGCAATGGTGATGAAGGGGTGCTCCACATTCCCCAAACCTCCAAAACTGGAACCTCACCATTAGATAGAATTTAACGTCATTCCTAGGACATGTAGACACTCAGCCACCACCTTTCTAGCACCCATATGATAAAAAGGGTTCAGGCAATCATATAGGTGCTAGGGCTTGACGTGACCAGCTGATTGATCAGAGGGGGCCTCTCTGACCGCCTGTCTAGCCTAAGTAAGGTTCTAAGTGGAGTGTTGCAGGTCATGGACTGCTCATCCACCAAGACTCCATCCTTAAGCATCATGGGTCGCTACCCACAGCCAACAGGTGGCCCCATTTGGGGAAGTCTTACCCCTCTGCAGAGGTGCAGTCTAACGCCCCAGCCGACACATGACAAAGAGAGTAAAGCACTGGGATGAGGTGTTACATGAGTAATTAGCTCAATCATACGGTGAGGGATTGTCTTTCTTGACAGAAGAAACAAGAACCAAAGAAGAGGACGGTTTATGTGTGCTTGTGACCACTATTGTTTTATTTCCCTTTTTTATGACTTTTTGAGTGAACATATTCTGACAAACTTTAGTTCATTTCTCTAATAAACTAAATATTTTCAATGTTGGATAAAAAAAGACTATATTATGTATTGAAAATCGGCAAGTAATTACTGTAATAATGACTGACAGAATAGAACTATTATATGCATGATGAATCTTTTGTAGCAATGTTTTACTACTATAGAAATGCATGTACATTCATATTACCTGTTTGTCATTGTTCAAAATAAGTTTACTTTCATGCAGTTGTTGCTAATTTATGAAACTCTAATATTGGGGTGGGTGGATGAAATGGTGGCATCAAATACAGAATTCACTCAAATATTCTCAATGTCCCCAACATTGGACTCCTGGCTAAAAAATGTAAAATATTCTAATCTGTTATTGAACTGTTTTTAAGGTTATTCAGTAACAAATTGTAACATTTTATAGGCAATAGCAATGTGGAAATAGGATTCTGCCCATTCAAGCTACCTGGTATATGTACTTCTGCTACCTCGCAGTATGAATACCAGCTGATTCTTAGAGTTAAGGAAAAAATGTACATTGAATGTTATGGGAATTACATATATTTGGTTTGGCTCTTTTCAAAATAGGTTTCTTTTGTGAATTTTTTACTTATTCATGAAACTCTAATATTAGGAGGGCTGTCTTATATAACACACATGCACACACACACACACACATATATATATATATATATATATATATATATATATATATATACTAAACCCTCTGCAGGAGCAGGATGTGACACAAGTTCAATTTATTAAGCAGAATTTAACAGACTTGAATTCAGAGTTTTCCTTCTCTTTGATTGCTGCCCTACTATTTACCCATAGCTGGAGGGAGAATAGTTGAATTCATACCTGTGTCTAAGATTTGAACTCTGATTAACAAGTGCATTTCTTATGATTCTAACCATTACACCACATGCCTCCACAAAAGATGAGAAATTTATGCTTATTATGTATGACGTATATAGTAAGCATAATTTTCTCATCTTTCATCATCAGTATCACTATTTATATAATCAGGAAAGGGAATGAAAGTTTTGACTGATTAAAAAAAAAAGTCTTACATATTATATCAAAAGTTAGATAAATAACTTGTTTAACAATATTTTCCTATTCAAGAAATTCAAAACAATATGACACAGCATTTATATAATTTATCACATGATATCATGTTTCTAAAATTTATGAGTTTAATTACTTTTATTACTAATAAACAACTATTTTTGACGAAACATGAGATGTCTCCTCTGACCATTTTAGCAGAAGGTCTCCCATGTTTCCTATTTGAAACAATTTGAAATAAGTTTTTTTGTGGATTTATTATTACAAAATTAAGAAAAATTATAACATTTGTGGAAAATTGTAGGTCTTATCTATTCAAAAATGGTAGACCTAAATATATGTGGACCTGCTTCATAACTGTATTGTTCACTGGTGCCAGATGCTGGTATTTAAGTCTAGGCAAAAAGCCAGAATTTTAAATTCTCATGCAAGCAAGCTTTCTTTACTTGGAAGATTGGTACACTACAATCTTCCAGTTACCATTTCATCTACATCTTATGTCGTGTGTGTGCATATGTATGATTTTAATAGATATTATGAAGTAATGCTCTGATTTGTTTAATGGCATATCAAGATTATGGGTTATTTTATGCCAAGATTTAATTCATTTCTAAATGTTTGATTATAATCACAACTATTCATATTTTCCAAATTTCCCAGCAATCCTTTTTTAAAATTGCACTTTTTTTTATCAGTCTATAATAATAATTTGTTAGCACAGTTATATGTTATCAAGCATTCCTATATAATACAAATCATTTGCTCACAATTATACGGTTTCAAGTAACTATTTTTATTTAATAATCATTTGCTTGTACATAGTGAAACAAAAGCATTCCTATCCAATACTAATAATTTTTAAATACATCTATTGAACCCATAAATGAGATACGAGCAGGTACTAGTCAGAGTGGACCTGGGAGTAATGAATGAGTACTCAACACTCCCTAGAACTCCAGAAAAGGATCATCACCACCGGATGCAGTTTAATGTCATATCCAGAATACAATAAGTGTGTGTGTGTGTGTGTGTGTAAGTAAACATTTTTTTAAAGTAAATATTTTATAATAAAAAAAAATCTAAACCACTTAACAGACTTTTTTCATTATGATATATAAAGGTGGAATTTTTAACAAGAATGTATAATGGATAATAGTTGAGTTTGATTCCTGCTGCTGGATTTAAACTTGCTATGTTACACTGTATAGATATATAATTTTCTTTATTATATGTAAAGAAATTGTTTCATTTTTTTTTTTTTGTAGGTAAAAAAATGGAAGTAAAATGTTTAGAAAGATTAAGAAATACATATTAAGAACAATAAAAATAGTCCTTTGTCTTCAGCAGAAAAAAGTTTATAACAGCTATATAATAAAATATATATCAAGAAGTTTTCTTTCTTTCTTTTTACAGGCAGAAATCCAGGAAGACATGTTCTGCTTAAAATCTGTTCTGACTTGCAGGATTTAGTTATATAGAGAAGAATAAGAATAGGTTTTTAGAAATATGAGGAGACTGAAGGTTGGCCTTGAACTATTGGAGATTGACATTTGTTAGAAGACAAGACTTGTTGGAAATAATTCCATAAAATGGATGCATTTAAAAATCAGCAGGAGTTGCTTTGACAAACATCTGTTCATGAAGATCAGTATAAAGGTTGAAATTAAAAAAAACAAAAACCAAGCACACATTTATGTTTGGCATATATTTTTTTATTTGAATCCCAACAGCAATAAAACTGCTGTTAAAAAACATTGCATACTGTTCATGTTTAAAGAATAATAGTAATTATTATTGTTTTCTATGGAATTTCTTTTTAGATATCAAATACATTTTTCTTTTAAATACCAGAGAATATTCAGAAATAGGAGGAGGAAGATTTTATTATTATTTCACTCCTTGTGAGTTTTTCACACCAGCGTTAGCTGAGGTTCTTTCACTGGAGTCTGAGTGACAACAAGTTTTCTCAGGTCTCCAGGACTCTTCTGAGTATTCTAGCCAATTGCAGCAATGCAGTTGTCTGGATGGTCTTAAATCTTCCTCTGATTTCCAGTTTCTCCAGTCTTTCTTCCAAGCTTTTTGGGATCGTTCCAAGTGCACCAACTACATTTGGTATCACTTTCACTCTCATATTCCATATCTTTTTCAATTCTCTGGTAAGGTCTAGGTATTTGCCTATCTTTTTGTTTTCCTTCATCTTCCCCCTGTGATCTGCTGGAAGAACTGCAAAGTATACCAGTTGACAAGTTCTCTTTTTTTTTTTTCTTTATTATCATTATTACAACTATAAATAAATAATGTAATCTATTTTTTTAAATTTGGGTTTAATTTCCTCTCCAGCAAAATGGTCATTTCTCAAGCATAATATTTTATTCCTTTTCTATCTTCTGTATAAAACATCTACAGAGTTTTTTTTTGTTTGTTTTTGTTTGTGTGTGTGTGAGTGATGAAGAATCATGCAATTGCTGAAAGCTTTTTCATGTTCATTTATGTTAGTGGATCAACAATATTCAATTTTTATCAAAGTGAAATGGTTGCATCTTTATGATAGGGTGATTATAATGAGTAAATAAATATAGTATATAGCAAGGCAGAATAATGTGAGTTGGAAATAAAAGGTAATTTTAGGCAACTGTATCTATTAGTAAAATTGCATACTAATGAGTAAATTTGCATCTTTCAATTAAACTATAAGCATGCTTGCAAAACCTACCAACTAAAGCTTCTACTTGGTACCAACTTTTATTCAAATGAATATCTGATTATTAAGTGAAATATAGTTGACAAATGGTTAATGGATCTGAACCTACTTTAAACAAGTGAATGTAAGAGTACATAGTTGACAGTTATACAATCTTTTCATTACATTTAAAAGCATTGTGTACAATGCCAGTTTTATGCTTTTCATAAACAATTACTCAAGAAGCATGACATAGACAAACTATTGTTTGTCTATGTGTGGCAGAGCAGAGAGATTCACTTTCTTCTCAAAGATAAGACTGCTGTTTACTTTAATAAGAGTCCACAGGAACCAAAATACCAACTTTAAATATACCTGGGATTATCTTATTTCTGCACTGCTAAAAATAATGCAACAATGATGAGAAAACTTATCTAGGGAAACATCTTGCATTATACTTCTCTGTTGAAGTAGCAATCTTTATAATACCAGGCTAATAATATTTTGGAAATATTCAAATCTAACATCCTCCTTATAATAATAATAATAATAATAATAATAATTTTATGATAATAATAATTTTTTTTTTTTGCTAGTAATATTAATAATAATAAGATTTCCAATTATTCTAGTTATGTAAGTAGCCCTCAATTTATATTCTCAACATACATCAAAGTATGCATTCAAGATTTTTTTGCCATTTATATATGATAGTTAAAGGTCAAGTGCCTGCTAAATGGAAAAAAGTTGTTTGATCATGTCAGATATCAAAGATTTAGGTAATTAGAAAATTTATGCTTATATTAGAATTTGATGTAATAATCAGTGACATTCACATGTGCACCCGCCCTGTCGGCTGGGGCGTTAGAATGCACCGACTGCACCTCTGCAGAGGGGTAAGACTCCCCTAATGGGGCCAACTGTTGGCCGTTGGTGATGACCCGTGATGCTTAAGGATAGAGCCCAGGTGGATGAGCAGTTCATGACTTGCAATACTCCACTTTGGCCCTATCTTGGGCTAGACGGGTGGTCGGAGAGGCCCCCTTCGATCAATCGGCTGGTCACGTCAAGCCCTAGCACCTATATGATTGCCCCAACTCTATTGCCCTTATGGCAAGCCCCAATCTTTTTTATCATATGGGTGCTAGAAGGTGGTGGCTGAGGGTCTACATGTCCTGGGAATGATGTTAAACTCTATCTGATGGTGAGGTTCCAGTTTTGAAGGTTTAGGGAATGTGGAGCACCCCTTCATCACCATTGCTCCCTGGTCCACTCTGACCCGGAGTGGTAGTACCTGTTAGGGTCACATCTATGGGTTAAATAGAAAAACATGAGTTTATAAACAAAATTGTATTATGTATTAAGAATGAATTTATTTCACAACTTTGTCGGCATTAAATAACCCACCAAGTTTGATATGTTGTAAAACAAAACAAAACAAAACAAACAAAATCACATGTGCACATTGATAAATATACTTTAACAATTAATTGATAATACATGTATTTCTAAGTGAGCCTATTATTCAATTAATCCCAGAGCTATTAGTTGTATGAATAGTGCATCTCTTGGCATATTCAGAAATAGCTAGCTTTGGTATATGTCTCTTTTTCCCTGTGTAAAAAACCCAATCCCCTCGCCCCCAACCTAACACCCTATACCTAAGGGATCACTAATAGTTCTCCTGATTTAAATGATGTAAGTGTCCTAATAAAGTTTTATTGAACAGTTGTACTGCTGTATCACATGAACTTGGCCAGATGTTAGGAACTAGATCATGTGAGTTATCTGACTAGGAGAGAAAGTCACTAGTCCCTAGATGGGTTTCTGTAGGCAAGAATGTAGTGATAAACTACTAAGCTAGAACAGAACAAGTCCGATAATAAGTTTTATGAGATGAAGACTTAAAGAATTACCAGTAAGGTGGGAGAAACAAACCACACTTTTTACAAAGTCATGTCAGTCTAAAAATCCTAGAAAGGTTCTATTTATTGGATATTTTAGTGATGAGATAAATAAACATTTCTTCTCAATCTTTTAAGTGTCTCTATAGAATATTAATTTTTCTTGTTTCTCTGATTACAGTCTTGTCACCCCTATATTAAAAGTAAAGTTGGCAGAATGGTGTATTGTCCATATAAGTCAGACAGCAAGGGAGTCTATTCCCTTTTTACTAGTGCTAGAGCAGAGAAATTGTTTTTGTATTTGAGGTGAAGCACCACATCTACCATCAGCTCCCCTCTTCCACACAGATCCAGGTTGTGCTACTCATATGCTGCAAACCTGGAACCTAGAGGTTTCAAAGCAGATGCTCTATTGATTGAGCTATTGTTTTAACTTTCATTATTTTTTTGTTTTAATAATATAATATATAAGTTATGTAATTATTTTACCTCTAAATTATTTTCTAAAATTTCAGGTTGTATTATGTAATTATTTTACCCCTTTAAAAAAAAATATGTAGGGGATGACAAGATTTTAAGGACCACTTTGTACATTATAAACACCTGGTTTTACATTTTTCGTTGTATTGAATATATAAGATTCTGAAAAGTTTTATATTGGCATCCATTTTGTGCTTTGTTCATTTCTCTATTAGTCCACATACATTATTGTGTCATCATTGATGTTTCTGATTCTGCAAACTTGTTTTTGTTTTATTTAATTTTACCATGGTAACTTGGACCACAGACAATAATGTCAGAGAATTTTGTGACACTTTACAATGATTGGTGCCAAATACCAGTTCATTTTATCCCTTTCCCACCTCCTTCCAAATGACAAAAAGAGTAAATCTAATTTTGCCTATTTGTGCTACCTGCCATTTCCCTGCCAGAAGGTTCATCTCTAGTTTTGTCTATGGCAGACCTCACCACCTTTACTTGCTCTCCCTATCCCCAACTAGAAACAGCATCCTTCTTATCAATAACTTTCTCCTAACATCACATTGTAAACCTCCTTCAGACACAGAGATGTATTCAAAGAAGATGCAAATAAGCACAGATGCTGATATGTATGCATCCTGTGTCCCTGGCACATAAAAATCTAAAAGAACGCAGTAAAATCATATCCATGCGTCCCAGTATTTTTCTTTTTTCTTCTACCACAACTTCAAGCTAACTGTAAATACATTTCAATAGTTTCTTAGAAATGAATTACACAGGATAGGTTACAAGGTAGGAGTTTGATGGCTTTAGTTATTTCCTCAGATCATAAAGAAAAACCCTACAATCTATTAAGAAACTTTAGTTGGGACCCATAAATTTTCCCGGGGACTCATTCAAAGCAAATATGTGTATCCCAGGATGCACTAAATCAAAAAGCTATCAGCATCACTGAATAAGAAAACATTTTCTAATTACAAAGAAAAAAAATGTATGGTATCTTCATACAATCATTTCCAGTATGAAACTGAAATAAAATCTAGTTTCTAAAAGCATGATTTTTCAATCACTTTCATTTTGGAAATCAGCATTCTATATCCTGGAGTCTACCTGGGTTTTAATACCAATTTCTGATTTTGCTAAAAAATATACAACTATCTCAGCTACCAAACAGTACCTATTTGATATCTACAAACTTTAGATTATTAAAATTCTAGGCAAAATAAGGAGAAATGGTTAGTCAAAAATATATTTTACCCCAATCTTCCAGGTGTATGTAAGGAAGGTAGGGGTCACTCTTGTGTAGTGGCTAACATGCTGGACTGTGACATCATAAAAGAGTGAGTTTGAATTCCAGTTGCACTATTAAGTTCACTTTCAAACTAATACTTTTAGGAAAGGTATAAACCCCCTCAACCCCATCTATGGGTTAAAGAGTACCACTACTGTTCTTCTACAAGAATGGCTTTCGTATTAAATAACCCAGAATGGTTGATATGCCATTAAAAAACACAAAAAAAACAACTCCAGTCTTTCTCTATAGAAAGGCCTGTTTCTTGTTTTTAAAGTCAATATAAAAAATCCAGAGATAGAATACAGATTTGTCAACCACATAAAAGGCCTTGTTTATAAAATTTAAGCTAATTTGGTACAAGGCCACAATAATTGAGTGCCCATTAAGAATTAAACTCATGATTTTTGTGAATTGTCTGAAAGACTAAACTTGTTAACCATTGATTTATAGTTGGCTTCTTTTATTATTGATATTTATTAAAGTTAACTGGGAGAGAGTAGAGTAGAAAGATTGTGATGCACCAATTTTTCTTTTGGGGAAAGATTACCCACCTTTAAAGTCATTTGAAATCTTGGCTTGAACACTGGCACCAGTAGGAAATATGAAACAATCTGAAACACCATACAAGTCACAAGTATATTCTTTATCTTAAATAAAATCTCTGCTGAGAAAATGTCTTATTCACAAGTGATTATGTTGTTGATTTCTCACTTTAAAGACATGAAAGCATTCAATATCTTCAGACTAGATTTGATCAAATAGAATTAAAATTTCACAGAATAAAAGAAATCGTGAGTATGAGTATAATAAACATTTGTGACGTACCAGATTAACCCTAAGTGACAAATACATTGATGTCACCAAGGAGAACATTTTTAAAGAATTTTGGCACAAATTGGCAGGGACAATATAGTAAACTTTAGGAAGTGTTTATTAATTCAAGGAGGATTAATATAGAAAAACAGGATATGTTAATAGAATAAGTGAATATTATAACAATATACAATGCTAATAAAAGACAATTTGTTTTTATCTAAACTGTCTGAGAAAATTGTATCTTGCCATAAACTATATTGCATAGATTCTTAGTCTCTATTTCAATTTTTATTTTGAATCTTTGTTCATAATTCTTCTATTTTCCATGGAAGTTATTTAAGATTCTTGAATTTCTACTGCTTCTTTTTCTTCAATTTGTTTCTTAGTTAAACTGAATTCTTATTTTCTGACATTTATTTCATTCTATATTCACTTTCTATTCTATTATTGTTGACATTTTAATAAAAGGAACAGGTTGAGTTACTTTTAGTCATATTGTTCTTAAGACTTAAATAAACACTAAAATATTAACAAATATTGATTACATATAACTGTGTTTTTAAGATCACTTTTGAGTCTTTCAAAAGAAAATACTTGAACTTCATAAGATATTAGAAATACAGAATGAGAAGCATTGAAGCAAAATAGAAAATATTAGATTAGAATGTGAAATATATGAATAGAATAGAAAATAAGGGAGATTAATGGAGTGGGAAATATAAGATCACAAAAAAAAAGAATAAAATATACTGAAAGAAAAAAATACAAAAATCCCTGTAGGAGAATTGTAGGTAAAAACTCAAGCTGTAAATATTTGTGTGCAGCTGAGCAGAATCAAAAGTATTAAAGGTCATTAGAATGGCAATGAATATATTACTTGTCCATTAGAATGTATTGGTTTCAAATAAAATGTCTGTATATAAAATAATCATTTATATGATCTGTCTTGTGCCATATGAAGCTAAGTTTAGGAAATATTATAATCATTTATATAGAATAGGAATTGATTATGTAGCCTATTTTATAAAGTATTAAGTTTGGTAAATATTATAATCATTTATATAGAAAATGAATAATTATGTGGTCTGGTTTATGACCAAAATAATTATTTTCACAGGTGTATAACAGGTTAGATTTTAAATCCAGGTATAAAGACAATTTTAGATGTAGCTTTTTAAGACAGATAGGTTGTTACTTTTTATATGATAATCAAATACAATCTTCCTTGCATTATTTCTCAACTCTTTTTCTGACTTGTTGAATTTACTAATATTTCTCATATAAAAGATATAATCCTCTTCCCTTTTATCTACATTAATGTGAATATGTTAACCTAGACAGCAAAATGATTGTGCCTAGAATCCATGGTGGGAACCTGCTTGATTGGCATTTTTTCCCTCCAGATGTCCAATAAAAGTAGTTAATGATTGAAAAAGAATTGAAATTCTACACGTCTAGACTTTTTATTGGTGTAGTACTTTGGCAGCAGCAGCAGTAGAAAAACTAAATTTGTTCAAGCAGTCTGCTTGCTTTGTCTGCTAGACTGATTTTTTGTCTACTTTATTTAAAAAGGAAATTTTTCTTTCTGTTCTTCTAATCTATATCAATTTTCTTGTGGATTTTGAGATTTACAAAGAAAATGGTTTGAAAAGTTGGTGGAGGTGTGTGGGGGTGTCAACAGAATAGTAACAAAAACATATACAGTTTTTAAATTTTGGTCATTGTAGATGGAATTAAGTTTTAAATAATGTAAAAATAATACACAGATTTCATTCATTTAATTCAAATGGATTCTTTTCACAGTCCTAAGAGATATTTTTTTACCTTATCTTATATTTTGGATCATTTTACAAAACAACAACAAAAAAAATATGAGTCAAGGTAAAAGATCATACATAAGTGAATAGTATTGAAGTCAGTCAGTCAGTCTACTATTGGTTTGAACAACAGCAACTGGCCAAACACAACTGAACCAGTGTCAAGACAACTGGTACTTATGGGAATTCAGAATAGTCCACTCATGCATTTCGGTGATTCCATTCCGTGAGTCCTGATTGGCTGCTTGGTTTGTATGATGTTCTGAGGCTTCATAAATATCCTGCCATTTTGCAGTAGTCTTTGCAACAAACCAGATTCATATTGGGTTACGACTACTTGCTGCCTTGTCTTACCAATTCGACGGTAATTGGAACTAGTATGATTATTCTACAAATAATTTCTAGGCATAACAAGACATTAGGTTTATAAGTTACCAAAATTCACACTGGATTGGACATATAGCATAGTGGATAAAAGAGTTAAGTTAAGACAGTTCTAAGTGACAGTTATCTCTAGACTGCAGGTTCAATCTTGGTCAGGGGCAGCAGTAACTTCCAGAGTCTGACAAGAAATACCATTGGCCAAAATGTTGTACAGATAACATCAAAGATGAGGACAATAGTCTAAATAATCCAAATGATACTATTTTTTTTTAAATTACTGTTTTTTATGATCATTAAGATAACTTTTTAAAAAAAATTTTTTAAATAAATATTACACTACACCCAAAACATTGGTATTACAGATAGGAGACTGGATACCAAAGGCCAGAATGAGTTGTAATTAACAATCTTGAACTTTAAGGGAGCTCTCTTCTTGTTAGTCAAACTGCTGAGAGAGCTCCACTTCATACTAAAAATCTCTAATAATCAAATTTAATGCAAAATATATGTATGTGTATATATGTTTATGTGTGTGTGTTAATAAACATTGAAAAAAATTTTTTTTTTAATTTCTAAAATGTCCTTATATTTTGTCTGATCCATTAGGAACAGACATTTTGAAGGATTATCAGATGAGTCATAGATTTAGATTATGAATTAGCAACTTAGTATCAATATTTATAAAATTTTCCATGTTCATTTTCTCTTTGAGTTTTCAATTTTAGATCATTACTAATAAAAATGCTCAGTATAAAAAATAGAATAAAAAAAAATGTACTTTTCAAATTAACTACTCAGTTGAGTTAAAAGTGCTGCAATATTTTGGTGCATGCTAGTATGCAGCACATGATTGAAGCATTTCAAGCCATTGAAGGTACCCACTGTGGTTGGTAGTACCATTGTAGTTGGTGCACTGACATGTGAATTACTTCACTCAATGTGTGATCTGAATGTCACACATCTGAACATGCAATGTAGTCTAATTTGGAAACTTATGTGTTACAATTACAAACTGGTCCATAATGCTGAATAAGTAATTGAAAATATTTGTTGTGGGAAAGATGAAGGCACAGTTGATCACAGTACAGTAACCAGATGGTTTAAGTAATTTCATTTAGGTTGTAAGAACCTTGACAATTGCGCAAGCTCAGCTAGGTTTATAACAGTGGATTATGAGGCTATGTTCCAGCCATAGAAACAAATCCAATGAGTAGCATTCAGAGAATATCAGGCAAGCTCAGCATCTCAGCATCTCAAAGTCCTATGTGGTCTTCATAACCTCAGCAAAAACATCCAGAGCTGCCATATATATATATATATATATATATATATATATGTGTGTGTGTGTGTGTGTGTGTGTGTGTGTGGAGACAAACATGGGGTGTTGTAGAAAATGGATGTTTATTTTCTACAACATCCTGTGTTTGTCTACCTTTCTCCACATACTGTTGGATTAATTTCCTCTTATTTCTCCCATATATATATATATATATATATATATATATATATATATATATATAAATGTGTATATTATATATATTGAATGATTTCATAATTTTTACTGTACCACAGGTTCATGGACCATACAATAAACTGTGGCCCAGTAAAAATTATAAAATTTCTGTGGCCCACCTGAAATTTGCCATGGGACATTTTGGCAATAGATTGGGAAACACTGGATTAGCAGACACAGATGAAATATGTTGATAAATAAATACTAAATATCACAAAAACAAAACCTCTTTATTTGTTAAATTTAAAAAAATAATTTAATTCATGTTAACTAAATTATTTAAAACATTACTTACTTTATCAAAGATATTACTAAATAAATTAAAAGATATTCCCACTGACTTTTTGTTCAACCCAAACATTTGATCATACACAGAAACCAAAATTATGACTTCCCATTTTTAGGTACTACAGTATAATGCTATATTGTAACAGACCTTTATTCATGGGGTTGCCATTTTGTATATCTGAATATCACATTTAAATCAATTGTTCATCCGAAATTGTTTTATTAAGTTCCTATATTAATTCAAATTGATATTTCCAAAATCAAAATCTCTATATACAAAACAATAAGATCAAATAGAAAATTATGATTTATGTTAATTAATTAAATTTTGGTTTCCTCTTAAAGATAGAAAAGGTAATTTTACATTTAAGTTATAATAAACTATTATCTTATTGCTAAAGCAGGAACATAGGATTAAAATAGCTAGAATTTTCTGAGAAATAGGCCTACAATTTTTAATCCCCCCCCCCCCCCACAAAAAAAATAAATGATGTGTGTAATTGTTAGTTTTAGTTTTTCAGTTTCATAAAGATATTCTATATTTAACAAAAAAAAAAGAAGAAAAAAATGATTTTGTGAGCAAGTTTCCAATTTTTAAATGGATTTTGAGAAATAGGTATATAATAGTAATTCCCAACCTGAGTCCTGCAGATGGTTTGCAAATTAAAGAAGCTTCTCAACTTTTGGACAGGATTTTATCATTTTAAGATGCAGAATGGCTCAAGAACAGTTGTCTTCTTTAGAAAGAGAAAATAATTGATGATATTTGAAGAATTTGCTCTAAAACCAAGAAATTAGGAATTCATGTTTAACTGAAATGTATATTTCTTAAAGAAATTTATGCATTTTTACTTTTAATGAATTAATGCCAATTTCCTGTGACTGCATTGATAATTTTACTATATGATTTTAAAGATAGAAATATATTGAAAATTAAAGAAAAAAAAGAAATTTTGTATTTTCTAATAGTCTTACAGCTCATAGTATTTTTGTTGGTTAAATAAGGGCTGGTTTAGCTCGGTAGAACGTTTGACTAGGAACCCTAAAGTTCTGGGTTTGATACCAGCCCTTGCCAACTCAGTGTATGAGTAGCTCAGGGATCTGTGCAATAAAGTAAAGAACTGATGGTAGGTGTGGTGCTCCACCTCAGATGCTAAAATAATCTCCTTGGTCTAGCGCTAGTAAAAAGGGAATATACTCCCTTGCTGTCTGGCTGATACCAACTTTAAGCCATCCAGACGACTTACTTAGGTCATAGCCAACATATTCAAAATACTAAAATCAACCACTAAAAGTCATTTACAAAAATTGTTTAAATTAAAAATAAGACAGCAGGTTAATGGTTCAGATATGTTGTCAAAAACCTATGTCTGAGGATCACTTCTTTATTTTTAAAAAATTCTACAGGGGGAAAGAAATAATCATGATGGTCTTCATACAATGGCCTGTTGTTGAATAATCCCAGTGCATGTATACACAGACAAATTTCTTCAACTGAATATAGATTAGCTTGTAATTAGAGGCTTAAATTCTTCTACTGAATATGACATCCTAAATTGTATGCTGATTAAATTTTGTTATATAAAAAATTGTAGCCAAGTAACAGTAATGAGCTAGAGTTGCCAATATATAAACTATTTAGAATGCACAGTTACTACAAATATTTATTTGCTTCCTATAAAGAAGATATATTTAACACAAGACCGTTTTAGTGTAGAGTCCCACATATATTTGGATAAGGACAAAAATGTCTAGACCCTGCAATCCATGTCTTTAAGGCACCAGGCTATTCCAATAACCTTTTAATGGAGATATTGCCTCAGTGTTGGAATTCCCAGGGACAGACTTATCTCAATTTTTGCTATGTCCTGCCTGAAGAGGAACCAATACTTTACCAGGAACTCAGCCTAAAAGCTGAATACCAAAACTCTGATCTTACACAGAATGGCAAGGGAGCAACATTTTCATCTTTGGCAGAGTGCACAATCATATGTAAATAATCTCATCATTTATTTGATAGTTTCTATATCAGTATATATATATATATATATATAATTAATAGTAACTTTATTCATCCTTAAGATGAGAAACACAGAATTAACAGATCATTTCACCTTCATGTCTTTTTTATTCAGTCATTTCTCCACTGGTTTCATACTATGATGATATCATTACCTGTAGTTGTAAAAGATGGGAAAAAACTTATTTACCTTATTTTATTAATGACACATATGTCCCAGTAGACTTCTGAAAGAGATCTACAGGATATATATATGCCCCTAGAGTCTGGAAAGGTGTAAAGTGACCAAAATTTAACCTATGATACACCTAGAGTCAAGAAATATGTGTGTGTAATTTCACCTAAATATATCCAATGATTCTGCTGTCAATACAGTCTAGCCATTTTCAGTCTTCTTTATTTAAGAGCTTGTCATTATTGCAAAAGCCAAATGTATATTAGAGTTAAATGAATCAGCCTCAATAAAGGTTAAAAAAGAACAACAATGTATTTGTAGATAAGTCAAGGATGGTATTGAAATAGTGAGAAGATTTTCATTCTGCTTATTCAATTTTTGCTTTTATAGTAATAAAAAATATTGGCATTTGATGATAGCTGTCAGGAAAATAGTTTTAGATATTTCAATCATTGAAATAATATTGATATAGAAGTATTCCCCCCTCTCCCCCCCCAAAAAAAAAAATGATTCAAAGGAAAAATAAAATAAAAACTGCAAGAATCTATTTGCATGAAACTTCACTGTCTAGGTCACAGATTATCATTTTAGAAATTGCTTTCTTCAATAATAAATTTGATTGTCAAAATTAAATAAATAGATTAAAACTAAAATGTTCAGTAATAACAAATGGAATGCAATCATATTTCTCCGTGCCATAAATACTATTAGATTTGTGTGCAATTGAGAAAAACAAATCTCAGAAACTTGTCAATAATCATTAAATTTTTCATGTTGATATTTTAAGGTAGTTAATTTTTAAAGAAAAACAAAAAGTTTATTTTCTTTCTTGTTACATATTTTAATAATCTTAAAATTAAGATGGAAAGTTCATATAAAAGCAAAAGGAGATAGAAATATGAAATATTACCTGTATATCTTAGACAAAAGAATAACAAACTACTATCCATAAAAGAAGAGATGTAGAATTTTACATCAAATTTTTTAAAAAAAACAAAAAAAAAACAGACTTCACTTTGATTGCCTTTCATTTCTCTCTTAATGATCTTATGTGTATGTGCATGTTCAAGTACATCAATAAGTCTATAGAATCTAATTTTCTTAGCAAATAAAATTTTTAATAACCTAACTTCTTTGTCAATGGACTAAGTTCAATGCTTTTTCACTCATCATATATATAGTTACCAACCACACTGCACAAGTAGGATGTGTCTCAAGGTCAATTTCTGAAGCAGAGTTTAACAGGTATTAATTCAGGGTTTTCCTTCTCCTAGACTGGTTCCTAATCAAGGTTAAAGATTACAGTCTGCCCTATTATTTCCCCATATGGAGAGTACCTGGATGCATACCTTTTCCAAAGGTATTAGCACTAATCACATAGCTTACATATTTTACAGTGAAAATTTCAGATTATAATATAGCTGTCAAACTGCTAACTTATTGATCTACCTTGTCATAGATATATCTAAGTTAGGATAGCATAGATACAATCAATGGTGCTTGTGTCTATGCTATCCTAACTAGTGAACTACATTATATATATACATATATATATATATATATATACATACACACACACACATTTATATGGTGTTACAACTCACAGTTTTACTGTCCTTTATTACTACTATAGTAATTTTGATACTCACTAAGTGCTGCATGTACCAGACTATAATATAAACTTAGTAAATACTTGTCACATCTCCAGAAATGGTTATTAAGTCTTACAGCCCATTAATACTAGAATAATTTTGAACTTCACTGAATGCCCCATATCCAAAATCTTATTTCACTCTAAGCTAAACTTATAGATATTTGTGTGTGTCTATAAAAGTCAACATACCATTCATTAAAAAAAAAATATTTGCAGTACAAGGTTACCCTGCTAGCTAAGAATTAGCTTAAAGAATATTATATTATAGCAAAAATTATATACATACAGAAATTGCTATTTGTTAATTATGTGTTTCTAAAGAGAGAAAAAAAATGAGAAGAAAATGATTTTAGGTCTGTACATGGTTCTTTGCCAAATAATTTTTATCATACAAAGAAATGGTCTCATGTAACAATACCCAATAATTGATCTTCATCAAAGTGTTACTTGGGTTTAGTCATAAGAGCCACTTTTATGAAATAGTCACCCATTAATTTCTCACTATACTTGTTTAAATACTGAACCCTTCTTGAATAAAGAGGTACTTCTATTCATTATTTTAAAAATCTTGTATACTGTTATATTGTCATTACTACTTATAGAAACAAAGCTGATTCTTAATATCATAAATGTATGTGGATATTTTTATAGAAATGTCTTATCTTTTTTCTATATATTTTCATGTTGGATAATTATATCAATTCGGACGTAGTTGTAAACTTTCTAGGATATTCCATAATTTCTCTGTTAATATTTTTTATAATTCATCTGGTATGAATAATATTTCTTTAACTAATTCTTTTTACTTAAACATGGCATATAAGAGTATATTCCTTTTCATAGTTTAAATCAGGCATGAGTAAGTTTTTTCAAGGAGCAGGCCACATGAAACAGGGGTCATTGTCAGCCTAGCCACACTATTAAACAAAATCAAGGTAATTTTTATGTTGAAGGTAGTAAGTAAAGTAGGCAGAGTGGCCTATTGTCGGTATCAGTTGGACAGCAACAGAGTCTATCATCTTTTCACCTAAGGCTAGATCAGAGATATTTTTTTCTGCATTTGAGATGGAGCATGACACTTACCATCAGCTCCTCACACACAGATCCAAACTGTGCTACTCATGCGCTGAGTTGGCAAGGTCTGATATCGATTCTGGAACCTTGTGATTCCTAGGTGGATGCTCTACCCACTGACTACAGAATATATCATACATGTAGGCATCAGTCTTAGAAATAGGGAATAGCTGATATTTTTTCTCTTCCTTTGGTAGAAAGATCTTTTCCATTAAAAAAAATGAAGTTTTAGGCAGACCATCGAGAAAGCACCATGGGCTACAATTTTCCCGTGACTGGTTTAAACGTTAAATAAACTATATTTATACTAATGACCTATCAGTGAGAACATATTTTCTTTGAAGTAAAAACATCAATTGTGTAAAGATACTTCTACAACATGCAATATACATTTTCAATTCATCTTTTCATGAAAGCATCGCATTTTCTGTTTTATATTCCCTTATACTTTTATGAATTTATGATCAAATTATACTTAAAAGGCATGAAACAAAAAATTATTTATTAACTTGAACTGTTTAAAAAAAACTCTTTGATGGTTTATACTTTTTCAAAACATATCTGTGTATCAAAATTATCTGGAAAATATTAACTAAAAAAAAGCCTACATAAGGTAATTGTGGTTTATTCATCTTCAAAGTATTCTCATTAGAACCTCACATATTCATCCCCTCTACTTCTCAAAACATTCTGAAAAGTCCTCTTTTGGGAATACCATCAGCTGCCTCATCACATTTACTTAAATTTTTCCTCTTGCATTTCAATAGTGATTTTAACTTAAATTTAAATACTAAAAGGCAGAAGCCATAATGAGCCAAATCTAGACTGCTGACAAACCAAATTTTATCAGAAAATCCTGCAAAAATTATGATGGGTTAGCGGCATGTCAATTCAACTGAGGTTATTTTATGCATAGAGGTAAGGGAATTACGTGAATTGTACATCTATACTTGCATTTTTTGCATAGTTGTTCTTTTTTGCATACGGTTATTGATCCATAGATGGAACCCTAACAGCTATTCTGAGTGGACCTGGAAGACAAGTTATAATGAATCTGCTCACTTGTTCATTTTAATTATGATGATCACACACATTATATATATATATATATATATATATATATATATATATATATATATATATATATATAGATATAGATAGATAGATAGATAGATATCATATATACCTCTTTGAAACAACCAGGCTGTTATAAAGCATTTTTCTCTCCATATATAAGGTATATTAAAAAACCCAAAAAAACATCAAGAGTAAAGCTGGTTTTACCAAATCAGAAAATAAGTCTTCTTGGGTGCATTGAATAAAAGGTTCAATTTGACATTCCCTGAAGGTTATGATGATAAAAAGATATCAATGTGGCCAGAGGATACAGCAATTAAAACATTGTCAATATAACAATCAAGATGAGAAGAATAATATGAGATGTGTAAATAGTATGAATAATAACAACTCTAAATCTTAGAAATTTAGACAGAGAAAAAAATACTACCTAAAATAAAAAAAAATTGATAATGATTCATATGAATGTTATTAGAACTAGCAAATATATGTACCTTCCAGGTACACGTATTTAAGTTTTAATGTAATAAAATATTATATTAAATTAAAAAGGCTAATTAAACTAAATAAGAATGCAGATAAAAAAAATTGAAACAGAGGGTGGGGTATAATTAAAAAAAAAACAAAAAAAAAACTGAACAACTGAAACTTACTCTTCCATCACTCCCCATCTTTCATTGCTAATTTTTTCTAATTTAACTATTTAGTTAAAATAGGAAGTAAAAAATATAATTACAGTTATTTCTTTTTGTTAATGGATTTCTTTTAAGATTTATTGAAGAGATTTTTGCTCATATTCATTAAGATAAAACCAAACAATTAGAAATCAATACTATATTTATCAAATTCCAATTTGCCTTCCTGTTCACACTGTAAAACACTATTTTGTTGTATATATAAATACAATTTCATGTTAGTATGTAGATAAGGTCAACAGTATTAATAATTGAGGTTTAAATAAGAATAAAATCATGGAGAATGTGATGTAAATAACAAAGGGAATTGTGACTTGAGTAGTGATATAGTTTCAGTTACAGACAAACACACAATCTCCATTATAATAAGATTTACTAGGTGTGATTTTCTGCAACAAATTCTAGTCCACTTCTTTCTTTTGATTTCATATAGTTTACTTCAGAAGTTGGAGAGTAAGTCAGCTATAATGTTAAAATAAAAATGTTACATATTAAAAAAACCCAAAAAACAGTTAATTTCAGAATCTCAAAATATCTATAGACTACAGAATAGTTATCTCTCCTGATTAGCAAGATTTTTTCTCTGAATGTTTAAGATTAGGCTTGATGATTAGTATTATCTGCGTTATTTGGACTATTGTCCTCATCCGGCATGTTTCACCTTTGTATACTTTGCCACAGCTGCATGGGATGGAATACACGCAATTCTTGGTCATGTTGTATTCTGTTATGGGCTTGAATCGGAGGAGATGTTCATGAAGAGTCGAGTCACTCCTGGATGTTGTTCTGATGTCATAAGGATTACATATCTTTTGGATCTTTTCAGCCAAGCCTTTGACATTGGGTTCCCGAGTCCGACAAGAAATACCTGAAGAAGGCCGGAGAGCACATCGGCCAAAATGTTGTACAGATAACAATTAAGATGAGGACAATAGTCTGAATAACGCAGATAATAGCAAGATTTTTGTTTTTAAATTATTTCATTGACAAATTTTCCAAATATTAAGATTAATTCCCTAAATTCTGTTTAACTAGAAACAACAGTAAATTATGTCATAGCAAGTAAAATAAATGACCCTATTTTGATTTTAGGTGAAGAGGATGTAATCTCTAATGATATGTTTTCAGAGTAAAGTGCTTTATGGTTTCTATCCAAGTGAATTTGATGACTCAACAATCAAGAAATTTACATCAAATATATTTTATAAAATAGAATATACACCCTATTTGTTTAGCGATTGACACATGCAGTTACTAATAAAGATTTTTTTAAAAACTTATTTTGCATCATTAGAAAGAAATTTGTTTGAGATTTTTAAAAAACAGACAATATTTAATCCACTATTAATTTTGACTAATTTTTCTATCATCTAAGTTTTTAGTTGGCTCTTTTCTTTTTTTTTTCTCTCTTTATCACAACTTATTCAGGTTGCTAATTTATTAAAACCATAGGGAATGGTGCAGGTAAAAAATAGAATAAGCTCTGATGGAGATTGAAGTTTATATCTCCTTTGGCTTTAGGAAGAAGAAGCTTTATTAAATACATTAGCTTTTCTAACCAACAAAGCTACAAAGTGTCATTTGTTTGCAGTGAAGAAGAATTTAAAGAACTTGGAATGTCTTGTTGGTGAGTTGAACTGAGTTAGCACTCAAACACGTCCAGATGTAACTTTTGATGTGTGTGAGCTGATCAGCGCATATACACAGAGCAAATAGTGTAGTAAAGAAAATAGAGGAAAGGACAATCAGTTTGAAGTATTTTCCTTTGTATCTTGGGTATCTAAGAAACTGGTAAGTCATGACATGGAGAAGGTAAAATTAATCTTTTTTTTTAAATGAATTCCTTCTATTCTCAATTACTTTCAGCATTTGTTGCTATTACTTTTTAGACAAATAGTATTAATAGCCTATTTCTTTTGACTAGTATTTTCTTTCATCTTAGGTTTTAGTTTCTTTTTTATCACAATTCATTTGGAATGGCAAAGATCCAAAATAAATAAAAGATTTGTATTATATTATTTTGATGTTAATTTCATGATTCATAATTTCATTTATTATGCTAATTATTTGCAATGATAGAATCTAGTATGTGTTTCTGCGTGTTTATATATATATATATATATATATTTATTATGGAAAAGATGACTTACCGGTGAATATGGTCACGGTGGTTGATGTGAAGTTCATAAAGTTAAGGCAGTGATATAACAAATAAAAAAGTGCTCAATACATTAGTGGAGCAAATTCATTTTAATATAGGTCCAAATGATAACCTACTCGAGTTTCACCATGTTGAGGATTGTAGATAATTATATGTATGTAATACATACATATAATTGTCTACAATCAACCAACATCTTGATTTACACAGTGGAGTTAACCCTGAAGATCCTCAACATGGTGAAACTCGTGTAGGTTATCACTTGGACCTATATTAAAATAATATATATATATATATATATATATATATATATATATATATATATATGAAAAATAACTGATAATGATTCATAAAAAAAAATCAAACATTTTTTTACATCTAATATTAGTATTTACTAAGTGTGATTTTATATTCATTTCTTTCTTCTGATTTCCTATAGTTTACTTTGGTAGTTGGTACTAGATCTTGCTTTTTGTTTTTTTTTTTAAACTAGAGATATTTGTATAGAATAGCAGCATATTTTATTCATTTTTAATTTTAGATAAAATATTGTCACCCAATAATTTTTACTAGTACATATAGTGTCAAAGAGAATGTTGCTTCATATTTTTTTTAAATCATCTATCTTGTATTTTAAATTAAAAATCTAAAGACAAAAATTTGCCTTGTATTCCAAAATATAAATCCTAATTATTTAAGATGTATTTGAAATTATAATGCAGAATGTCTCGTATTAAAAAAAAAAAGTCTGCTAAGAATTCCTTAAAATTTATATTACATTAGCAAATAAAAATCAACCTGATATTAATATTTAAAAACATGTTAAGCATTTACAGTGAAAAAATATGCCTGGCATTAGTCACATACAGAGATAGAAATAAGTCTGGCTTAGGTAGTCATATGACTATGATGGTCTTTTATTTATTCATTTTTATTTAGTTGTGTTCATTTTGCTTATTCTAATACAAATATTATATTTTGGAGGCAATAGATAGAGAAACTAGATATTCATGAATTCATGATACGACAGAAAGAAAATAACTGAAAGCAAAAAGGAGGATGATAATTTTCTCAAGAAAATAATTCTTAAATATGAATTTAAGAATCTTCTGATTCTAAAAATTTCTTGGTAAAAATGAATTCTTAGGAGAAAAAAACTGAATAAAACAAATGAATTATTTAAAATTGAACAAGTGTATTTTGTACAGTCTTTTGCTAAAAATAAATACCAATAACAAAACAAAAAGACATTTTATCTATGACTACAATTTAAAGTATGCTATCACTAATACAATTAGATAATGGCTATATATATATATATATATATATATATAGTACCATTAACAAATTGTATTAGTGATAGCATATGTGTATGTATGTGTGTATATAAGTATAAAATAAGATAATAATAATAAAATAGGATAAAAACTCATGTCTCACTTTGTTGATCCTCAGGTGAGCTAGTATTGAACACATGTTGAATACTAATTCATCTGAGGATCGACAACATGAGATGTGAGTATTTATACACTTTTATTACTATCTTATTTTATACTTGAAATATACTGTGATATTGCTCTGTGATTTTGTACATTAAAAATGATAAAGATTTTACAGACTAAAAACACGTTTAGCATTAAATCTTAATCATAATTGTATGTGTATGTGTGTGTGTGTGTGTGTGTGTATATATATATATATATATAAAATACCAGAATGTATAAAGAAGTCAACAGTCTGACACGTGGGTGAATTTTGATCTGTACAATTAACAGAGAAGTATTAAGTGCATTGACAATAAAGAAGATTATGTTGGAAAATAAATATTTGTTGTTTAAAATAGATGTCAGTTTTGTCATTAGGTTACAGACTTACCAATGTACCTATGTATAGACACATATATCTTCTTGATTGGTTCACCAATATTAAACAGTAACATCTGTCTTTTTCTACTTTAAAAAAAAATACCTTGTCATTGAGGGAAAAAGAAAAGCAGAAATGAAAAAAAGAGAGAATGGATTTGCAAGTTGATGCAAGTGACACATTTTAGTTGGTTACTCCAACAAATGATGTGAATTCATTTTCCTCTTCCTCTTTTTCCTCAGATTGAAAAGCAAAAAACAAAAGAGACTAAATGTGCACAATACCCAAGCAAATAGGCACACAGCTAGAAAATGATTTTCTAAGAAATAGACCCATGTAACTATCTATGATCAGTAATGTTACTTGCCTTTTTTCTTTTGTACATTTTTTTTCTCTTTTTTTTCCATTTGCAAGCATTGTAAGAATTAGTAAGTATAGCTGTCATGTAATGGAATGAAATCAAACCATGATAAAAATGAGAGGAACAAAAAAAAGGACATATATTAACATTCTTAAAAATCAGACAACAGAATGATAGCAAAAGACCAATCATTTTCATACCTTCTGCTTTCACCTTAAATTCATCTTTTTTTTCTTTTATATTTTTCTTCATTGTTTTTTTTTTGTACTTTATTACTTTTATTTTCTCTCTTCCCTTTTTCTCTCTCTTGACTCTTATTTTTACTCTCACTATTCATTTAAAAAAAAAAATTCTTCTTTTTTTCATGTGTTCCTTTCCCTTTTGTTTTTCTTTTATCTAACTTCTTTTTGAGATTTACTAAGCTTAGCTTTGTATGGCACAAGGCCAAAATGAGGGTAAATGGCTGAGGAGGAATATTGCATTATGTCTGTTTTCTCAATAAGGAAGACCTGCCTGTCTACAAAATTAACATTTAAAATCCTGGCTATTTACCTGACCATCTGGTGCTGATGAGAAATGTGCGGCTATTTAAATCATATGCCCCCCCCCCATATAGCCCTTTTTTTTCTTCTGATTCTTTTATCTCTTCTTTTTTCCCCCTCCTCTTTTATCATTCGTTTCTCTTATCTTTTCTTTTTTTTCACTCACTTAATCTTTACTGCTCATAAACAAAACAACATGACCAAAGCAGACTGGCACTTAGATACTCTAACTGATTTTTTCTTTCCTCCTTTTAAGTCACATGAGAGTATTTTGATGAAATTCTTACTAAAGTTTTTCATTAATTTGTAACTTAGAAAATTTAGGACATTTTTTTCCCCAATTATATTTACTTGAGTTTATATCATAAGCTTTTCTCTTAGGATTTAAATTATAGAAATTAATTGAATATTTTCATCAATTTTTATCTGGAATTCTCAACTGAAGTATTCTTAGAATTCAATGATTGTTTTTTTTTTTTAATTACCATCTTCATCTTAGTTGTCTAAATTTTGTTTCAACCTTTGTACACTAATATTTCTTTAAATGTGAAGGGAAATCTTGATAAATTAACTACTTATGCAAACCATTATGTAACTGGCTGGACTTATTCAATACATTAAAACTTTCATTCTCTCTAAAGTATAATACAGTAAATTCTGGCAGTAGGAGGGGGAATATTAAACAATAATCACATTTATATTTTAACATTATTACCAATTCATTGATTAACTGTAACAGATTATTTAACCATCAAATTTTGCAAAATTTATCAAAGTGTGTATATTGTGTCTTGAAATTGAGAGGAAATAAATAAATATTAATGCAAGCCTTACTAACAAAATAGGGCTATTAAATATACTAGCAAATATATGCATCCTCCAGGTGCAAGTATTTAAGTTTTAATCTAATTACATATTATATTAAATTAGAAAGGATAATGCAACTAAATAAGAATGCAGACAAAAAGATTTTAAACAGAGGGGGGTACAATCGAAAAATAAAACAACTGAAACTTACTTTTCCTTCACTCCCATCTTTCATTGTTAAATTTTCCTAATTTAACTCTTTAATAGGAAGTAAAGAATACAATTACAATCATTTCTTCTTGTTAATCGATTTCTTTTAAGATTTATCCCCAAGATTTTTGCTCATATTCATTAAGATAAAACCAAACAATTAGAAATCAATAATACTTAGCACATATCTATTAAAATCAAATTTTTTAATACCAATTTGCAAATTAGCCTTCCTGTTCACACTGTAAACCGCTATTTTGTTGTGTATATAAATACAATTCAATGTTATTAGTACATAAACATGGTCAACATATCTAACTCCGGTTTCGACCGGGGGTTCCTGTGGCTTCGGCCCTGGACCTTACAAGCTAACATCATTAATTTCAGAGGGCCATTCTCCCAGGTAACACCTGCCTCCTTGATTTTAAGGGGCGGTGATGGGTTTACTGCCCAGTGCCTGAGGCTCCCCTTTGAGGGGGAATGCCGATGGGATCAGCGCATTTTTTGCACCTGCCACCCATGAGCTTCAGTTCGTGGGTGGTACCAAATTAATAGGGCCTTGTGTCTAACCCGTACACGTAGGGTACCTGGTAAATATCTAGTGCAGTATTGATAATGTGAAACAATTTTATTAATAATTGAGGTTTAAATGAAAATAAAATCATGGAGAATCTTTCGTAAATAACTAAGGGAATTGTGACTTGAGTAGTAATATATTTTCGGTTACAGACAGAAAAATACACAATCTTAATTATAATAAGATGATTATTTTGTTGTAGTATTTTACTATAGAAATATTATAAAACTCCCTATCAATTCTTAGGCTTACTCTTAATAAGCATCGTGTAGAATTACTTATAAAATATTCATTTAAGACTCTGGAAAGGTACATTTGATATATTCTTCAAACCTCAATAAGCATTGAGGATCACAATAATTATGAAAAAATATTGATATTTAAAAAAAAATATTGGTAAAAGTCTTTGTAACTAATTAAACAGAAAAATAACTTATTTTATATCCCTTAATAAATATATATATATATATATATATATTAAAGATTACTGACAAGGATTTAGAGTTGAGTTTTTTTATTTATTAACCTATTCATGTTTATGAGAGAGATGTTGCAAATGAAGATAAAGGCTATGTAATAATTATCCGAAACATTGTATCCTGAGTACATGAACTTTCAACCTTCATTGGTCAAGAATGTGGGTATGACCACACTGTATAGTATAGAATGTATTCTGTAATCATTGAATATATGGCATGGTTATACCCATATCCTTTACTATGAGCTATGAAGTTCAAAAGTACATGTATTTGAGATAGAACACAAGTAATTTCAAACAATTATTACATAGCATTCATCCTCATTTGTGATATTTTGTTTGTGAACATAAAAAGGTTAATAGAAATACTACCCTAAATCTTGTTCAGTCATATTTAATAGAATATGTCTACAAGAAAATTTGCTGCTTAAATGCATGCACACACACACACGTGTGTATGCGTGTGTGTAAAAGAACCATTTCAAAATTTCTTTTTTATTAAATCATCCTAAAAGTAACATGTCTGCTTCATTACTAAAATTTTCATGTAATTTTATATATATATATATATATATATATATATATATATATGCCAACTTCACCATCGACATAAAAAATTTGATCTTTTTGGAATACTTGCTGTTTTTATTTTATACATATATATGCACATATACATACTGCGACAACAGCCTGTGTCAAATTGTTCTTTTCTCATAGCATGCAAATTAACAGAAATATTTCTCTCCATGCGTGTGTGTGTGTGTATGTGTAAACAAACAAAAATCAGAACAATTATCTTTGTTAAACATGGATATGTAACAAGTTATTTGGGTTAAATCCTACTTAATGGACATAAATTCCACCATCATATGTCACCCCGCCGAAATAAAACAAAATACTAAAAATCAAGGAATTAACCTAATTTAATGAAATTTTCAGTGTTGATATATTAATGAATAAACAATATAATGCACCAGTTATTTTAATTGAAAACTCTTACATTTTTTCAGGTCAGTTAACTTTGAACCATGTATCTTTGAGGCGTAACACAGATTCACAAACATACGTGGTTCAAAGTTAATTGACCTGAAAAAATGTAAAAGTTTTTAAATAAAATGACTGGTGCATTATATATTTTATTCATTAATATATCAACACTGAAAATTTCATTAAATTTGGTTAATTATTTGATTTTTAGTATTTTGTTTTATTTCGGCAGGATGACATACAATGGTGGAATTTAGGTCTGTTAAGTAGGATTTAACCATTATTTTGTTGCCTGGCACAGTTATAATAATATGGCACAAGATGAGAATTGAACATACTGACTTTACACTAGCAAATTATTTGTCACTTATTTTATTGTTTGTGTAAGAAACTTTTAAATTTAACTTGGTGATTCATGTGTTTGGCATACCAATGTCAAGAATTTTTTTCTTTGGGAATAACATAAATAAATTGTAACTTCATCTACTATGTATATATATATATATAGTGATGTGCAGAGAAGTGCAAAGGGAGGTAATTTATTTTTTTTTTTAATTTCTTAATTTTAAAACAATTACCAAAAATCAGGGAATTGTCCAATTTTAATGAAATTTTCACCAAATTATTTTCCCACGACTTAATTTTATAAGGATTAGTTTATTTTATTGAAGAAACTTGAAAAAATACTTTTTTTATAAATTCAGAATGTGGGGGGGGTTGACCTTTGACCATTTGAAGAAAAAAAAATCCCGGTCCCTAATTTTTACATTTCTTGAAAGATCTTATCCTGAAGAATATATAGAAAAATAAAAAATAAAAAATATAAATTCAATAACCTAAAAAAGTGATTTTAAAATTTAAAATTCATTTTCTTAAAACTCAAAAAATAAATAATGTAGCAAGTTTTTTTTTTTCATAGTATTAAAAAATGTAGTTTTCTTTAAATTGATGCAAAAAAAAATTATTCTATCTAAGTTAAACTGAGTTTTTTACTACCTTAAAAATTTCAAGGTCCATTATATATGTGCAAGATTATTATGGACTAACTATCAATTTTAACCAAAAGATAGCCCAGAATTTTATCTTTGAAAAAATCTAAGTTAAAAACCATGCATAACCTGGCAACATATTTTAAAAGAATTAAAACGATTTTTAAAAAATCGTCAATTTAAATTATGGAAGCCTAAAAGAGCCATTTATCTTGCTCTCTGACCACGTGATTTTTGAGCGAATTCAACGCATCTCACAAGTTTGTGAACGAATTCAACGCATCTCACAAGCTATTATAATTCATTCATAAAGGAAGACTTTATTTCAAAAAGTACATTGTTCTTTTATTTATTTATTATTTATTTATTTATTTATTACATTCCTTTCAAAAATAGTAAACTGGAAATTAATACCTAATCTAATTAAAATAAAAAAATTAAATTATTGAACACTGAAATTAAACTGAATGTTCTTAAAAATATATTTTACACGAATATTTTTATTGTTATACTGACACTAACTAGTAAACATTTTTGTTGTTATATTTTTAAAAAAAACAAAAAAAAAAAACAAACAAAACAACCACAAACAGATAACACTTTAACACTAACTATTAAACATTTTTGTAGTTATAATAAATAAACAAAAAAAACCCAAACAAACAAACAACCACAAACAAATAACACTTAAAGTCTTGTTAAATTTTGGCTGTTTTCATGTAAATTTTCATTCGCGTTAACAGAAATTATTGGCAAATGAATTCTTTTTGTTAATGAAATTATTCGCTATTGAAATTTTTAAAGTTTCCTAATATCGTTTATTCTGTAATTGGTCAGTCTGGAATTTTTTTCCGGTGCTAAAACCATAATTTTTATTAATTAACAGTATTATTAAAAAAATTATGGCTTCTGTTTTTTCGGCAAAATATAACTTTATACATAAAGTTTATAAACAGCGATTTTTAAAAAATATGTTTCGTCATTAAATTTTCATTCAAGAAATGTAAAATTAATTTTCCTCAAAAAAAACAAAAAAACTTAAACATTTCTTCGTGTTTGTTTTTACAAAAAAAAAACAAAAAAAAAACAAAATACCTACCACTTTATCTTTACTTTAAATTAAAATTTAAAGTAAAGATTTATTTCAAATATAAGATCTTAATTCTTGATATACCGATCATTTCATTAAATTCGGATTATTATTTTAATTTTGCTGATTCTTTTTTTAAATTGTTGTGCTTAACAAATAAATTTTGTTCATGATTTAAACATTTTCCGTTTTAAAGTAAAAAAAAAAAATGAAAACAAAAAAATGATTTTACGTGTTTGTTTTTTTAACACTTAGCGCTTTTTTCTTAAACTAAAAATTAATCTTTACTTTTTAATCATAATTGACGCAATACTTTTAAAATTCATTATTCAACAATGTTTAACCGAAGTTCAAATCTGGGTATTTGAAACATACGAAATAGAATTATGTCACTCTAAATAACATTGGGCCTCCATATCTTTTTTCACCTATCGTAAAAAAAAACAGGAGAGTTCTAATGTTTAGAGACAAGCGTCTTTGCCAATCTCTGCACATCCCTATATATATATAATATACATAGAAAATAGACATATTTTTTGGAATACTTTGTTTTTCTATTTTCTACATATTGTTGGATTTATATATATATATATATATATATATATATATATATGTATATGTATATGTATATGTATATATATATATGTAACTACAAGCACATATTTCATGAAATCTATAAAGTACATGTCAAAATTTTTATCCTTTTTTACTTGTTTTATCATTCATTCTATTTTGGTATTTCTGCAAGAGACAACATAGACTCTCATAATTTTCTTTAATTCATTGACCATTTCAAACTGCTAAATTCTTCTTCCACTGCTTCAACTTTCTCCTTTATTCTCTCCTATTTGTTTCTTCTCTCTCTCTTTCCTTTCACATTTTCCTTCTGCTGCTCATTTTCACTAAATTGAACTTATAATCTCTACGAGGTTACTGACAAGTTAAATGACTTAGCAAATGCCATTTGTACAAGAGGAGAAAAGCTACACTCCAACACTTCCATTGAACATGATTGAAAAGAGAAGAAATAATTGCACAGCATGGGTTTTTTTTAACGCTTTATTAAGGAAATTTGAATGTATCACATTTACAGGCATACCCTTCAAATACTGTGTGTTTCTCTATAGAAGTGTGTTGAAAGGAGGACAGATACTGAATAGTAACTGTAAAGCCATTATTTCCTAAATGTATGCTGTCATATTTTTCTAGACTTTGGATACATACATAGTATGTGTGTGTATTCACATCTTTGTGATGGCTAAAGAACAACACAGATTGACTGGAAAAGAAGTCGTAAAGACATTAATGAAAAACCCAGCATCAAAACAAGACTTTACCAAAGACTCCATTGTTAAATTCTATCCCAACTTTTAAAATATTATACACTACTTTTATTTTGCAATGTATCTGTGGCATAGTGGTTATCATTATTGGAAATGGATGTGTTGACCTGAGTTCAAATCCTGGACAAGTTTGTTTGCATTTCCCTTGCACTCTTTTACTCTTAGCTATACTGTATATACTTGTGAATAGGTCATACTTTTTTTTAACTAAAAATTCTACCAAAGTCAGTGGTGCAACCTATCCATTTGACATTCAATGACGACAATATATTAACTGATGAACAAATGAAAAGAATGTTAGAAAGTGATGACATTGAAGAAGAATTATTAGGATTCAATCCTGATGAAGTTAAATAACTTTGTTTATGCCGAAATGATTAAACATCTTTTTTAAAGTTTTCTGTATTGTTTTGTAACTGCTGAGTAGATAATTATTGAGTTTTTATTATTAAGTTGACTGTTATGTGTTTTTACCCAAGCTCATTTACGAGTATAGTAATTATGATTGGTAAATAGGACAGGTTGGGTTAATTTAGCCATGGTATGGCAACTGATCTTGAAGGAAAACTCTGAATTCAAACTAGCTGTAACAGTTTCAATATTCCCCTTGTGTCGCATCCTGTCGGTGGGAGAGGGGTTGGGTAAATACATACACACTATTTTTACTTTATCCTGAAATTTCTTTTTAAGATGCCATGTTCAGTATCTTATTTTTTTAAATTAATCTTTTTAACTGTTATTTCTCATGTCTTCAAATTTAGTGAATGTTGCAACCTTATAAAGATGTACTAATCCACTGCCAAATCAGATTCTCAAAATCACCTTGCATCTTCCATTGATATTTGGCTTTTGAGGGTCAAGTTTAAAATGTATGATTCTCCTCCCCATACCCCATTTGCAGGGTCAAGAAAATTTCTATTCTAATTTTCTTATGAATGAGGAAAATGCCTGCTGAGAGATATGACAAAATAGATACATACAATGGTATCTTGATTTAAAAGTTTAATTTGTTCTGCTTGTAACTCAATTTCCTTATATATCAAATCAATTTTCCCTATTGAAATAAACCAAAATGCCATTAATCCATTCCAGCTTTCCCCAAAACACCTGATTTTTTTTTAAATAAGAGAAAAGCACTATATTGTATAAAAATATAAGTTAGAATATAATGAATTATGTGCTGTAATATGTTTTCATAATATTTTTCTTTGATCTAATAAATTTTGAAACTTAAATGTTTTTTGTGAACTTATTAACATATGTCAGATTTTAGCTCTCAATACAAAGCAAAAAATCAACAAAGTGACAGATCGTAACTTGAAAAACTCATAAGTTAGGGTACCACTGTGTGTGCATATATATATATATATATATATATATATATATATATATCCAGAAGTAAAAATATTTGTTTGCTTCGTGGATTGGCAATTAACTGTTATATATATATATATATATATATATATATATATATATATTATATATAACAGTTAATTGCCAATCCACGAAGCAAACAAATATTTTTACTTCTGGATTAATTAAAATTGATATAAAAAGAGCTAAATATATGTTTTAAAACCAAATGGGTTAAAATCCCCCGACTATAGTTTCACGCAGTGTAACGAATCCTCAGGGAGTTTTTAAAACACACACATATATATATATATATATATATATAGAGAGAGAGAGAGACAAAAGCTTTTATTCAATGATTTATAAGTTAGGGTACCACTTCGTGTGCATATATATATATATATATATATATATTTCTCCCATTGGACCCATAACACTTTATATAAATACTAGAAGCAGCTACCCGGCATCGTCTGGGTAGAGGGGAGATTTTTAAAAAGTTAGTCTCACAGATCCATTATTACTTATCACAAGTGAGATCCTTGCTGGTTGCCCCATAAATCCCCTCGGAAATATATAACAATATAGTAAGAAATTTCCATTCAATGATTTACAATTTAACAAAATATAAATGATGCAATTAATTCAATCAATCAATATTATATTTCAAAGCGAAAAAGAAACATACAAAAAAAAAAAGATAAACAAAATAACATGCAAATGACATTCTCTTCTGTTACTTTTCAAATTTGAATTTTTGAATATATTCCTAAATATAAATAGAATCTTCATTATTTTTGCTAAAAAACCAAGCCCTGGTGATATTTAATGTGTATATATATTTACTTTGTTGTTAATTGTTTTATTTTCAAAGTTTCCTCCGAACATACAGATACACACAACTGCCCTTTATATATATATATATATATATATATATATATATATATATATATATATATATAGAGAGAGAGAGAGAGAGAGAGAGAGAGAGAGAAAAAAGCTTTTATTTAATGATTCTAAAATTATTATTCATCTTTAAAATGTTATTGACTTGTCATTAGTAGATTTTAAATATTTTACTTATCCAGACATCATATAAGATTTATCTTTTCTTGTCAGATACTCAACCAGGTTGAAAACAACAAATCTTTTATTGAAGGTTTTCTGGAAATTCTCCTTATTTTACAATCCAAAATGGCCTAGTAAGATTCATCTCGGGAGACTGACTCAGCTATGACAGTTGCTTAATACCTTTTTAGATGTGAGTCTTTTTTTTCTTTATATGGCATAAAGATTCATCTGCTACCTCAACCTTTCTTTCTTTTTTTTTTGTTGTTGTCCAAATAGCCATCAGTGAATATTGAGAGAAGTCTCTCTTACGTAGAATGGACATGTATTTCTCTGAATGGATATCTCCCATGCATTTGAAAAGCTCTGAATGACAAATGCTCCATACTGCTCCCTCCATAATAACTGAAAATTCACTATGTTTGATAGTATGGGTTTCAAGACAGTTCAAATACAATTACTGATTTAGTGAGTCTCAAGACTAAAGCTTATCTACTGGCCCTTAAAGAAATCTATAGTCTAACATTATCCTGATGGAATATTACTCTTTTCTCTTAACTATTTTCAAGTGATGCTTTTCATCAATTTCTACCTTCAAGATAGTCTAATTAGAAACAGTACTTATTCACATCAATCATTTTAATCTTCAGAAGGAGTTCATTATAGGAGTCTACCTTCTAATCTTACATTCTTTGGATAAAGACCAACCTTTGATGAGTTTGACTCATGATCTCTTGCATATACTATCATAGTGTCCATTTTTCTTCCTCTGTAACAATTTTTTTTAAAAAAAAAAAAAGAATATTTTTTTTACTATGTTTAGCCCAGTATTTTAACAAATGAGAACTATTCTTAAAATGTAATGTGTATCTACGATTCCAACTGCCCGGTTCTTCCTCTGTGGAATTGAGATTGATTTAAGTAGTGACTTTCTTTCTCCTTTCTGCCATAATAATCTGTGTATATTACCATTCTTATGTTAATTTAGACACAGTCTGTTATATTTGTCACAGTACTAGGATATTTATTTCTTTTTCTTATCACAGTATATTGATATTTTTCTGACTGAAGGTTGGCATGAACAGAACAGTTATTTTCTTTCCTTCATTAGTAAATTTCATAATCAGTTAAATAGGGAATTTTACATCTTGATGTTATCTGACAGTGGCTCATTCACATTTTCAATGACCAACAATATATTTCTTTTAAAAAAATGGCACTTCCTCCCACTCTTGGAATACAAAACATTATGATGTGGTATTATGGTTATTTTTTTTTTCTTCATCTTTATATTAAATTAATTAGAAGTAATTATCAATGAGTATTCTTTTTATTAAATTTATTTGTTTACTTACTGTGTGTCCCTGTATGTTGTAAATATTAATATTTTCATTAAAAATACTTGCAAATATATGCAACCTCCAAGTGCAAGTATTTAAGTTTTAATGTAATAAAATATATTAAATTAGAAAGTCTAATTAAGCTAAATAAGAATGCAGATAAAAAGATTTGAAACATAAGGGGGGGGGGTATAATTGAAAAATAGAACAACTGAAACTTACTCTTCCATTCATAGCTAAATTTTCCTAATATAATTATTTAGTTAGAATAGGAAGTAAAGAATAAAATTACAGTTATTTCTTCTTGTTAATGGATTTATTTTAAGATTTCTCCCGAGATTTTTGCTCATATTCATTAAAATAAAACCAAACAATTAGAAATCAAAAATACTAAGCACATATTTATTAAAATCAAATTTTTAATATCAATATGCAAATTAGCCTTCCAGTTCACACTGTAAACCGCTATTTTGTTGTTTATATAAATATAATTAGTAATGTTATTAGTAAGTAGATATGGCCAACAGTATTAATAATGTAAAACAATTTTATTAATTATTGGGGTTTAAATAAGAATAAAATCATGGAGAATGTAATGTAAATAAATAAGGGAATTGGGACTTAGGTAGTGATATAGTTTCATTTACAAACAAACAATCTCCATTATAATAAGATGTATAAGTTTGTTACGTTACTTACATGGATCAACAAATGTCTCTCTTTTACACACAATAAATAAGATGAAAGCCAATCTGTTAAAAAAAAAAAAAAATGCCCTTCTTTTCATCTAGTTAAAAATGTAAAAAAAAAGTTTGTCCCTAAGAACATTTCATTTCTATTTCAGTATTTCATTTTTATTCGTACAGTATTTCCTTTGCTGTAGGAAATGATCCCTGGATACGCACTTTTCAATCCCCCACAATTTTTTCTTTTTGCTAAATTCCTGACAGCTTGTCAAAATTTCCTTGAGGGTAATGTAGATTTTTTTTAAACAAAAATTTCATGAAGAGTATAGATAAATCTCTTGTATTTAGCACATGACAGATCTATCGTTGAAGCAATATCATAAACTCTGATTGATGATGGCTCACCACCAGAGCTGGTCTCAAAGTAATTTGCCTTCACCTCAGGTATTTTTATTCTCATGACTGTGCCTCTCTATTGTATTCAAAATAAAAAGAGAAAGATTCCTTCATGTCTGAAGTTACTACCAAATTGCCACTGGCATTTTTAGGAAACTTTTCCATAAAAAAATATATTATACAGAAAGTTACATGGATGCTTATTCAAATATACAGACCTGTCTAGGTAAATATATATTGTTCAAGTATATTTAAGAATATATGTGTCATATAATGTGACAAAGGAGCTGTTTTTGACTTATATTGGACACTGCTTGCTTTCTGTGAAAATATTTATATTTAGCTGATACTGTAGCAAAAGACCTGGTTAGTTGAACCATAACTACTATCTTCCACTATGTGTCAGTCACAACTTTAACTTGACTCCTCAAATCAAGCACTCCTAACAACAGTCAATTGCTGATCATTTATACTCATTGGCCCTCAGCCAAATAGACAGGAAGTGGCAGTAATCTTGATTCAACTATTTTACAGATATATTTGCACATTTTAAACATCAAAATTAATCTTTCTATCAAAACAACTGTAAATGACTCTTAAATTATGAATTCTCAGTTGAAAGTTTTTTTGTGTTTACTTTTGCATTTTCTTTCTTTCTTTCTTTTTTATTGTGAATAAGAATGTCTATAATTGCCCAAACTCTTATTAATGTACAAATGATCATATTTGATTGTATGAACATCTATTTCCAGAAAAATAAAATTCAAAGTTCTTTCTATTTTCTTCTTTGATCTTTTATTTCTTATATGAATAACTGCAGCCATACAGTAGCACTGATGCACCCTAATGAAGCACCTTGAAAATAAGCTAGATGGGAGTTACACAAGAATGCTGCGTGTTATCATAAACAAATCAAGGAAACAACACCCCCCAAAATAGCAGCTGTATGGCCACTTGCCTTCAACACACAAACTGGAGAAGCAGGGATGAACTCATAAGTGATGTTCTACTGTGGAAACCAGTACATGGGCATGTCACTGTGGGCTGGCCAGCAAAGATCTACATTGAACAGCTCTGCATAGATAACATGATGCTGTGCAGAGGACCTACCAAAGGCAATGTATGATAGGGACGATTTCATAGATATCCATGTTACTAGTCCAACATGATGATGATGATGATATGTATAACTAATTGAAGACCCTCATGGTGTAATGGTTATTACCATAGGAAATGGACATGGTGACCAGAGTTCAAATCCTGGATAAAGCTATTTGCATTTCCATAGTGCTTATACATTTGGGAAAGGTATGCATCCAACTATTCTCCCTCTATGGGTAAATAGTAGGGTAGACTGGGCTCTTTAACCTTGGTTAGGCAACCAGTTTTGGAGAGAAAAAGAATTCAAATTTGTTAAACACTGCTTAAAAATGATCTTGCATCATATCTTGCTCGTGTAGAGGGTTAGTAAAGATTCATATGAATAATACATATACTATACATATATATATTCATAATTTGGGAAACTGTCTATTGAAAAACATACATCTATATGTAACACACATTTTTCTCAACTCAAATAAACACATACAAATACTATTCATATTCTTATACACAATATAAGCAAATCTAATTATATGAATTTAATTATCAGTATTTAATTGAATCAAATTAAATATATGCTATTGAATAAATTACATGATATTATGTAAAATGCTAATAATTTTTTTCTCTTCAGTTATAATCAACAAGATTGAATTTTAGTAAAATAGAAAATTCACAAGAAATATGTAATATTGTGGGTGGCTACATAGGAACAGTGAAATAGGTAGATATGAATAGACTGAGATAGATAGAAATGGAAAGATATTAAACAGACACAAACCAACTGCAAGATATATGTGTGAGTGAGTATATATATATATATATATATATATATATATATAAATATGGATCAAAATAGATATTGTAGATTTTACAAGTCTATGAATGTATTCTTATGTGAAGTGGAAAGGCCTTGCTTGCTTTGAAAATCAGCATTCAATATATTGGATTTTACCTAGACTTGAACACCAACTATTTCAGCTATCTATTAATTACTCTTCAACCAGAGAAAGAGAAAAAAAATAACATATTTTAATAATACATGGTGTACCTCTCACCTGTGTGGTGCAAGTGAACTTAGGCAAGTGGCAATGATAGCTCCATATAGCTAAAGTCTTACTAATTTTGTTTCAGATATGATCATGGTTTGGACCAGTGCACACATACATTTGCTGTTGAGATGTTTTTTTTAAGACAAGGGAATCTGTAATAGCTATGCAGAGAGTTTTTCATGTTATGTGTGAATGATGCTGTTCTGGATAGAATTTTCAACATAGCAGTATTGATTTTCTATCTGGACCAGCATAATTCCACTATAACTTGACCGCCCTGTCGGCTGGGGCGTTAGAATGCACCAACTGCACCTCTGCAGAGGGTAAGACTCCCCCAATGGGGCCACCTGTTGGCCATGGGTGGCGACCCGTGATGCTTAAGGATAGAGCCCAGGTGGATGAGCAGTTCATGACATGCAATACTCCACTTTGGCCCTATTTTGGGCTAGACGGGCGGTCGGAGAGGCCCCCTCCGATCAATCGGCTGGTCACGTCAAGCCCTAGCACCTATATGATTTTCCCAACCCTATTGCCCTTATGGCAAGCCCCAACCTCTTTTTATCATATGGGTGCTAGAAGGCGGTGGCTGCGGGTCTACATGTCCTGGGAATGACGTTAAACTCTATCTGATGGTGAGGTTCCAGTTTTGGAGGTTTGAGGAATGTGGAGCACCCCATTCATCACCATTGCTCCCTGGTCCACTCTGACCCGGAGTGGTAGTACCTGTTAGGGTCCCATCTATGGGTTAAATAGAAAAATGTATTTATAAAAAAATTGTATTATCCATTAAGAATTGATTTATTTCAAAACTTTATCGGCATTAAATGACCCACTGAGGTTGATATGCCGTAAAACAAAACAAACCAAACCATAACTTGAAATGAGCACAAAATTCTCTGTGTAGCAATTGCAGATTCACCAGTCTAAAAAAAAACATTTCAACATCAAACACAGAGTCCAAGCCATGATCGTATCTGAAAAAAGAATGATAAGACATTTGCTATATGAGATGGAGCTACCATTACCACTTGCCTAAGTTCACTTGCACCATACAGGTGACAGTTTAAAATGTGGGAGGTATTTCTGCCGCACATGTACAAAGGAAAATGAGACACACACACACATATGTGGAGTAAACTATTGTCTGCATCAGCCAGACAATGAGAGAGCCTATCCCTAGACCAGGGAGATTATTTTTGCATCTAAGGTGGTGCGCAACATCTACCATCATCTCCCTCCCATAAATGGGAATATTTATGTAAGGATTGTGACTTCTGTTGCGAATGATGATAAAGAAGTAATATACAATCTTGAAAATATTACGTCATAAAAAGCTAGCTAAATTTGACAAAAACTTATCGAAGTTTAACATACAATTCTTTTTAAAAAAAAGGGTATTTTTCAGTGATACAGCAGCTTATATTACAATTGAAAGAGTTATCTTCTCTTGACTCTATTTGATATTGATTTTAATCTCATATACTTGAATTATTTACACACTTTTAAGCTTTGTTAGTATTATGTCTTAAAGTCACTGAACCAATCTATCTTTTAGCAAATGGAAGATTTTAGTGGTAATGAATATATATTAAAGAAGCTTTTGTTGAATGTGCACCATTTTTATTTGATGATTTTTATTATAAGGAAGCTATTATAAAATATTTGAATCAATTATCAATAAGCAGAAATACTATTAACCCTTCAATATACCAGGTACTACAGGTATCAAATGCATTCCCACAACTAAAGATGCAGGCTGAAAACCATACTCTGCATCTTTTTCAAGTCAGAACATTAAACTAACATGATACTTCAAATGATGAATAATAGTTTTATTGAAGACAGTTGCTGCAGACTTTGTTTCCCCAAGGGTACTAGTTCACATCGCGCTAATACCTTTGGGAAAGGTATGAATGCAATTACTCTCCCTCCAGCTATGATTAAATAGTAGGGCAGACTGGGCTCTTTAACCTTGTTTAGGCAACCAGTCTAGGAGAAGGAAAACTTTGAATTAAAACCTGTTAAATGCTGCTTGGGGTGGTCACTACTGGAATAGGCTCAGTCCTAATTAGTGATTTATTTTACTAACTACAAAGGTTTTTTTCCCAAATGAGATGAAAATTTTATACAAAACTGTAAATCAATGTCTATAAAATGTTTTTTTATGTACTGAGAAGGCATGAAATGTATATTCTCAAGTAAACTTGCCCTGGAGAAGATCAAGTGTTGTCTAGATAATTTTTCATTGTATGCAGTTGAAAAGAAATGCATGTGGTTTTCACAGTGAGTTAACTCTAAATCAGGATGCATGAAAATGAGTATACTCAAAAATATGAAAATGCGATCACTAATATTATGTCATCAACTCAATCACATAACATCACACAATATTTTTTAAAGGTTATATTCAGGATTTGCAAAGGGTTAAAGATCTGAAAATGAGATCATTGATATTATGTCATCAGCTCATTTAGCTATTATTATATATTTCTCAAAGATTCTATTCATAAAGAGTTGATTGAATTAGGCTGACCAAGATACTCTCATAGAATTTAACTAAATGAGGTTTAGTTTTCAACATAGTCCTCCATCAGTGTTGCAGCACTTGGATCCCAATGGTAAAAAAAATCATCAACAGCAGATATGATGTCATCATATGAACTTCTCAGCCCACACTTGTGTCTGAATTGGTTAAATTGACAGAAATAGATTTATCAATAATATCATTTACAATTGATGGTGCCCCTGATACGATTGGCCAAAATATTGTTTTTGTAAAGTAATTTACATAAACTGTCATGCTCTTATTTCTCTCCATTGTATTATATAAAAGAAAGTACTGAGGACAAAAGTAGATTTTAAAGATTTTGATGATGTGATCAGTGTTGTGACAAACACAGTCAATTTGATAGATGCCAGTGCTTTTCATAAATGAGAATTTAATTCACTTTTAAATCAGTTTACAATGGTTTGCTAATGTATAATAGTTGAGTAATGGCCAAATACTTGAATGGTTTGTTGAATGTTTAAAATGGAATTAAAATACTTTTAGACATAAAAAGAATGTTTGAGAATACTGAAAGTACTAATCATATCAATGCTGAAAAACTCCAAAGGCAGCTAATGGATAAGCTTGATACCTGCTACCAAAAACATCTGAGAACTATCACTTGACATCAATGGCCAAACAGCCTAATCTCCAACAAGGCTCTGTACAAGATGTACAACACTATTCCACTATCAACAAGGATGGTTAGTTGGTTAGTTGGTTGGATTTTAAGGCATGTCAACTCTTGTTGGGTTATTTTATGTCAAAAACATTTTTTATTCATTCTTGATGGGTATTCCAAAAAAATTTCAAACTCAAAATTAAAAAAAAACATTTTTTAAAACTCATTTTTATTCCTATTTAACCCAAAGATGGGACCCTAACCAAAACTACCACTCTGGATTAGACTTGGAGTAATGGTGATGAAGGGGTACTCCACACTCCCCAAAGCTCTAAATTGGAACTTCACCATTAGATGCAGTAAACAAGGGTGGCATAACTATGATGATTCATTTTAGGTCATGTGTTAGATGTTCAAAGAAGCACTTTCTCAAAAATCCCAGAAATTTTCTGTAATAGGGTCAAATAACTACTGTGTATAAAGGGACTACCACTGCACAAACTTACTTGGTAAGCATTGGGTGGACTTCCAAAATGCAGGACTGGGAGCCCTAAGATCAGACAAGCAACTGTGGGACTAAGGACCCTCGCAAAGGAAAGTACAGTGGTTTCAAATGAAGAAGGACTGAATGCTGCTGTAGGATGTTTTCAAACAGGTAAACAGGTAATAGCTTTGCCTCTACCGATAGTTTATGTATGGTTTTAAGTTGATACATTGCACAATGTTAGGAAAAACAACCATTTACTGCTTGTATTGCATGATCTTTAAGAAAAAATTGCAGAAAAATAATGATTTTACTTTATTTTGGTGAACATTATGACTGAATATAAAATGCATGTTTGATACTAAGTGTCCTGGGTATGATACTAAACTGCATATGATGATGAGGTTCAATATCTGGAGGGCATAGAGTACCCCTTCATTACAATTACCCCAGTCCACTCTGACCTGGAGTGGCAGTATCTGTTAGGGACCCATCTATGAGTCAAATAGATCTATTTAAAAATGATTAGTATTAGATTGGACTGTACATAAAAAAAACTCTCATAAAACAATTACATAAAAAATATGAACATACAATGAACATGATTCCCTAACCTGTAGGCTTAAAATACCCCTAGATTGGTTGACATGCTATTTCAATCAATCAATCTTTTGATACTGTTTTCTCTTCATATTTAATCTGAGGAAAATTTAGCAATAGAATGGATCACTGAAACTAATAGTAAATATATGCAGGTGTCTGAAATGGTGTTTTTAAAATTTGCAAAAGGAGATTTTAAGCTCAAAGGCAAAGGAAAACTCTTGAAAACTGATGAATTGAATGCTTGAAGAATAATGGACTATTCAGGAAATGGATCTGTTAACTCTTTTGAATGATGCATTAAAAAAAAAGAAGAATTTTATCAGAAAAAGAAATCAATCAGTGATATTGCTGTATAAAAATGTCTGGTTCCCAAGTTGCAAATATCAATGTAAACAAATGAACATAGCAAAAGGAAATTCTTTAATATGCCATGCATTTTAGTGACCTGTCACTTTCAGGATGTCATTTGTTTCACACTTTACAATACTCCTTGTATGATCAACAGTTCAAATAAGATGAAGATATCAAGAAATTCCTTGAAGAATTCAAAAAATCAAAAACTGGAATTGTTCTTTTAGGATGGAATACACAAGACACTTTGTATCTTGTGACATAAGATCATAGAAAACCAGGGAAAATACTTTGATAAGGGAATAATGATGGTAGGAATTTTTTCTTCTTCAATAAAAAAAAAATGAAACCTTTGCATCAATATAATAATTATGAAGCAGTGTTTTTTTACAATTGATAATTCTCCATCTCTTCGCTATCAAGATATCTGGTGTTGATCAAGAAGAAGAGAACTTGCCATAGTGTGGATTTTGTTGTCCCAGCCAATCACCAAGTGAAAGTGAAAGAAAGCAAAAAGACAAATACTTAGACCTTGTCAGAAAATCAAGAAAATTGTGGAAGGTGAAGGTAGTGCCAATTGTAATTGATGCCCTTGGAATGGTCCTCAAGGGCCTGGAAAAGAGTCTGGATGAACTGGAAATCAGAGGAAGAATTGTGACCATCCAGACTACAGCATTGTTAAGATTGGCTAGAATACTCAGAAGAGTCCTGGATACCTGAGGAGACTTGCTGTCACTCAGCCTCCAGTGAACCACCAGCTAAGGCTGGTGTGAAAAAGTCAAATGGATTGAAATGATAATAATAATAATAATAATAATAATAATTATAATAATAATAATGATAATAATAATAACAGCTTCAAGTGATTATTCTTAATACATTTAATTTTCAGTTATATGGTTTTGCATATTCCTATACAATATAAATAATTTTCAAAAAGATCTATTTGACCCATAGATGCCATGTCATATAACCCTACTTCTTGCCACAGAGCTTTACTACCCCCAATGTCTACATCAAAGGATGATGACCAATTCCTAGCAGACATAAATACCTGATGACAAATTTCATTATGGAATATGAACAGCTGATTAAGAAAAGTATAGAAGAGAGAAATACCTCAATTTAACTATTAGAAGAAAAAATTCCTGAATGTCTCAAATATCAATGTCTGTTTTGCTCTCATGAGAAAAGCTGTTTTGTTTTGGATATCAATTAAGAAGATACTTATACCTCAACAAAGAAAAAATGAAGTGGGTCATATCTAAAGAAACATGAGTGTCCCCCTGAAATAAAGACTGGGATAAAATCAAGGAGTATAAATCTTTAAGCAGGATGTGTTGATTCCTTTTTTTTCTCTCCCTGTGAGGACAAATGCTTCTCTTCCTTCGCAGAGTGTGAGTCAGAAAAGTATTGTTTACTTCAAAGTTTTCAGTCAACCTCAGCTGAAGGTCAACCCTATTCACATGACACATTCCTCTACCATTCATCTTATGATCAGTGATATTTATTCCTATTTAAACCAAAGCTTTTAATATTGAGCCTATGTTTAAAGAAAACCATCAAACCCTTAATCAAATAAGATATTCCCAGATATTATTTTATCTTTCTTATTCTTATTCAGATTCTACATACTGTTGATAGACAAAAAAGTCTGCAAAGCAGCTGAACAGCGAGGGAGTCTATCCCCTTAGCTTAGTCTGTAGAATGTCTGACTAGGAACCATGAGGTTCCGGGTTTTGATACTGGCCCTCACTAACTCAGCGTATGAGTAGCACAGGGTTCTGTGTGGTAAAATGAGGAGCTGATGGTAGGTGTGGCACCCCGCCTCAGACGCCAAAACAATCTCCTTGGTCTAGCAAGTGAAAAGAGGATAGACTTCCTCACTGTCTGGCTGATACTGACTTTAGGCCACCCTGACGACTTTACTTAGACCAGGCAGATTGTTTTGCTGAAGTGGAGCGTCACATTTATAGTCAGCTCCCAGATGCTTTACTACACAGATCAGATTATCCAAACTGTGCTACTCATGTGCTGAGTTGGCGAGGACTGGCATCGAACCTGAAACCTTGTAGATGCTATACTGACTGAGCTGAACTGGCCCCTGAGATTGTTTACCAATATTGTATTTGTATGAATATAGAGTGAAAATAACCCATGAAAAGTTGTCTGAACAGTAAGGCCCTCAAAAATAAATTCTAAGAGATAGACAATAATCAGGATATATGAGAGACAGACCGACATGACATAAGTAAATAGATATCATTATTTTACTTTGATATCTAATAAATATATACTCATTGACATTTACTCAATTTCCTATAAAACACAGGAAAAATAATTTCATAATCACTAAATAATCCAGAAGTATGAGGAGTGTCAAATTGTTGGTCAATCTAAAAATACATGGAACCATCAAGGAATATCATCCATATTGAATATTTCACTTTCAAATCACATCATCATCATGTCGTGCTAGCAGCACGGATATCTATGACAATCTCTGACCAACTGTCCCTATCATTCATCCAGTATCCGCACAGCATTGGTCTATATACACCTTTGCTGGATGGCCTAATCTGGCGTTCCCATGTGATGGCTTCCACAGTAGAACATCACTAATGAGTTCATCCTTGCTTCTCCAGCAGTGCCCAGCGTGTCTTGTTTGCCTCACATGGATGGTTTGCGTGATATGGGGCAGGTGGCTGTAGAGATGTTTTCTCGTAGGGTGTTGTGCAGCTCCCATCTAGCTTATTCTCTAGGCACTTCATTAGGGTCCAAGTAGTGCAGCCGTATAATAGCACTGATACAACTATGGCTTGGAAGAATTTCGCTTTAACCTGTCAGTGAGATCAGATTTCCATATCACTGACAATCTGTTTAAAGCAGCCCATGCCATTCCTATGCATGCATTAACGTTGCTTTCTGTTGATGAGATATTACTACCTAGGTATGTGAATTGTTTCACAGAGTTTACCATCGAGTGTGGAGATGTCTCCTTCATTTTAATAATAAACATATATAAAATGTAGTTTGTGTGTGTGTGTGTGTGTGTGTGTGTGTGTATATGTATGTATGTATGTATGTAGGTATCAATGAAAAGTTAATGGCTGCTCCATGGTTTCTCAATTTAAAAAAAAAGTTATTTTGTCCTTTCCAGATTATAATTGTATATCAAAAATAATATTGTATTAATCAAATATAACATTTGTGAAATTTAACCATGAAAATAAGAAAAAGTGATAGCTATGATTTTACTTATTGACCAAGTATAGGTTGATTTTGTCTCTTTGTTTAATGGTATATCAACCTTTGTGGGTTATTTAATGCCAAAGCTATACTTGTAGAAGAACAATAGCACTACTATTTAATTCATAGCTGGGGGAATGAAAGGGATTATACCTTTCCCAAGGGTATTAGTCTGATAATGAATAGAATAGCAAGACTGATGTTCCAACTGACTACGATGTTGCAATCCAGCACGTTAACTACACCATGGGGAATTCCCCTTGGACCAATTATAGGATGACATCAATGTGAGAAGTCTGATCTTCTCATCCATCATCAAAGAGTTAATGATATGGTTAAGAGATGGTCAGATGGGCATTATCAAGTGAAGTAAGCAACCTGAATGTCAAGTGAAAGCTTCTATGGAAAAAGGAAGAGGAGTTAAAAGAGAAGTCATCAAAAACTGAAATGGTGAGAAAGAAACAAATGATCATTGATGTCACTAACAAGGAAAGATTGAACTGAGCCAAACTGTCTAACCAATCAATAATATGGTAAGAGCAAATTCAACACATATTTATGTTTGGAGAATAAAGAAATGAAACATGGAATCCACATGGTCCCCAGGGAACAGTCAAACATGGAGGTAATGCATAGAATGATTTTTTTAACCAAGAAAGTAATACCTCTCTGTAAATGTTTTAGTTAAATATGAGAATCTTGGATTGGTCTTGGGCTGTTTTTATTTTAGAGAGTTTGCAAGACGGTAGAGTTTTATTTTTAGAGAGTTTACAAGATGGTAGAGTTTTTATTTTTAGAGAGTTTGTTTTTTATTTTTGGAGAGTTTACAAGATGGTAGAGTTTTTATTTTTAGGGAGTTTACAAGATGATGGTAGAGTTTTTATTTTTGGAGAGTTTCAAGATGGTAGAGTTTTATTTTTAGAGAGTTTACAAGATGGTAGAGTTTTTATTTTTGAGTTTTGCAAGATGGTAGAGTTTTTATTTTTACAAGGGTAGAGTTTTACAAGATGGTAGAGTTTTTATTTTTAGGAGTTTACAAGATGGTAGAGTTTTTTATTTTTGGAGAGTTTACAAGATGGTAGAGTTTACAAGATGGTAGAGTTTTTATTTTTAGAGAGTTTAGATGGTAGAGTTTTTATTTTTAGAGAGTTTATAAGATGGTAGAGTTTTTATTTTTAGGAGTTTACAGGATGGTAGAGTTTTTATTTTAGAGAGTTTGCAAGATGGTAGAGTTTTTTATTTTTAGAGAGTTTACAAGATGGTAGAGTTTTTATTTTTGGAGAGTTTCAAGATGGTAGAGTTTTTATTTTTGGAGAGTTTACAAGATGGTAGAGTTTTTATTTTTGGAGAGTTTTCAAGATCAAGATGGTAGAGTTTTATTTTTAGAGAGTTTACAAGATGGTAGAGTTTTTATTTTTAGAGAGTTTACAAGATGGTAGAGTTTTTATTTTTAGAGAGTTTACAAGATGTAGAGTTTTTATTTTTGGAGAGTTTAGATGGCAGCTGCGCTGTAGGTTCCTTTTTTTTTCTTTTCTTTTTAAAAAAAAATAAAGAACTTTAAATGCAAGATGCAACTTTCCTTTTTTTCATTATAGGATAAATAGGAATCATGGTTTAACATGCAATTTGAACAGCAGGAAGATCAGAGCTACTTTTCACTGAAAATCATTGAATAGTTCCAAACACAATGAAATAATTGAAAATGGAACATTGCCTATTTATTCTAATGTAATGGTAAGAATCCATCATCTTTTCCAAAAAAAGATGGAGTTCTATGTCCCACCAGGAAGGTTTTGCAACAATTGAAAACAACCCATGGTACCAAGACTCTGCCATGGGTAACTCAAAGCAATGATCTCTATTCTATATAGGAAACATGTGGACAGAGGGTTGCATGCAAGATCATCAAAAGCTTCATCAATTATTATTGTAGAGTAGCTAACACCCCTGCAGCACCCTACCAGATGGACTGGCTCATAGCCATAAAATAGCCTACAATTAAAGTCGATTAACTTGCTGAATAATATTCAGACTGACTTTGCTGCATTGTCTATACTGAACTGACCCTCTATTTAGTGTAAGCTTTGTCTTGTGAATTGTTTGTACTTTTTTGTTCTGTGTTTGTATGTATCCATTTGGTACCAGATGCTGGTGCTTAATAAATGTATTAAGTACACCATTCTTCTGTGTATCTTTCCATGTCATGATGCAACAATTATGGACCTAAAAACATATTGCTTGAAGAATGGAAAAGCATGGACCTATCAGTAATATAATCAACTCCATGACTGTAAAGATGAATGTTTTGATTTTAAATGGAACAGACATGTTTTTAAAGGTTAACCTTGTTAGAAACCATGTCACCATTGTAGGGGTTCAGTCGTTCTGTTGTTCACAGAATCCAGTTGGTAATCCTAAACTGTAGTGAATTGATAATCCTCTGTAATATATATAAGTCCAAGTCTGTAATAAGTTGGTAATCCTTAGTCTGTTTGGTTTGGTTTGGTTTGTTTTACGGCATATCAACCTCGGTGGGTCATTTAATGCTGACAAAGTTGTGAAATAAATGCATAATACAATTTTGTTTATCAACTCATGTTTTTCTATTCAACCCATAGATGGGACACTAACAGGTACTACCACTCCAGGTCAGAGTGGACCAGGGAGCAATGGTGACGAAGGGGTGCTCCACATTCCCCAAACCTCCAAAACTGGAACCTCACCATCAGATAGAGTTTAACGTCATTCCCAGGACATGTAGACCCTCAGTCACCGCCTTCTAGCACCCATATGATAAAAAGGGGTTGGGGCTTGCCATGAGGGCAATAGGGTTGGAAAAATCATATAGATGCTAGGGCTTGACGTGACCAGCCAATTGATCGGAGGTGGCCTCTCCGACCGCCCGTCTAGCCTAAGAAAGGGCCAAAGTGGAGTATTGCAAGTCATAGACTGCTCATTCACCTGGGTTCTATCCTTAAGCATCATGGGTCGACACCCACAGCCAACAGGTAGCCCCATTGGGGGAGTCTTATCTCTCTGAAGAGGTGCAGTTGGTGCATTCTAACACTCCAGCCGACAGGCTGGTCCTAGTCTGTAGTGTTCTTTGTGATATGTATAAGTCCAAAGTCTGTAGTATCCCCCTGGTGTTAATCCAAATGATAGGTCTTCTTAGCAGAAAATTCAACCAGTAATTGATTTGAGGACAGTTTTAAATGATCTTAAATGCTTTTTGTCCTCATCCCTTATTGGCCAATTTCTACCAGAAATGGTTGCTACTGTTGGAAAAGTTCATGAATAGGAGTGATGATTTTGCTTACATCTTATAAGTCTTGTTGGACTTTGTTTAACATTTTTAATTTTATATATGTAATAGAATATTCTTATAGTCACACATGTATTACCTGAAGACACTTACAAATGTATTGAAACATTTTTGTACAGGGAATTCTTTTTAGCTGTAAAGGCAGCACTATATTTGATTTATTTATTTTTGTTAAAATAAGAGAAGGAAAAATGCCTTTAAGAATGCCTAATACAAAAAAAGTGTTGACACCTTGACTGTGCAAAGATGGTCTAAGAGCTAAAAAAATACCTAATAAACTGTAAATGTTGTGACCAATGGTGGCAAACTAAATAAATGGGTTTGCAAGGATTTACAAAAGCAATGTGTGAAAAGATAAGTGATTGCAAATATCCAATGTGTTTTACATTTGATACAAAAATAAAAAGAAAACCCTGAAAATTATGGATGATGAAGTAAATTGTAATGTAAAAATTAAATATAAAGAGACATGGCAAAAGTAAATAGATAATTCTTTCTTCAAACAAGAATTTTTATTGAACAGTAAAAAATTTGGTAATTTATGAGGAAGTGTGTCCCGGTCTCCTGCCTCAAAAATTGCTGCCCGATGACTATTAAAATAACGACCCCAGCTATGGTGTTACTTGAAAGAAAACAACCAACTTAGGGCGTTATATGTATTTTAGGGGGGGGCTTCTCTTTTTTGTTGTAATTTTTATTTATTTATCGTAACAAAGTAAAAAAAAGGAACAAATTGAGGTAGATAGATAGATTGATAGATATCCATCTTCATATCTAAACAAGAATTATTAAACATTAATCAAGAATTACGACAAATTACGATAAATAAACAAGAATTACGACAAATTTCTATAAATAAATAAGAATTATGACAAATTACGATAAATAAATAAGAATTACAACAAAAAGAGAAGCCCCCCCCCCAAAATACATATAATGCCCTAAGTTGGTTGTTTTCTTTCAAGTAACACCATAGCTGGGGTCGTTATTTTAATAGTCACCGGCAGCAATTTTTGAGGCAGGAGACCGGGATGCACTTCCTCATAAATTACCAAAAATTTTTTTTTAATTTAAAAAAACAAAAACATGAATATATTTTCTGATGCAAGGAAAATATTTAGTAAACTTGTCTTTACTAGATTTTTTTGATTTTTTTTACTTTTCTAGACATCAAATTCATCATCTCTCTGTTTTCTTGTAAGCTGTCCAACCAGGAGGCTTCATTCAAAACAAATCTTATCATCTTCTTCTTGAATAAAAAGGTTGACTGGATATTTTCCTTATTTTACAATCTGAAATAACCCAGACATATTCAACAGAATTGATATGAGCAAACTGGTATGGTCATGTGAATGATACTCAAGTATATTTCTCTATACAAAATAGAACTTCTTTCTTTGTGAGAAGAATATTTTTGTTTAAATAGCCATCTAGTGAATATTGGGAAAAATTTATTTTGCAGAATGGACATGTATTTTTCTTAGTTAATATCTTCCATGTCTTTGAATGACAAGTGCTTAAAACTGTCCCATATACAATAACTAGAATAAAGCAAAATATGTTAAATCACAAACTGTAGACAGTTCAAATAAATATACTTGTTTCCTGTATGGAACTTCAGTAAATGATAGCTCATCTGGAAAGCAGTATACCAAAGGGACAATAGTTCACAGTTTTTATTGCTCCCTTCTTTCTCTACTAGATTAAGAGAGTAGAAGCAGAAGAAATGGGTTGTGAGGTAAAGAGAGTAAAACTGACAGAGAGAGGACACAGAAAATAGTGTACATGATACTTAAAATGTATAACAACATTTTGAATATCTTCTTGGAAATTATAATCTTGGTTTTAAATGAAATTTAATAGCATAACGTTGCTAAATCGATTTAAAACTGAATTTAAAAAAAAGATTGACTCCATGATTTTAATGTACCACAATAAAGGTTTGTAACTAGTATGGTTTACATTTTCTAACTTTCCCAATTTTTTTTAGAATATTTGGACGCATTTATATAAAATCACATTCTTATTATATTTTCTAGTAAAGCACAAAGATTTTTATTTTTATGTTTTATAGTAAAGCACAAAGATGTAATATTTATTTGCAATAAAAATACACTGAGTAAAAAATAGGAAAACATATGAAGTAAAGAACTTTTGTTTCTGCCACAATTGGTACAATAAAAATTTCAGTTTAGATATATATAAATTTTTTTTTACATATATTCTTTCCTGTGTCTTACTGCCATGAGTTTGTCTTACTGCAGGTGATGATAACCAGATCTTCCCATTCTCACATTAGTGAAAACCATGTGACACAGTCACAATAATATGGAAACATGGCTGGGTGCAGTTTAAGGAAAAATATTACATTAAAAAGATGAAGAAATTGAAGAGCAGAGAAAAATAAAGAATCGGAAATTTTTAAAAAAAATGAACATTATACATGTATGCAATATATATATATATATAAATATAAAATTTCCAGATCATATCTAGTGCAAAATAAAAAGGTTTTATTGCTGTGAGGTCACAACTCATTTCATAGAGCAAAAGTGTAAGACTTGACTTGGGAACCCCATTTAAGATGAAGAGTTGGTGTGTTGTACTGGAGTCAACAAAGACTCAGTCAGTCAAGGAACAACAAGCCTGTGAATGAGCAGTTCTATTGGTTGAGGGGTGGGGGAACTAGGGACACAAGGTTGGCAATTAATCAAGAATTTCTTCCTGTATAACAACTACAGGATAGGGGTCTCCTCCTCCTCTACCTCCTCCTTCCACCAGCAGATAAATAGAAATTTCTTTGCTTGTAAACTTTGAACAAACTTTTCTCTCCTTCTTTGAACTGTATGACACTCAGCTTTAGTTGTGAGAATGTAAAGTCCTATTTATATGTTTATACATAGCATTCATTGTTTCTTTATATTAACATTTGTATCCTCCATAGGCAATATCTGTTTTGTTAATTTTTTCAGTTTTTTTGGCATTGGCAACTTTGGACACTAATAAATTGTTTTGTAAGAAGAGGATTTGGTTTCTTGGTTTAATGACATATCAACCTCTGTGGGTTATTTAATGCCTAAGCCATCATTGTAAAAGAACTTTAGTAGTAGTATTTAACCCATATCTGGGGGAATGAACAGGTTCATACCTTTCTCAAGAGTATTAGTCTGAAAGTGAATATAATAACACACATGGAATTTGAAATTGCTTACTACATCATCATCCATTACTTAGTCATTAAACCATGGGAATTCGTAATCAGAGTAACTCAATAAAAAGTATTAGATAACTAAAAATGTTTGTTCAGTTTATTAAATAAGAATTAGACAATTTAGAAAAAAAGTAATTTTTAAGCATAAACTTTATTGGATTGTATTTATCTATAATTTTATTCAATTATCTTTTGCCATCTTTCTCACCAAATTCTGGTCATGTCAAACTGAAAGCACCAGTTCCTTGTAGATCACCAAAGTTAAGCAATGATGAATCTGTTCAATACTTGAATGGTTGAAATTTTCCCTTTTTGGAGAAATATGTAAAGAGAAAGACTAGAATGAATTGTAATCCAAAAATGATTTATCTGATAAATACAGTGGATGAATAAACCTTTCGAGAAATTAAAATTAATTTTTGTTTGACCTTAAAAGAAACAAGAAGTTTAGAATTATCCTGATTGAACATTTTGCCCTTAACTAATTCGAGATGGTTTTTAATTAAAATGTGATAAGATGGTGAAAAGAAGTAAGGGGTTATATAACACAAATGCTTAATTGGGTGACCACTTAAGCAGCATCAGTTACTGTAAGGAATTTAAGTCCTTTTTTTATCAAAATTATTTGATTCGGCATTAAATGACCAAAAAAAGGCTGTAAAACAACCAACCAACCTAAGATATTTCTTCTATTCCTGCTTTATTTTAACTGGAATTCTTCTAAGATGTAGCCATGTCAGTACAACTCTACGGCTACATCACTTAGACTCAGGCTGGTAGTGGTTAATGTTTAAGAGCAGAACTTTTTAGATTCAATCATTTAATTTGGAAAGAACTCATAATAGAGAACATTTAATCTCCTCCATATTTACAGCATCTTCTTCTTTTGATGAAGATTAGGATTTGATTGAATTAGTGGTGATTCATTATGTTTGTCTCATAATATCTTACATTCATCACCGTTCTAAAATATTCACTTTTCAATGTTCATATAAATTTAGTTAAAAAAAAATCATATTTCATATAAGAATCTAATCACAAGTGACCTAAATGGGAGTAATGCTTATTTGAGTGAATCATTTAGTTATTTGGAACTTTTAATACCCTCCATTGCATCACCTTCTTTGGATGAAAATTAATCTTCAATAAAAGCCAAACGTCTGTTAGAGTCTTAAAAGTCAGTAGGTGGATCAGAGTTTGATCATTTCTGATAGGGTCGATCTGGTGAGGAGAGTATGAGGTTGGAAAACCTGAAACTTCCCAGTGACCCATACATAATACATCACTGATGACACCTATTAACTCCCTAAATGTAGGAGCATGTATTTATAGTATTTGATATTCAATTTACTCATCACAATTTGATTAAAAAAATGTACACAGAAATCTCATCCACTGGATTTGTTTTGTTTAATTCATATGGAGGTCACACATCAAAGTGCCAAACATAATCAAACAAATAATTTTCAAATTTAGAATATATTGTCTATCTTCTTCATTGTACAATATTGATTCTTCTTTTCAATTAATATCTTAATTTGCTCATTTTGCTCAACTTCAACTACATGTTCATGGTTGGTTGTTTTATGGCATATTAACCTTTTTGGGGTTATTTAATGCTAAACCAAGTCAGTTTGATAAGCAAAGTACACTGGTCACTTACAGACCAATCCAGGGTTCCCACTCGTTTTAGGAAACCATTTTCCAGGACATTTCAAAATTTTTCCAGGACTGCACTTATTCACGGCAATTTTATAATTTACTATTATATCTAATATTGACACATTAAGCCAGTTTTATTCTTACTTTTCTATGATGCTGGGTTAATGAAGTATCTTGAATTTATTATAGATGATGACTACATCTATCAATTAATTATAGAGGGTGTCCATAAAGTCAGTGTGCAATTTAAACTTATAAATTCATTAAAGTGCAAACAGATTTTATAGACAAAATGTACTATAAAATTGTCAGGCCTCCTGTTTTTGCTTAGCCATGATCACCATTGCTGTTTTTTTTTTTATTGGCAAATCAATTTAGATATTTTACCCCTCTCCCTCCATAATTTTTTTTTTATTGAATTTTACAAATTTCAATAAACTCAAATTTCAAATATTTACCATACTATGTTTCTCACTTTTTATCAACAAATATATGGAGATATTTCCCAATGCCCCTTCACTTTATATCTATATTATATTTTATATACTATTATATATTAAAGTTATATTTCAAAGTTAAAATAATAGATAATGAAGCACATTGAAAAAGAAAACATTTCAAAGAAGCATATGTTTGACTGTAGTGACCTATTGAGTAGACCAAGTATAGAGATGAACACAATATGGGAACCAATTATTAAAAAGACTAAATCAAATTGTTTTTAAAGTTAATTACTTTGAAAATAAAAATATCAAAAAAGACTGATGGCAAATTTTATGCCTTAAGTTGCACAGGAAACGCCAATAAACTTTTTCTAAATGATCATGATTCTTCTCGTGACACATGTCAGAATGATAGGCATGCAAAAACAATGGTCATTGTTTTTGAATAAAATCTTTGAAGGTTCTTCAACGCCTGCTTGATCAATTGTCAAACTGTTAAAAATAATTTCCCAGGTTGGATCATTAACAATCGACAAATTATTTTTTCATATACAGCAGGCACCACTTCAGCTAGGGACTTCATTCATCGGTGGGTTTGTTTTTTTACCTATCACTGCAGGAGACCGGGATGGAACTTTGCGAATAGTACCTGACCAATATTTCCAGGAGTGGGTGGGGGTAAAAAAGAACAATTTCCTCGTATATTCCTTTAAAATAAACTGAACCCTTATTCTATGTCCGTGTTTTTGCAATTAAAGGTTAGTTTTAAAGGCTCGTTTTACAATTTAGGCATAAATTGGATCCTCCTTTTATGACCGTAATTTTGTTTTTTTGTTGACGATGATTAAAATCTGACATTTTTATTTTAGAGTACCAAAGCCAAAAAGAAAAGAAATAACAACAACAAAAGGTAATCTTCATCTTTTTACTCTAAAATTCCTACCATAAAATTAGGCTTGGGAATTTACGAGTAAAAAGTTGAAGTGTAAAAACTAGGTACCACCAATTTTACCCTGTGAAATTTGCCCTCCCCCCTATATTTAACACAATGAAACTTGCAAAAAAATTAATATTTTCTTTAAAAAAAATTTTTCCATTCGAAAGAAAAAACACTAAATAAACTCCTGATGATTTTTTAAAAATTTATTCAGCTTACGGAAATAATGAAAATTATGATTGAAAAACAATGTTTTCATTTTTGCACTGTTAAATCAACTGAAATTTAACGTAGCTAAAAACAAGTTACAATAAGAGTTTTTTAAAAAATTCTATGAAAAATCAATTAATCATCTGATTTTCACGAAAATTTCCATAAATGTTTACCATTGGATGTAAATACATCTGAAATAGTTTTTTTCTAAAATATATTAGGGGAAATATTTATCACCCCGCCCCTATTTTATTTTATGAGATAAAAAAAAATGACGCGTCAGAAAATTTTGTCCTTTTTTTTCTATAAAGATAAGAGTCTGAATAACTATATCAATAAAATTCTATAACGTACCAAGCTGTAGTATTTTTAGGAAAAATTAATGAAATCGGAAATAAAAAAAGTGCAAAAAAATGTCATAATATTAATATTTTAAAACTTTTTTTTGCTTTTGTAATTGGTATGTACTATATTCTATTAAATTGTAAAAAAAAAAAAAATCTTTTAAGAAATTAATTTTAAAGAGATTTTCAATTTTTTGTGTGCTTAAATATTTTTATTTTCTGCGTGAAATAAATTTAATTTTTTTTTTCCGCGTCAAAAAAATCGAATTTTTCACGGATATTTAAATATATGAATTTTAGAATTCAAATGAACTAAAAGTTGGTCCGATCTGAGCTTGATTAATATTTTTAAAAGAATTTGTAATTTTTATTGTTGAATAGTAATGTGTGATTCTTAGAATATACGGAAGAGCAAAGCTGACATATTTGTTTTGTTTTTATACGAAGAGACGAGACGCTTCTTAGTAACCAAAGTTTGTTTTGCTTAGCGTAAAAAATTATTTTATTTAACTTTTTCGACCAATTAGAATAAAAAGTAAGTATATGATTATTTTATCAGTTTTTCTTTTAGAAAAAATATTCAAATTTTCATTTTATTTTCGATTTTAAAAATTAATACTAAAACCGAAGACATTTTTTTTAACGTCAATTTCACTGCAAAATTTTAAGATTAAAATTTTTCAAGTTTTTATTCATTTTAATAGTAAATTTTAATATTAAAGTTTTAAAAGATTTTATTCATTTTAATAGTAAATTTTGGCCAAAAAAGTATGTCCGTTACACCCATCCGTACTTAAATGCATAACCGTAAGAGGGTAATAATATGTATTTTTTTCTGTCTAAATTACGGCCTTAAAATTACCCTTACATATGTAATACAGATAGGTTTGTTTATTTTCTTAAGATGACGATGTAATTTTTCCCAATCGAATAATTTGATCTTTGAATTAACTGTTTTTCTTTGTAACAACCCTGTAGGATCTTCAATTGTTTTTTAAAGAGATTTTTGATAAACAGTGTTCGGAAATATTTATTTCCGTTTTATTCAAGGTGGCCTAAACTGATCAATTGGTGGTCCCTAGTAAAAACGAACCCACACATTAAAACTAACCATTCTCACAAAATAAAATCTTTTAGAATATACACATTGAAGTGAATAGTAAAATAAATAAATAAAATATATTTAGTATTGTAAAATAACAGGTGCAAAAAAAAAAAAAAAAACATTTATTGCAAAAACACGGACATAAAATGAGGGTTCAGTTTATTTTATGGTAGGAATATATGAGGAAACTGTTCTTTTTTACCTGGGTAGGGAGTATTATCACCGTAAAAAGAACACTTACTTTAACTGAGTTGAAATTGACATTTGATGTCCCTGAAAATTTTGTTCAAGCACCGCTTGCTTGAACACTTGCTAGGAGGGTGTGTTCCCCAACCCCACCCCATTAACATGACTAAAGACAGTAATACTGCCAATCCCTACATTGTTGACAGTCGCTTGATCCCAACCCCCACATCAGACAAACTACCGAGACTAAAATGGTTATCAACTTTTGTCTTAGGAAATTTTTTTACTTTCCAGTGTTTCCAAAAATGTTTAACAAACTTTTTTAGAATGAACATTAATTTTATTTAATTCTTAAATGTATTTAAAAAAAAAAAAAAAATTTAAATCAAAATTTTGCGTGTGTGCTATTCTATACAAGTACAGAAAATTCTTTTTAAATGTTCTAAATTTTACGAGGTAGAGGGGCAGTTTTGTAAAACGTAATTTATTTTTTAACCTTATTATCTTTATAGTCTGATGACAAATTCTTGTCTTGTTCAGTGTCGAATAAAAATAAATCAAACTATTGCTACATGATGAAAGCGAAACTTCAAAATAGCCAATCAGAAGCATTTTTACTGTTTATTGAATATTTATGACCATTTTGGGAAATGTTGGGTAGGTTCATTGAGCAAAAACAAAACAAAAAAATTAAAAAAAGTGTCCTTGTTATTTTACAAGTTATATTTGTTAACGGTAACAATAACATTAATTTTGTCTCAGATAATTCTAATTTTCCAGGACAAAATTCAAATTTTTTTCCAGGATTTTTGAAAAAAACCCACCTTTTTCAAGGTTTTCCAGTACTGGAAAATATATATTTCAATTTCCAGGTTTTCCAGGATGCATGGGAACCCTGCAATCCATTGGTTCATTCATTCAAGCGAAAAATCTTCAGCATTAAACTTTGCAAACCAATTTTAACATATTTGATTATTCACAGAACTTTCTTCATAAACTGCACAATTTTTTTCTTTTTGCACTTTTTATCTTTCTCAAAAAACAAAAAAAACAACAAAAAAAACATAATGTAATAAAAATATTTATTTTCTTTAATTTTCAATGTTAGAATCAATAAAGAAAAATATTGATTTTGAGAGCTTTTTTTTTTTTTGTAAAAAGTGCCCACTGATATGACAGCTGTCAAAATTAAAAGTGATCTTTTTGAATTAAATTAGTTAAAATTAAATTCTTCTAATGCCATTTAATAATAAAAACACAACAAATATTTTTGGTTATCCAATATTTTAAGTGATATTTTTGAAATTAATGGATCAATAGAGACAGAGATTTAATAAACTATTCATATCTATCTCAGTCTGGGGGGAGGGGGTCCCATGGTGTACTGGACTGTGACATCATAGTGAGTGAGTTCAAACTTAGTTTAACTTTTAACGTCCTGAAACGCCATGAAACGACGAGAAAAAAATATTTTTCCATTCCCAGAACGCCATAAAGCGTTCTCGGTTCATATACACTGTTAAATTCAATTAAAACTCACATTTTCAACATTTTTAATCCAGGAAAAGAAGTATGTTTGTTACAGAAAGGTTAATTTCTCGTCTGGAATATTTTTCTGTCTTTTTAAAATAATTATTCCCAAAGAACAGAGGTGTTTATCTACTCGAATTACAAAAAAAAAAAACGAAAATAGAAAATTAAAAAAAAAACCGTCCGTTTTCAGATACATTCATAAAAAATCGATTTAAAATTATTTTTAAAATCCTTTTATGCAACTGTTCATTTTATAATGTATCTATTTTGGTTTTAAAATATTTATCTGTCTTTTTTAAACTATTTTTTTTTTTACAAAAAAACGAAGAAAATTTATGGTCTTGAATTTTAAAAAAATGGTGATTACGAATGAAGGTGGGTCCGCTCGTTTTCATATATATATTTGTAAAAACCCATTAAAAAGTATTTTTCAATAGTTTTTAAGCAAGGGAAATAACCGTGGTCACTTCATAAATAATTTATTTCCGGTTAACTATTGATTTCTTTCTTTTTAAACGAAGATTTTGTCTAGACAACACCGATATTTTCCCTCGCATTTTTGAAACCAATTTTGGAGATGGCCGCTGAAAATACTTATACTTTCGAAGGTTTTTCCGAAGATAATCTTTTATGGGAAGAGACAGACTTCGGAATTGATGCTCAAAGCGATATTTCTTTTTCGAGTGTTAATACTTCTGACTTATCAGATTTTTCTGAATTAGAAGATGACGACGAAATTTTTACGGAACCCGACGAATGGAGCGAAAATGTTGTTGAACCAACGAGACCATCAGAATTCACAAGTTTCGTTGGTCCTACACACCCATTAGGACTTGATGCTACACCCTTTGAATATTTTTTGTCAGCTATTTCCACTAAATTTGTTTGAAGAAATTGCTTTTCAAACAAATTTATACGCGAGACAAAAAATGCTGTTAATTTTATTCCCACGTGCGCAGCTGAAATACGCGCGTATATCGGAATACTTTTCCGAATGGGAGTCATTCATTTGCCGAATTACAGGTAAATTTTATTCATTATTATTATGTGTGAATTTCTGAAATTTAGATTTTTTTTCTTTCTCGATTTTTTTTTCTTCTGATTTTTCTTTCGGTTTAAAAAAATTAAAATGAACTTTAATACTTTTTCAGGTGTTATTGGAGTAAAGATGATGATTTAAGAATTAGTTCAATTGCTAAGATAATGCCCCGTAATCGATACGATGAATTAACGAGGTATTTTCATCTGAATGATTCTTCGACGAACCCTCCAAGTACCAGCCCTCAGCATGATAAACTACATAAAATTCGCCCAGTCATTCAAAATGCTAAAAGACAATTTAGGTACCATTACGAGCCCCACAAAACCCTCAGTATCGACGAGGGAATGATTAAATTCACGGGCAGGAATTCTTTTCTGCAGTATATGCCGAATAAACCGACAAAGTGGGGCTTCAAAGCATGGGGAATTGCTGATTCAGACTCCTATTATTTGTTAGATTTTGATATATATACCGGCAAGGACTCATATCCCGATAGGACAGTGCCACTTGGTACATATGTTGTTACAGAACTGGCCCGTAATTATTATGGGAAAAATCATCATATATACTTCGACAATTTTTTTTACGTCGGTACCGTTGATGGAAGATTTATTTAAGGAAAAGACATATGCCTGTGGTACCATCCGAAGGAACCGTCAGGGATTACCTTATGCGTTTAAACATTCTAAATTGACAAATACCGGTGAAATGAAAAAATTTCAAAAGGGTAAATTGACAGCCATCACTTGGTGTGAAAACCGACGCCAAGTGAATCTTTTGACAACTGCTAATACCATAAAAAATAGGACCGTTACAAGGAAAAGGAAAGGTGGCGGTGCCGATTTGACATATGAAAAGCCCATAGCGGTTATAGAATACACCAACAACTTTAACGGTCTGGACAAAAATGACCAGCTAAGGCATTATTACAAAATTGCCACTAAGGCTAGAAAATGGTGGAAGTACCTGTTCTGGTTCATTTTGGATGTGTCTGCAATTAATGCATACATCCTGTACACTGAAGCCCTGGAGGACCACGACAAAGGCGAATTTCTCGCATGGATTTCCAGCGAGCAGTTGCAAAAGGGCTAATAAATGGACACACTTCCCGGAAAAGGAAAGCTGCCACTGGAGTACCATCCCCGATTCTAAAGAAACCCGTACAACACCAGCCAACCAGGATAGAAACGACGAGAGGAAAACGTGTCTGCGTTGTTTGCGCCAAGGGAACAAAAAGGACTGCGAATGGAAACAAAATTCAAAGCTCGTGGGAATGCAAGCGATGTGGCGTTACATTGTGTAAAGATAATGGATGCTTCGGACAATTCCATAATTTTCAACAGTAAGTTGAAGTAAATAGGTAAGAATTGTTTTATCAAGTTTTCCTTGAACACTTGAGAACTCACCTGTCAAAGATTGGGAATTTACTTTAAAATAAAAAAATTAGGTTTTATGTAACAGAAATTTGTTTTTCTTTTTTTTTTTAAACACAAACTTGGAATTGTTCTTTATATTAAACGTAAAAAAAAACATTAAAAAGTTAATTTTCCATTTTTTTTTTATTGACGTTTTAAAAATATTGCGCACGTGGTAATAAATTAACAGCGTTTTATTACCACGTGCGCAGCTGAAATACGCGCGTACGTCGGAATACTTTTCCGAATGGGAGTCCTTCATTTGCCGAATTACAGGTAAATTTTATTCATTATTATTATCTGTGAATTTCTGAAATTTAGATTTTTTTTTTCTGATTTTTCTTTCGGTTTAAAAAATTTAAATCAACTTGGTGTGAAAACTGACGCCAAGTGAATATTTTGACAAATGGTAATACCATAAAAAATTGAACCATTACTCTAGAACTCACCTGAGTAGAATGTAATAGCTTTTTTTCTATTCTAATAATATGTAGATGTAGAAAATATGAACTGTAATATTGCTGAACCTCATTTAGTGCAGAATCATTGGATATATAGTGCAAATTTTCTCTTTTTTTAATATGAAAAAATACCTCAGACACCTGTCTTTTTACCTGTTGATTTTTCACAGAGGAGATGCACTGATGTCAGTGATGTTTGTACGGTCATTTCTGTAACTAATTCCATGTAAAGTATTTCTATTAAAGTGTTTTAAAAATGTTTTTTTCAGCATCTTTATTGGGTAATACCTGTTTTTTTTACCTATCATTATGTAATTGTTCCATAACTACGCGTGTGCAAAATCATTTTCAGTGCAAACAACTTTATAACAACGAGGAAGAAATTGTTTTCTGCAAGTCTGCCTATTTTTACAACAATCTGTTCACAAATAACAATACTATGAGCTTTTGAATGTACAGACCCATTTTTAGCTGTTTTTTACCAAATCCTTATGGGAACAGATGGGTTTGGACCTAGAATTGCTTCTGGGAAGTTAAGAGTTAATACCCTTGGGAAAAGGTATGAACTCCCTCATCCACACCAGCTATGGGTTAAATAGTACCACTACTGTTCTTCTACAAGGTTGGCTTTGGAATTAAATGATCCACCAAGGTAGATATGCCATTAAACAAATAAACCAAACCATAAATAGGAACAGACTTAGATAAATAGGAACAGAAACATTTAATAATTTTTCACAATGAAAAGAAAAAAAAATGTAGAAAAAACAGTTGTTTTTTTCACTAATCTTATATCTCACTTTTTTTTCCTTTTATTCTTCCTTCCTTTCCACATTTTTCTTTCTCCTTTTTCATTTCTTTTTATAATTATTTTATCTTGTCCCCCCCCCCCAATTTTAACGTATATTTTTATTTCTTTTTCTACTATATTCTATTCTTGGTGTTACATAATTCTCAATATCATTAAATTTATATAGAAAGTTTTATATAGTAGAAAAGAACACTTTTGATAAACCCTTAATTTTATTTTGACTTTGTCTGTTCTATATTAAATGTTAATTATATGATTAATATATATATATATATACACACATTTATATTTACTGTTTGGTGGATCCCAAATTTTGAGCAGAATAAGGAACAGATAGAGAGGAAAAAAAAGAAATTATAAAGAGATGTCAATATGTACTAGAAGCGGCTACCCATCGTTGACTTAGTAGAGGGGGTGTATTAATTTGTTTACTTTTGATATTTAAAAATGCTGAACATTTTTAAGTAGAATTTCAATGCTATTTCTATGTATATTTCAATTTTTAAATACTTTGAATATAAATCTAATCTTCAGAATTTTGCCACAAAAAGCAAGAACTGGTGATATTTAATGTGTATATATATTTATTTTGTCATTAATTGTTTTATTTTTGTAGTTTCATCCATACATACATATCAACTGCCTTTTATATATGTATAGATGGGCATTTTTCACTTGCATTTGAGTCATAGCTTTTTAGCATTAGAATTTACAACAAAGTAAAAAAAAAATAAAAACAAAGATTTAAAAATACCATAAAACCAAAATTTTAAAATTATCAAGAATAAAAACAGAAAAAAATCTTATGAGATGTAAAACATTTTTGTTTTTAATGTTAATTTCTAATTACATGCCACCTATTTTTATTTTTTTTATTTAAAAAAATATTAATCTAAATATTTAAAAACATTTATTTAAATTGTGCTTAGCAAAATGCAGGCAGGAAATCTACTGACAACAACATTCAAATGCCCCTCCTCACCCCCATCCACACCGGATTAATATATGCTAAAAAAGCTAATGGAAATCCCAAAATGAATCTTTAGAATCTAAAAATAACAGATAAAGTAATAAATGTAATTCATCACATGAATAAAATTAAAAAAAAGATAATTATTTACAGTTGTTAAACAGTGGATTATATATTTACACCGGCCTTAGAAAAATTCTGCTTATTTATACATGTACATGTAAATGAATAAAGAAACAACATAAAAAGAAAATGAGATGTAGTTTAAGGTGCCACATTACAAATGAGATAAAAATAAAAGACTTCCTTGAAAAAAGATATCAATGAAACCTTATATTCTTATCTTTACCAATTTCATTATTTGAAACTTTGGAATTTATTATTTAGTAACAGTGTAATAGGAAGTGTAATGGCTTGAGGCGTCCACATATCTGTCAACTTCATATCTTTTCCTATTATTTTATCACTAACTCTTTCTTTCTGCCCTCTCCCCCTCATCTGTTACTGACAGACTGATAGTTGTGGGTGGAGCCAAGGTTTTGTGAATAGATAGAGGATGAAAAGATGTCACAGGGGACATTTATCACAAAAGACACAGCTTCCTAATTTCTTTCCTCTTGTCTTTCTCATAGATGTTATTTAGTCTGACACGCTTTAACATTGTTAATATATTTTCTGATTTTGGTGGCATTTCTCTCTTGACTCTGTGTCTTCAATTCTCAATTTCAAAGGATTCTAATTCTAGGGAAAGGACACTTTGGCTATTAGAAACAAGATTCTTATACAGCTCAGGGCACTGGGGGTTTGCATTAAAAAGCTAAATAAAGAAAAAAAAACTTATATATATAAAATGAAGGACTGCAAATAAGAAAAGTGTTGCAAAAAGAGTGTTCAATGTTATCATAGCAGAAGAGGTATAAAGCCTAAATATTATGAAATTATCAATACTATATTTCCCACAACATTCAGAGGGCAGTATAGTAAAAAAAAAGTAGTCCTATATATATATATATATAAACAACCTGCATATGTAGCAGCACTGATGAGACATGAAATGTTGAAACAGGACTGTATGTGGATTATATATATATATATATATATATATATATATATATATTGTATTATTGTATATAGTTGTAGAAAATGTTCAACCTTCTGACTTCTATATATATATATACACAGTTCTAAATAATTAATGATATATTTATACTAGGAAAAAGTTGTGTGTATGTATGTATATATATATATATATATCTTCAAATGTAAGGCTAAACAAATCGATATATATATATATATATATATATATATATATATAGAAAGAGTGAGAGACACATGCTATTTAGAACTATATATATATATATATATGTGGTGTGTGTGTGTCAGATTAACAAAGGTTGAACTACTGCTTTTGGTTCATTGATAAATAAAATAAAATAATGATAATTATATTAAATCAATAATAATAAAATCAAAACATTTCTATTGCATTTAATTTTTTTTCTGTTTCTATCAGTCCATGCTATTTAAAAGACCTGGTAAGTGCATAATAGATGCTTGAGATGTGTCTTGCTGTATTAGTACTGTGTAATCAAACCCTGTGACCTCTTTATTCAGTAACAAATTGAAAGCCACTTTCAACTTAAAATTGTATTTCTTCTTTGGAAATGAGAAGGATAAATGACTAATTAGAACCAAAAAAAAAAAAAAAAGAAGAAATAAGTTCATGAAAATTGTTGTACTTAATGAAGTTTAAAAAACAAATGATAAATTTGTATAAAATTTAGATGATTCAAAGAGAATTCTAAATCTGTAAAACCAATTTAATATGAAAAAGAAAAATCCAAGAATAATTTTCTTAATTTAATAATTTCCATCATATTTTTTCTATTTACCAACCCCTCTGCATAAGTAGAATGCAAAATAAAGTCAATTTTTAAGCGGAATTTAAAAGGTTTGAATTCAGAGTTTTTCCATAAATTGGTTGTCATACTAAGGTTAAAGACCACAATCTACCCTACTATTTACCCATAGTTGGATGTATACCTTTCCCAAGGGTATTAGCACTATGTGAAATGCAATCAGTCTTGTCCAGGATTTGAACTTGTGTTGCCTTGTTCATTTCTTATGATGATAACCATTACACAACAGCACATTTATGTATATGCTTTGAATAGTCACCTTTATTTCACTCTTATGGATAGTAAACTTTGTTTAATGAGAAACCCATCAAACTTATAATTATTTACCAAGTTAGTTTTCTATCATTGTACCAATGCAGAAATAGTATTTGATCTTAGGTAAATTTTTGAAGGAAATGAAAAGAAATTCTCAGTTTGTCACTATTATTGTATACAAAACCAAATAAACATTAGGATTATTTTGTGATTCACCAATTCATAACCATAAATATGTGACACCTAGTAAATATCAAATTCATTGTGGTTCCAATGAATTTTTCAATGTATCATCATTATTACACCTTTCCATCACTAAATGTCATTCAGTTTTTCTTAGCTCATTATCTATTGATATCCAACCAGCAGTCTAAGTTATTATTGTAACTAAAGTATCAGAGTTGACAGAGAAAATAATAGGAAGAAACACAACGAGTATTAAGGATAGAGAAAAAGGTTTACTAAGCAGAGGTATTAGTCATTGCTAGATTGAATTAAGAAGTCTTGTGAGATCTCATTTCTCAGGTTTTGTCAGACATTATTTATAGGAAAAACAGATGGTTCCATTCTCCTTATATAGGTACTATATGACAAAGAACATGCTTCATTTCAAATCTTTAGACAGCTTATTAGATTATTTGCAATTTACCTCATCTGTAATAAACAAATGATTCCATTCTCATTATTTAGGTACTATATGACAGTTATTAAACAGAGTTTTATAACAGTAAGTAAGACAATGATATATTAAAAGAAACTGATCAAAAGGTGTTAAAGCAAAGAATATGACTTCTAAATTAATTCTTTGGAATATTCAATACTGGATGGTGTAACAATTTTGCCTATAAAATAGCTTAATCACTTACAAACATTATGTTATAGTTACATTCCTTATTACTTGTATATATTTGATTTACTTGAGAATAAACAATTATTGCCTCATGTAAAAAAAAAAAGACAAATCTTAAAATTCACAAGACTGATTATTGTTTTGAGTGAAGATAGTTTAAAGCTGGTAAATAACTTTCCTATGGGGAAGATGGTTGATTTACTTTCTTTTTGAATTCAATTCCCTGTGACATCCACACTAACATCACTTTCCAATTTGCATAACAATATCCCAAGTCATGTGATAGTGCTTATCTAGAATGAAAATAGAATAAAGTATCTAAGTACATTTGTTCTGTACTCCTCCCCAATGACAGAGGAAATTGGGTTGGTTGGGGGGTGGGTGAAAATGATCATTCTGGAGTGGGTGTAAAGGAGTACAAAATGGAATTAGGAGAGATTTTATTTCAGAACATTTTATCTTTTCAAGAAAATATTTTCACCAAATATGTTATATATATATATATATATATATATACATATATATATGCTTACACATCACATTTCATCAATAGTACATGTGTAAAATATGTAAGGTAAAAATTAACACATACACATATATATTGAATATCATTCACACATGTACTATATATATATATATATATATATATATATATATATACACACACACTTTTATCTATAATAATATCCATCTGGACCCATGAAAATTCCATGGGTGTCAACAACTAAGATTATCCATTATCTCATACATTTGCTCTTAACTTAACCCTATTTTGCGTAGTTTCTCTTTTCTCCTTACCAATCTTTATTGGCCATCCATGTTTTTATCTAAAGGTTTCTACAAACATGGATTATTTTTATGCAAAACGAAATAAAAGATATTTTCTACACAGCATCCCTTCTCTCTCTCTCTCTCTCTCTCTCTCTCTCTCTCTCTCTCTCTCTCTCTCTCTCTCTCTCTCTCTCTCTCACTGAAGAATTTTTAATGTATAATCATTATTACACCTTTCCATCGCTAAGTGTCATTCAATTTTTTTTGCTCATTGTCTATTGATATCCAGCCAGCAGGTCTTACTGTGCCTTTTGTTTTCATCCCTCCCCCATTACTTTGACCTGATTTTCTTTTTCTTTTCTAGCTTTTTTTATTTCCTGCCTTTCCTCTTCACTCACTCACTTTCTCTTCCACTCGTTTTTCACACTTTTTTCTTCCTTGATATTATGTAGATTTCTCAGTCAGAAAGCATACTGTAATTATTTGTATATGACACACGCTCTTGTATAACATGCACCTCTAACTTAAGACTACAAAATTGTGGAAAAAAATATTATGTATAATATGTACAGACTTTTTTAGAATTCTTAGCTGGTAAATCTAACCAAAATTTAGCATTTGTTTAATTTCTTAACAGTTTGTACTGACTAAAAATAAAAATCTACATAGTTTACATTATGTCTAAGGGGGCAGGTTAGTTCAATCAATAGAGCACCCGCTTAGGAATTGCAAGGTTCCAGGTTTGATACCAGTCCCCACCAACTTAGCACATGAGTAGCACAGAGGTGTGCCATTCCACCTTAGCACATGAGTAGCACAGAGGTGTGCCACTCCACCTTAGCACATGAGTAGCACAGAGGTGTGCCACTCCACCTTAGCAAAATAATCTTCCTGGTCTAGTACTAGTGAAAAGGGGATAGATTTCCTTGATGTCTGGCTGATACCAACAATAGTTCACTCTGCCAAATGAACTTTTACTTACATTATGTCTTAAAACACAAAATTTACACAGCATTTAGAGCAAACACATGGACATGTTCACACTAAAGGCAACAAGCTTTTGGTAAAAATAAGCTCAAGTAATAAAATTATAAAATGTAAATAAAAAGTCGTAGGGGTGGCCTAATATCGGTATCAGCCAGACAGCAAGGGAGTCTATCCCCTTTTCACTAGCACTAGACCAAAGAGATTGTTTTGGTGTCTGAGGTGGAACACAACACTTACCATCAGCTCCTCACTTTACCGCACCGATCCCCATGCTCCTCATACACAGAGTTAGCAAGGGCCGGTATTGAACCCAGAACTTTGTGGCTCCTAGTTGGACGCTCTACTGAGCTAAACCAGCCAAATAAATTTCAGTGGATATTTCTCTGCAATGGTGTAAAACACATCAGTTTGGATTATAGATATAACTTACTTTTGGTCATCCTATCCTGAAATATGATGAGGCATTTGGCCAGGAAAAAAGTTTATTATATAATTCTTGTGTATAATACATACCCCTAACTTGTAAGCTGAAAAATTTGGAAGAATAGTCTATCTTATGCACAAATGGATTCCAGTTCACAATATTTGGTTATTATTCAGATACTACACTATCATTTTTGGTTGAAAATAAAAGTGTAACAGAAACAATCATACATAGAAACAAGCAAAACAATAGTCTAAGTAATAGATTGGTTTTGTTTTAGTTAGCTAATAAGAATAATTGTGTGGATGTGGTTTTACTTTACAAATTATAGATTAGATTTAATTTAATTTTCTTATAGACAATTCAAACAATTATTGTCATTTCATATATCCAAATGTCTCTCTCACACACATTATATGCATAATTATTTTTTGTTGTTGTGTTTTAGTATAGAAATTATTTATAGATGCAATAACATACTTTCATTATGTATGTCAAAGTCTTAATGTATCTTGTGTATATTTTGCATATATATATATATATATATATATATATATATATATATATTACAGTGTTAGCAAAGTGTAGCTATTTAACTTATACTTAAATAGCTAGACTTTTTGGTGCCACAGTATATGTCCCTTTTGAGATAATCTATATCAGTAACAACCTGAGGTATTTTTTTTTAAACTAGGATATTACAGGTAGACTTTATGAATAAAAATGTGTTAAAACTTTAATTTGTTCTCATCATTATAAATCATGCAGAAAATTCTGAGGAAAAGTGAAAAAATGGTAGAACACTAATCATAGTTATATTTTATCACTGACTGCATTTGAATCTTGTTATGTGTAGACTAAGTTTCAATATTTTTAGTTATTTTCAACTTGTATTATTCAATTGATTGATTAATTCTACATTCATGTCAACCCGTCTAGGGTTATTTTATACCTAGAGGTTAGGGAATCCCATTTATTGTATGTTCATATTTACATTTTTGTGTAGTTTCTTAAGAGTTTATTTAGTTTTTTGCATGTAGTCGAAAATAATTTTAAACAAATCTATTTGAGCTATAGATGGGATCCTAACAAGTACTACCACTCCAGGTCAGAGTGGACTTTAGAGTAATGGCAATGAAGGAGTACTCCACACTCCTTAGATTTCCAGAACAGGAGCCTCACTATTAGAGGCAGTTTAGTGTTATACTCAGGATATTTATTCCTTTCTGTTAGTCTTATCCATCTGCAGGGGATACAGCCTCACCAACAGGGCAGAATATTCTTTAGCATTTTATTATTTTCTGCACTGACACATATTTCTGATAGTAAAGAGATTATTTGATGATTTATCAATGAATCTTATGATATATGACCTAACATTTCTGTGGTCAAATTTTGGTACACACTCTATAATTATTACATTGAAAGAGAAAAAAAAGATAGTAAATGACCATGAAATTGATATAATCATTACTAAGAGAATAGGGCTATCATATGTATAATTAATACTTTATTGTAGTGTTTTACTACAGAAATGCATTACAAATAGGGAAAAGAGGTTGCCAGCATTTACTGACAGAATAGGGCTATTATATGTATTATTATCATTTTATAATAGTGTTTTATGATAGGAATATTTATTCTAAATGAGATAAAAAGAATTGGTCAGGTAATAATGCAAGTCTTACTGACAGAGCATATATATATATATATATATGTATGTATGTGTGTGTGTGTTTAAATATATTTTTTCCCGTTTGTATAAATCTAGGAATACAAAATAAATTGTGTGTGTGTGTGTATGTATATATATATATATATATATATATATATAGTCCCATTTGGAATACCTGGAGAAAAAGCTAGATAGAAACTACACAAGGATACTGTGTGCTGTTTTAAACAAATTCTAGATGTAGCACCCTACAAAATAGCATCTGTACAACCACTTAACTCCCATCTCAAAAACCATTCAAGTAAGATGGGCAAGACATGCTGAGCATTACTGGAAAAGATTCATACACATGAAAAACTATCAACGTCAACATTAGAAGTGTAGGAATGCTTCTCAGTCTTCATATTTTAAAATCACAAAACATCATAGAGAAAATCCAGCTGAGAATGATGTGTACTACATTTAATGGCAGTCCCTGCACAACATTTATCTCATGTTACAGTCTTACTATAATGAGCAATCTTCCCTTTTCTGACACAATCTAAAACATGTTATGATCATTGGGGTAGACCTGAATGCTCATATAGGCAAAGGAGAAAATAATAAATACTGTTTCCACAACTCTGCAAACAAAAATGGTGAACATCTAACTAATTTTGCTATTGAAAACAGGCTTGTATGCCTAAACTAAATTTCAAAAAAGAAAGGGAAAACTATCCATAACCAACTGGACATAAAACTTGGACACTTCACAGTGGATTAACTCAACACAGTTCCAGAAAAAAAAACATGCAAGCCTCAATGAAATATCTCCTGAAGTATGGAAGTCAAGGAAATTTGATGATCTACTTCTTCAATTAAATGATGCCGTGTCTAACCAAAGGAAAATAGAGAAATGGACAAAAGGCTGCATCCTTCCCTTTCTGAAGAAAAGTGACTCCAGAATCACTAAGAACTACAGAGACATAACTCTTACTGTTATTGCTGCTAAGTTTTACAATGCCCTACTTCTCAATCATATCTGACTTTAAGTTGAAAAAATTCTGAGGAAAAATCAAAATGGTTTCTCAAAGAAATCCATCCACAACTTCTCAGATTCTCACTATTTGTAAAAACATCAAAAGAAAAAAGAGCAAAAGATCTCTAAGCAACTCCCTTGTTTGTAGATTTTTCTAAACTATTTGATTCCAAACTCCAAGTAAAGATAGAGCAAATACTACTAGCATATGGTTTTCCAAAAGAAACCATTATTGCTATAATGATGCTTTATAAAGATACAAAGGTCATTATCTGTTTACTTGATGGTGACAGTGACTACAGGACCCTTACAAGGAGATACAATGGCACCATTTATTATGTACTATGCATGCTAATAGATCTAATTAAAGAAAATGGTTTCACACAAAAAAAGGGCAAGAAGCAGATGATATACTACATAAACTATTGATACAGACTATATGGATGATCTAGCACTTCTTGCAAATGAATCCACCCAGGCCGAATCTCTGCTGCATAGCCAACAAAAGGCAACAAAAATGTGAACTAAGATAAAACAAAGTTCATGTGTTTCAATCAAGATGGAGCCATCTTCTCATTAAATGGCAAAGCGTCTGAAATTATTAGACCAGTTCATATATCTCAGCAGCAATATATAAACTATTGAAAGTGATGTCAACATACACATAGGTAATGTATGGAATGCTATTGAGAGGTTAATGACCATATGACAATCTGATTTCCCTGGTAGAAATTCTTCCAAGCTGTAGCCAAGTTAGTACTACCATATGACTACACCACTTGGGCTCTAACAAAACACTTATAGAAATAGGTACATAGGAACTTTACAATGATGCTAGATGCTGCTTTGAACAAATCCTGGAAGCAGCATCCTACAAAACAACAGCTATATGGCCATTTACCTCCCATTACACTAAACATCCACTTTGCTGGAAAAGTAAGGACAAACTCATAAGTGACATTCTTCTGTTACATAATCTATGGATAGATTATTGTCAACCCCCTGTATTTCTGAAGGGATGGCCCCTTTTCATATCACGGGCGGGAGTTTCCATGGAATATTACAGAAAGCCCGTGAAATACATGAAGTCATGTGGGACCTGGTTGGCTCTCAGTTTCAGCTTGGACGTCAGGCAGAGAAGATGTCTCTGCCTTAGCTGGACCTCACCTGCACACGCGAAATATGTTTAGTTAAGTAAATAAAGGTTTAAATAAATAATATGGTTTTGTGGTTGATGAATGTCTTGGCAACAAGACTGACCTAGAAGAAGAAATGAATCAAGGACGACCAACCAGCAGAAGAGAGACGCTAGAAGAATAATAGAAGTAAAGAAAGGGTATACAACACTTCTATGGACAGCTACACATAAACACACCAGTATTGGCTGATCAATAAAATCTTACATTTACTAGTTCTGTACATACACTCAGTGCTGTCTAGAGGACCCACCAAGAGCAATAGCTGATAGGAACAAATGGTGAGAGAGAGTCAAGAGAATCTGTATTGTCGGCATCACCTGATGCTGAGTTTTTATTATATATTTTTATTTGTATTTTAGTGTCTAAATTTTAGATGAAGATTTCTTTTAATAATATTCAGAAAGAGATTTAGTGCTGACTTACAGAGTTTTGCTGTTAGTCTATGTTGTATAATTTCACACACACATAAACATCACAGGATTTTCTCTGTTTGCTTTTTCTATTTTCTTGCCTTTTCGGGTGTGTGCATTTGAATATTCTGCAAATTAAATGTAATCTTTAAAGTATTTCAAGAAAGAAATTTGATCATTCATTCTATAGCAATATACTATACAATGGCTGAAAATTATAAAATGAAACTAAATCAAGTTCATATTTTTCTTTTTTCTTTCTTTCTTTGTGTACTTTCAGATATGACCAACTATGAAGAGAAAGTGCTATTTAATGCACAAAAAGCCAGCTCACATTAAAAGAATTCAAGTCATATTTCATGTCAACTCAATTTATGTCATGAATATCTCATACTGCCTGCCCTGAGGGCTTCACTGGCAAATAAAGTTAAGTAAATGAAAAGAAATAATAATATTTTCTGATCCAATTTGCATAAAAACACAGCCTTTTATTTTCCATTATCCTTGTTAAAAAAAAAAAACAACAACAAAAAAAAAAAAGAAAAGAAAAACAAGAAAATCATATTGTCTTGTACCTGATTAAGATTGTCAGTAATTTACAGTTTATATATAAATAATCTGTAGTGCTTTTTACACTTAATATTGACATATTTGTTTTTAATTATGAAAACTAAAAAAAAATACAAATAATAATTACTAATGAATTAGAGCAGGAAACCATAATGAAAATTGTTTACAGATTTTTAGTTTCTTAAAGAATAAATGGGAAAAATATGAATTTGTCATTGAAACCAAGCAACATGTCAGCTTTTCTTTCAACTTTTCTGAACAAAATACATTTATTTAAACATAATTTTTTTCTTTGTCATTCATTTGGCTTTATAACTTCAATAAAATTGCATATAGTTATAGAGATTGATAATAAAGATTATCTTTTATGTCAATAATATGTTGTTGTTTTTGTTTTTTTATCCTATCAGTACACATTTGGAAAATAGCACAAAACATATTTTGCTTTACTAACCAATAAGAATCCTGCAAATAAAATTGACCTTCAGAGAAAGAGAAAGTTATTCTTGCTTGTATATTATATATTTTAGCTTTTTTTTTAATACTCAACACATTTCGTTTTTATAACAAGAATTTTTGGTTATGCATGACACACCTGATTTAAGCAAGCAACATTGAAGAAGAAAAAATCTGTAAAATAATTTAGTACAAGAAACAGAAATATATTTTTTAGCCATTTAAGGGAGGAGGTCTAAGAAACAGTTTCCTTTGTCATGAAGAAGCAGTGGGAGTAGTCATGGCCAAAACTGAACAAATAATCAGGAACAGAGCACTTAAAAGCTCTTCAGATTCATCTTAGAGAGTAAATGTTATGAGAATGAAATTCTTGGAGGGTTTTTTTTCACAGTAATAGTTTGCAAAACCATTTTTCTTTTTTTTTTTATTTTCATTTTAATGTATATGTATGTACACATACATGACAAAAGTAAATAGACACTACTATTTTCCAACACAATTTTCTAGTCAATAATTTAAACATATCAAGAAAACTTTATTATATAAAAACAAAATAATTAAAAAATAATAGACTTGCTTTTAGCAAAGTTTAAAAGCTAAGTATCAAATTTCATCAGGACTGATATCTTCCCTAGTGGAATATTTGACTAGGTCGCTTCAAATTGTTTGGAGATTTTGTTATTCCACAATCCAAAATGGTTCAATTAGGATTCATATCAAGAGATATTTGCTAAATATGAAATAGATTAGTGTTATTGCTTCCACATGCTCACCCCAGTCTTTATTTTCCCCTGACTCTTTTTTTTTTCTTTCTTATATTATTTCTGTGTAGCATGTCCCTTTTCTTCCCTTTCTTTCTTTATAATAAAAACAGAATGTACCATTATTTGCTGAGGTCACGGCACTCATAAGAAATAAGAATTCTGCAGATAAGCAACACCAGATAATCAGGATTTACAATTTTACATTTCATCTTGTATGATTTGGACGGTTTCATTTTTAACCTGAGGGTGTTGCAAAATGATATAACGGTTGTAAAATTAAAGAACACAAGTATTACATATTGCTATTCTTGGGATTATTTGAACACTTGCTATTGTCTTGCAATGAAGATCTCTTGATTTTCTCAGTTTCCCAAATGATAATAACTGATGAAAATATCACAGTGCCCATCTTGTGGTGATTTCATTTATTCATTCTGTTACATCTCTTAACATGTAACAGGTGTTTTTTTCTCCCTGTTTCATATTTCAATGCAAAAAAATAGCTTTCTGACATATCCTGTTGACCTAAATGAGATGCAGTGTTTTCCTTTCTTTAATTTACTGTATGATCCTGGATCCTGGAAATATGCCCCCCTCCACACACACACACACACACACAGACACCATCCTAAATACAAAAAGCCATGTGCTAGACTTTGAGATAAATACAAAACCAGCAAATACAATTCACTCATTACTGCTTGAAAAATGTTAAAGTATTGCTTAGTCTTGAACTCAAATCCTAATCATCAAGTTGTACTGACAACAGGGACTCTTCTCCCCATCAGTCGTCACTCCTGGCAGGTCCTCAATTCTGCATCAATGTCTGCACATAGTTGTTGTATATAAGCGTTTGCTGGTCATCCAACACTGGTGTGTCCATGTGTAGGAGTTCACAGGAGAATGTCACTTATGAGTTTGTCCTTACTTCTCCAGCAGTGTCCAGCATGTCTTGTTCATCTCATCATTTAGTGGTTTCATTTTTTATATAAAAAAACATAGCCGCTATGAGGATATGTAAGAGGACAGAACTGGAATAAATTTAAGGATTAAAGAGATTGTAAATATGTATGAGAAGATGATTAATCATGGCAGTTACGTTTATTATACAAAAATAAAATGATCTAAACACACTGGTGTAATATTATATTAGATTATAATAATAAAAACACAACATTAAATTAGATTAAGTATTTTAAACAAGACACTGTATGAACGGATATCTTAAATTACTCTTACTTAAGTTTGACAATACTAAATTCACACAATTTATACTTTTCTCGTCTTTTAATCTATGGTGTCTCTAAGAAACATGTCATACTTTTGACCATTTTGGGCATCTTCGCTTCTACTAGTCACATTTTTGACTTTCGGAAGTGAGCGCTGTTCAGATTTCAGATATGGACCTTTCTACGGATACAACTAACTCTCATCATTCATAAAGCATCCAAAACTGTTCAGACAACAATCTTTTCATCTTAAAGTCCGGATGAAGAAAACTGAAATGTTATAATGTCAATTTCTCTATCAAGAATAAATTCATCTTCTTGGAACACTTTGTTTTTCTGTTTTCTACCTACACACACACACACATATATATATATATATATATATATATATATATATAATCTGGCCAGAGGTAGCTGCTAAAAACGGTATAACTGCACTGATGAGAGGTGATACCTCGAAACACGTGTCTGTAGTTTACTTTATTATATATGTATATATATATATATGAAGGAGAAGACTTTAAATTTATTTAATAATCTATTTTAACTGCAACAAGCTTAGCTTATCACAGCATCTTTAAATACAGAGCAAAAAATGGGGAGTTTTTTCTTCTTGGCTGAAAATGCTGTAACAAGCTAAGCTTATTGTTGTGAAAATGAGGCACATTTAAAGACTTTTTCTTCATTTATTCATCTATATTGCTCTGTCCATTCACACACTTGAAACAATGTACATCAAGCTCACAATACTGATGACCCCCCCACATAGAATGATTCCCAATGCCAAGTATGTATGTATGTATGTATATATAAAACTGTTCAATATAGATTCTCAAAATTCTTTCAAAAAAAAAAAAAAAAAAAAAAAAAAAAGACAGTAATTCCTTTCTTGAATGGATGGATGACTTTTTAATAACCCTTAATTGAATTAACAGTCCACAACCCCATTGAGGTCATTTTTTTACACAATGCTTTGATGCTATTGGGAGATAAATATAACTTTGATGAGTGAAAGGAGAGAAAAATATATTTGATGTGCAAAAGAACGATTTTAACTAGCTCTATTCAATGGGTTTAAATTAGCTGTAAAAACTTGTTGAGTAAAACACAAAATAGATCTCAATAGTGTCACAGACAGTTAGTAATAATTAAATTGTTTAGTTATTCAAAAAGCTGAAATTTGTCATAACCTTGACCTTTTGAAATCACTGCTAGGATCTAAAAAGAGGAGTAAGTAAATTTTGTATATTCAATATGCAACTACCAGTTTCATAATCAGATCATTGGCGACTAAACTGGTAACCCCACAGATTTTGTCTGCTGAAGAGGGTGGCTAGACACCCTGCAGAACAAAAAACAAAACATGAAAAGTGTGGAGGAAGCTCTTTGCTCAGTGGCCATCTATTTCTCAAGTCCAACACCACTTCATCGCAGCAGGGCTGCATAAACTTGGTAGTGTCAGAACCATGCCATTGGGAACTTAAGTTCCTGGTAGGGTCAGCCAAGGTGGATACATCTGACACTCAGTGCTATTAGAGCCACAACCCGACTAAAGGAGCTCCAGCAAAAATCCAAAGGGTGTCTCGCTCATTGTCTGGAATCAATGGCTTTTGGCGTACTTGTCAATACATCTGTGGAAAATCTGTGGCAAACAAGAGCATCTCCTTCCCCTGATGGGGATATGCATATGGGGTTTGGGGACCACTTGTGAAGTTCCTATTCACTTGTTACTCCTTACATAAATTCACCATTGTTGAATTCATTGGATGGAACTGACTAAACTGACCCAGGGTGAATGCTGTCACATAAACAGAAAATATGCAACAAATTTAAATTATCTTTTAAGTATTTTTGATAAGATTAATCTAATTTACTTAGGAATTTACTAAGTTACCTAATAATATATTATCTTTTTTTAAAGAAAGTAAACATTTTACTGTTCAAAATGGGATGTGATGCTTTTTGTGCTCAACAAAAAAAAAAAAGATGTTATTGGGAAAATTGAATTTTCTATCCTTTATCTAATATTTATTTCAATCTTTGTCTTTTCTTTTTTTTTCATCAGATAAATTTAATCAATTAAAAAAAATCTCTTCAAGAGAGTTTGTTGTGTATATGATGATTGTGTTGCAGTTAATGTTATCTCTCCAGTGATTTGTTGAAGCAGCACTGGACAGTTTTGCTAATGATATAATTGTTAACAGAAATAGTAGGAAGAAACACAATGTGTATTAAGGTTAGGAAAAAGGTTTACTAAGCAAAGATAGAAGGTGAACAGAGTAATTAGCAATTACTAGGTTGAATTAACACATCCCCCTGAGATTTTGTTGTTTCTTCCATCTGAGGTTTCATCAGACATTATTTATAGGAAAAACAGATGATTCCATTCTCATTATTTAGGTACTATATGACAATAATAATCATAGAAATTAATGAAATTTTAAATTTTTATTGATTATTCACATGAAAAAAAAAAGAAATTTATTTTTAAGATACTGTTTAAAAATAATTAGAAGCCTGATCAATCAGATTTTTTAGAAAATTTTTTTTCAAATGAAAAAAAAATATTTGTTGGGAAATTCCATGTCAAATCATCCAGAAAAAAGTAAAATTGTCACCCACCACCTTGAATTTTTCTGAAATATTATACAGGTGTGGACTGTGTTAAAGTTAACCATTCCCCAAATTTTGAGCTTCCAATTCCAAAAATTAGCAGAGTTATGTTGATTTTTAGCTCTCCAAATTTGATGGGGTTGGCAAAAAATGGCGACTTTTTGTAATCTATTTTTGTCTGTAAAATGAGTTCTAGTGCTTCCCTACTCCTAAAAATTGGTTTATAAATTTTTACCCGAGAAACCCAAAGATGCTATCGAAAAAGTCTGAAAGTCAATCAATTTTACTGAGTAGAACTATCCTTTTGGAACAAATAATGTTCAATTGATATGAAGTAATAATAGAAAAAAATCTTTGTCATAGATGCAGTGCCACATCAGGATATTGATCTTGCTATGAAAAAATAAAAAATCATCAATAACTTAAAATTGGTTGATTCTTTGGATAGAATTTTTGGATTCCTTAGGCAGAAATGCTATAATAAACCAATTTTTAGGAGTAAAGAAGCTCTAGAACTCATTTTACAGACAATTTTTCGGGACCCCCTCCTCATATTTGGAGAGCTAAAAATCGAGATAACTCTGCCAATTCTTAGAATTTGAAGCTGAAATTTTGGGGATTGTCTAACTTTAACATAGTCCACACCTGTATAAAATTTCAGAAAAATTGAATGGGGTGGGTGACATGGTCTAGATGATTTGACATGGAATTACCCTGTTTGTATTTCACAAGTGGTCCCCAAACCCCATATGCATATCCCCATCAGGGGAAGGAGATGCCCTTGTTTGTCGCAGATTTTCCACAGATGTAGTGACAAGTACACCAAAAGCCGTTGATTCCTGACAATGAGGGAGACACCCTTTGGATTTTTGCTGGAGCTCCTTTAGTCGGGTTATGGTCCTAATACCACTGAGTGTCAGATGTATCCAACTTGGTTGACCCCCTACCAGGAACGTATTTTTGAGATGAGGCTTAATGTGAATAATTTTGAATTTTCAGACTGTTGTCCACAGCATTATTGTGATATGTATAAATACAACATTTTAACTACTGTATCCCCCAGTCTTCTTCAGGTGTTCCCTGTGTATCAACACTCAAACTATTAAAAATGATTTCCCAGGTTGGGTCATTACTATACTCGGATACAAAGGGAACACCCGAGAAAGGCTGGAGGATATAGCAAATGAAATGTGTTTATACATACCACAATAAAGATGAGGACAACAGTCCAAAAGATCAGAAAAAAAATTAATTATCTGAATTTACCTAACCCCTCTACATGAGCATGTTATGACACAATGTCAATTTTTGAAGTAAAGTTTAACAATTTAAATTTAGTTTTCCTTTTCCTAGACTAGTTGCCATTTTAAAGCTAAAAATCCCAGTCTTTCCCACTATTTTACCCATAGCTGGAGGGAGAATAGTTGGATGCATACCTTTCCCTAGGGTATTAGTGTTTATTTGAAATGCAAACAGTCTCACTCTGTATTTAAACTCGGGTCACCATGTCCATTTCCTACGATGATAACTATGATACCATGAATACCTCCTAATAATAAAAATAATCAAGAAAAATAATGAGAATTTTTCATATGCCAGTAAATGGTAAATCTCAGATAATTCTTTTTATAATGTGTCATTGTTATTTTAGAATTTTTTTTCTGCACTTTCTTTCATAGTTTTGTGATTCCATAATCAAATTATTACAAAAGAAACAGCAATACATGTACAAAAAAAAGACCCCAAAGAGCATAATTTATCCTAAGTTTTTTTTTCTCTATCATGTAATAAAGTTAAATCATATTATTCATACAGAACTGATTAATGTCAGCAGAGATAAAAAAACAAAAACATGTCCACCATATATATATATATATATATATATATATATATATATAACATAGAAGCATGTCAATAAAGACTATTATAATATTCAGGTTTGTCATTCAAAGAGATGTATACATTTCATGTTACTCTATTCAGAAACAAAAAGAAATAAACAAATAATCACTTCAAAATATCTTGTACTCCAAAAGTATCACGTAGGAATGATTATCTGATGGAAGAAATCTAACTCTATTACATGACCCATCCACAAATATAGAACTAGTTTGATAAAACATTAAACCAAATGACTTTGTAGCAACAGCAGCAGCTAGATCATGAGTGAAAAGAAAATTAATGGCTAATCAGTCCATTTATAGTAGGCCCTTTGATATCAAATCAGTGTTAAATACTGATTTTTCAAAGCAATATATTAGAGGTTAGTGTTAAATACTGATATTTAAAATTTCCTTTAAAAAAAAAAAAAAAGTCTTGGTTTGAAAATCACAGACAAGAAACTGTGTACAGAGAGACAGACTATATATACATGTGTGTGTGTGTATGGTGTAGAATTTTAATATTGCTATCCCACCAGAGTCTGTCATCCTCGTCCATTTTGAAATCAGATTTAAAAAAGTCCAGAGACTGAAATAAATTTATATCTGATAACTTTATGGTTTTCATATATATATATATATATATATATATGTGTGTGTGTGTAATATGTTAAGAAAGAATGAAAAAACACAGGTTTAAATGAGTTAAGTGGTGAGTTTATTGGCCAATGCTGCAGTGTTTCAATCTATTAATTAGATCATCTTCAGGGCATTTATTGGTATATGGAAGGTAATAAGAAATTTTTATCACAGAATAACGAGAAAAGCGAGTGAAAGTCCTTGTTAAAATTTACTTCAGAATAACGAGAAAAGCGAGGGATAGTCCTTGTTTATCAGTCTGTTTAATATTTGAAATATATATATATATTATATATATATATATATATATATATATACAAGGTGTGTCAAAAAAGTATCAACAGTTTTTGTACTTTTGGAAATACCTTGTATTCTGAAAAAAAAAAAAAACAAAAAAAAACATTCCATTCATTCTTCATTTCTATATGGGTAAATACAGCTTTAAACTTGGTACTTTTTTGACACACCTTGTATTCTGAAAAAAAATATTAATGAATGGATGTTATTCTTTTTTCAGAATACAAGGTGTGTCAAAAAGTACAAAAAAAATCTCAATACTTTTTTGACACACACTGTATATGTATTTACAGAGAGATATAGATATTAACTATTCACATATTAATGATTTTAATTTTTTTATATGACAAGCCCAATGAGTTAATTTCAGCAATGTAAAGTAGAAAATGGTTTCTTCATTTCTTGTTAAAGAAACAATTTTTTGTTTTGTTTCTCATTCAGTTACTTCAATTATTGCCTGCAATGATTGCAAAATTGAAAAATATTCCCAGTCCACAGAGGAATTATTTCAATGTGGATATTGATTTTTCTGTCTGTAGATTAGGATCACAATGTACAGCTTTCAACTGTTACAGCTTATACATCCTTATAAAAGTATTATCTTTTAAAATCATCAACATCCTTCTTTTAGTGTTGTTTATGTCTCTTGCTTTTAAAGATATATTTTCCAATTTCACTTTTTCTACATTTTTATCATTATTACTATGGCAACATAACATTACTGGAACAAATATCAGTTTTCCTTTTACCTATAAAAGGGGAAAGAAAAGAAAGAAAAAAAGAAATAGTTTTGTTTGTTTATTTGTTTTTTAATGTGAAGGTTAGACTTCGAACATAATTTTATGAAGTGAATGTTTACAAACGTCTTCTCTCCATCAACCAAAATATCCCTGACTAAAAGCATCTAATATTACCCGTGACCTTAAAAAAAAAAATTCCTCATGAAAATCATCATTTTATCTTTCTTTTTTATTTTATTTTATCTTATTTTATTTTATTCGTGCGGGGTAGTGGTGCATTTGGGGAGTTGTAAAATAAAAATAGAAGAAAGACTCAAATGACAATAAGACTGTACACTTTCCAATGCAAGGTGGCCTGTGGGTATATTTCAGTAGATACAATGCAATAAGTATTTAGCTTATGATTAAGATTTTGTCATGAATGATTCATAAGAGACTATAGCCTACAGCAATATATCTTGTAAAAGCTAGACTCTTATGGGCTATGGCTTTCAATAATTTATTGGAGTCCATTTGCAGAGTTCTAAGATAAATCACATATTTCTACTAGAAACAACCTCTGTCTACTTCAAGCAAACAACATAGCTGTTTAGTTGTCAGAGGATTTTCGAGAATTTAGAGAATAATATAATACATGATATTAAGATTTCTCTTTTATCATGTTTTCAGCAAGTTATTTAACCCATGTTACTGTACTCTGTGCATTTACTGACCTAAAATGGTTACTGAAATGTATTCCAAAATGCATGTACATCAACTCTGGTGAAAGCATGTAGATGAACAGGTAGGGGGGGGGTGTATAACAATAATAATGATGATAATGATTTTGTTTAAAATAACCCATTTATAGTGCTGGGAAATGTATGTATGTTTTGATCCTTAAAGTTTACTAAATAAATACAATGTTGTGCTAAACTTCATGTTCAAATAAATATTAATGTCTATGTACCTGTAATATATATATATATATATATATATATATATATATATATAAACATAGGTACATAGACACATTAATATTTATTTGAACATAAAGTTTAGCATGTGTGTGTGTATATATATATATATATAATATATTATATATGCACACATGTATATATGTGTGTTATATATGTGTGTGTGTGTGTGTGTGTGTATATATATATATATATATATATGGTGGTTTAGAAAATTATTCCAAATTTTATATTTATATATGTACATAAAGTTGACCATTTTTTTCCAGATATAGAGATAGATAAAAGCAGAGTGTTATAGATAGATATGCATATAGGTAGATAAGAGCAGAGTGAGATAGACCCCAAGAGGGGAGGTTCCTACATCCCCAACTTGACTCCAAAGCTAACCATCAAAATGTAAAATGCAGGGTGATTTTGCAAATCAGATTTTAAACAAAAAAGGAGGTGTCTTATATGGTAGATGTGTGCGTGTGTGTGTGTGTGTAAGGAATGGATCTAAACATAAGTTTTTGTCTGGCTTATTTATTGTCATGTAAATGTTGGTTTTCTCTTTCTCTTCATACACTTAGAAATATATCTACATATATTTATAGGCAAAGTAAAACTATATGTAATGTATATTTTCATCTGACAGCCATTCACTATAAAGCAGGGCATAAAGAAAACATGAATGTATACCTGTATTATCTTCGTTTTTTTTTTTGTTTTGTTTTTTTTCTTTTACCGCTTGAAAGATATGGGAATGGCTTAGTGAATAAAGCTTCAGTGATTCACATCAATATAAATTTCTGTCAAAATGTTATCAGCTAATTTTTGCTTTAAAATATCACAGAGAATAATTATTTTTGAACATTAGTTTACCTAATACTAAAATTAGCATTCCTTTTTTGGGGGTGAGGTGGGGGGCAAAGAAAGAACTTAAATCTCAGTTCATTGAATCCTTTTTTAAAAATGTATAAAAATTAATTTCTGATTTAAACATTTTAAAAGTTTTACACCCATTTATTCTGCCAGTTCAGTCAGAAAAGCTTCCACCTAAAACTTGTAAGTTTCTGGGTTAGATACCAGACCTTGCTAATTCAGCCCATGAGTAGCACAGCTTTGGTAATTTGATTTTTGCAGTAAAAAACCTGGGAGCTGACAGTAGATGTGGTGCTCCACCTCAGTAAAAAAAAAAATCTCCCTGGTCTAGTGCTACTGAACAGGGGATAGACTCCCTTACTTTTCAGCTGATACCAACAATACTTTACTACTACTAAGTTAGCTTGGCATAGTGTCAAAATGGAGCATTGGTTTGGTTTCTTTGTTTAATGGCATATCAACCTTCATGGATTATTTAATGCCAAAGCCATCCTTGTAGAAGAATACTAGTAGTACTATTTAAGCCATAGCTGGGGGGGATCAGGGGTTTAATACCTTTCCCAAGTGTATTACTGAATGTAATAACATGACTGGAATTTGAACTTTTTTACTAGGATGTTACAGTCCAGTGCTTTTGCTATTAAGCCATGGGAACTCCTGACCCCCCTAAACCAAAGGATAAAGATTTGTAATATTATTTGGATTTCTGAGATGAGGCATTGTCAATTATTATTAATTTTTGACAATTCTTTCAAGATTATCATTTTATGATTATTAAGAATGATGAGCTGGGAGTTACAAAGAACTGAAATTAATATTTAAAAATAAAATACTAGTTAAAAATAAATAATAGAAAACTTGTGCCAATCTTCCACTTGAAGAGGATCTTCCTTCCAGGAAGATCTGCATCGCTGAAACCACAGGACAAGACCCAGGGAATCAGAAGTGAAATTAATCCTGTACAAAAATCTCCTCTAGGGTAAGCTAATTCTATGTGTAAACTCCATCTAAAAGAAAACAGGTTAAAGGTTATAAATGAAAATGAATGACACCTAAGCCTGTATAAAAGGTTTCTTTTATCTGTAGAAATTCAATTCCTTCATTTCTCTCCTTTTTCTTCTTTTTTCCTTTGTGTTCATATGTATTGACCTTTCCTTGTTTCTTATTTCCTTCTTGTCTTTTCTACTCTTCCATTTTGATTGCCTAACTCTTCTTATCTCATTTTCACTTTTTTCTTACCCTCCACTCTCTTCTTTTTTTCTGTTCAGCATGTGTTTTATAAAATCAGATTATCTTAAAAAAAGATAAATAAATAAATAAAAAAATTAGAAAAGCCAAAAAAGAAAACAAAATCCCTGAAGTCTTTATTAACAAAAAAAAAATCTGAGTTCATATACTTTTTTTCTTCTCTCCAGTAAGGTAGATTTCCTTTTTTCTAATTTTATACACATTCTTTTAATTTTTTGTTTTTGTTAGATTATGTGTTTCTAGAGCTGTAAATTTTCCCCATGTAGATATAGTATGTGTATCTATCTATTTAGAATATTTACCAAACTTAGACAATATTGCACTAAACCACAAGTGTGAGGTACTTAGAGAAAATTGAACTCACTGCTTGCAACTATGATCCTGAGTAAAAAAACAAAGTCCATGGTGTGGAAACACACTTACTCTCCAGGAAAGAAAAAATTCCGAGTGCAGCATTCAGTAAAGAAGGTCATGTTAACAACAGTCTGGGACATCCTTATTCATTTCCTTAAAAAAAAACTCCAACTGTAAAATATTTTTTTGCTAACTCCTTGGGCAAAATTCACCTTATTCATTGAATAACTCATGTTTAAAAGGATTTTTTAACAATGGTTTTTGCCATATTTTAATATGTTCATTATTGAAATGTAAATGGTGCGTCATTGATTGAAGTAGTTGTATTTCTCAAATATACTAGAGGTCAGTGTTAAATACTGATTTTCAAATTTCCTTAATTTATATATATATTGTGGGTCAGAAAGGTGAGCACTTGTGTTGGACTGGAGACTGGTGGGTATTTGCGTTGGACCGGACACTGTTGATGTCATGGAACAAAGAAAGATAACTCAAGTTATCTTTCTTTAAGAGAACTCTTCTCTTTTAAGAAACCCTTTTTGTGTGCCCATGCATTTCATATGCTGCACATCCTTGACTTTGGACGTTGATAAGTGAAGCGAACGGAAGTTGAAATAAACAACCTGAATACATTTATTGGTGTTTGTGTTGTTAGCGTTGGCTGTTAACTGACCCCTTAACTTAGCATGTTTAGCAAATGGTAGCAAAGCGTTTAATTGCCCTGAAGATGATTTAACAAAAAATCCGAAACATTGTCATATTATCATATATAGAAAATACATCCTCAGAATTTTTTTTTCATATTTTTTTTTTTTTTTTTTTGTGTGTGTGTGTGTGTGTGTGTGTGTGTGTGTGTGCTTTATTAAATGTAAATTATATTTTTAACAATATTCTCCATTTTTGTTAGTATTTCAGTCTGCTTAGTACTAATACCCCCCCCAAAAAAATAAGACTTCTCTCAATGCTAAAATTGTTGTATAACTTAAAAGCACAAGTAGTTAGTATCTAAACACACTAGTAAAAGCCCGGATTTTGAATATTGATTTTCAAAGCAGGCCAACAGGCAAGGTCTTTCCATTTTGAAGATTAGTAGAGCACAATCTTTCTATTCTAGTTTAACATTGTACCATATTTAAGTAAGCTTAGTAAATATCAATAAATCAAATGGCAAATAAATTCTCTCAAAAGTCAAGTGTCAACGGTTATTTCTACTGCTGTCATAAATTGGAGAAAATGAAATATATTTCAGGAGGAGAACTTGCCACTTAAATATACATTAATTAATACTAGCTCGACTCATAGAAACTATGTCTTTCTTTTGCCTCTATACCCCACCCCTACCTCTCTCTCACTTTATATGTATACATTAATTTTACCTGGTTTTCTTTTCATTTTTTTGTACTAGCATTCTTACCTCTTCTATTTCCTCCTTTACACAGTCTTCACCATTCTCCTATTCCTAGCCATTCCTAATTCCTTCCCACTTAATATTATTATGGAGTTTTCTTAATCAGAAAGTCTAATTGATTCTAGCTCTGAAAGGCTACAGATTAAGCAGATAATACACTCTGATCCTAGATACAAAAGCATAATAATATTTGTATAGAAAACAACAGAATTATACTCTACTTAGGCGGAAAATTTTCTTTTATACAAGTATTATTTAAGATAATAGATGATTATCCTTTTTCTTTTCCTATTTTCCTATTAGCTGCCTCAGTGTGATGTTGAAAGTATATAAGAACAGTTTAAAGTTCATAATGTCTGTAAATATATAGGTTCTGTATACTTTGTTATAATGATGGTTGATAATGGATGAGGCTGGTTGCATTTCTCATTGTGTTAATAACCATGGAAAGGTATAAATCCAGTTACTAAATAGTAGGGGAGGGTGGGCTCTTTAACCGTGACATGGCAACCAATCTTGAAGGAAAATTCTGAATTCAAACCTGTTAAACTCTGCTTAAAATTGACCTTGTGTCACATCCAGCTTTTGTACAGGGTGTGGTAAATACATACTTGAAACATATTTATCAAATTCTGCTGAAAGCACTGATTCCTGCTAGATTACCTAATTTAAGCAGTGATGAGCCTGTTCAATACTTAATTGGATGGTCACTTAAGCAACAATAAGTACTCTAACAAACCTGCACCCTTTATCAAAATTACTTGATTTGGCGTGAATTGATCCGAAAAGGGTTAATATTCTGTAACAACAAAACAACCAAACCCAACCATATTTATAGACATTATTAACCTTTTTTTATATAATTTTGACATCACATTAAAAACCTAATATAAAAGGACAACAGACTTAGGTTATCCATTATCTTTAATAATAGATTAATTATTGGATACTTGTGGGTGCAGTTGAACTAATAGAGACTGTCACTAAAGAAATAATCTGTTAGGTTCTGTATGGCCTCAATATTCGGAAATTCTACAACAAAAAATCCTTGATGATAATAGAAAGAAAAAGAAAAAAAGAAGATTTTATAATGTCTTATGTTGGATGCTTTTCACAAGAATCGATTTGAAAATTTTATACAGATTTATTATTTCATATATATATATATATATATATATACATACCAACTCCACCACATGAATAGGAAGTAACAGTCAATTTCTTACACAGAGTTTAACAGGTTTGAATTCAGAATTTTCCTTCTAGACTAGTTGCCTAACCAAGGTTAAAGAGCCCAGTTTGCCCTATTATTTACCCAAAACAAATTTTTTGTTAGATGGATATCTTTCTCAAGGGTATTAGCAAGATGGGAAATGCAAACAGCCTTGTCCAAGATTCAAAGTCGGTTTGCCAAGTCCATTTTCTTTGATGATAACCATTATACCATGCACCTCCACCATTATTATTGCCTACATAAGCTGTTTTGTTTATCTGAATTTTTGAGTTGATGCTTGATAATTTGTATTATATTTTTTGGACTGTTGTCCTCATCTTCATTGTTATATACATAATGTTTTGATCAATGTGCCTTCCAGCCTTTTTCAGGTCTTTCTTATAAACTCGGGAGCCTTCATGGAACATTTGAACTGAACCTTTTATGTAATCCATTGGGGTAGAAGGTTCCTGAGTTCAACAATAAACGCTTGAAGAAGTATATTTATATATGAAATGTAAAAAATGTTCAAGTCACTTTGGCCTAAAAAACAAATTTTCAAGTTTTTAATTATTCATATTTTTAAATAAAAAACATTTTCTTTTGCTTTTATCCTTCCTTAAAAACAAAAAGTATTGTCAATTTTTGTTTTGAAATATATTTTTCTTTTTTTTTAAAGAATGTTTCAAATAAAATGCCAGAGTGTACACCAGCCTAAAGATTGTATATAACACAATAAAGATGTAGACAACAGTCTGAAAAATCTAAATAATACAAGCTGTTTTATGTTGAGTAATTAAGAAATCTTGTAAACTGATGTTTCTTAACAAAATTTTAAAGATATTGTACAAATTATCTTGTTTTTTTTAATGACTTAAAAAAAAAAGACTTTTATTGAGAAGTGAATGTACCTCCCTATTATTTGATTATCTATTTTGTTAGTTGTTATATATAAACCAATTAATGACATGTGAGAAAAAGAAAATTGGTTGATTCAAAAATATCACAATGACCCTAATTTTTTTGTTTTAATTATGATAAGTGTCATTATCATTCCAAGATTTGTTTGCTGCAATAAAAGAAACAAAACAAAAATAGGTCAACAATCCAAGTGTCTTGTTTTTGTTAAATTAGTTATCACCTAAGATGTATGGGGCTAGTTTTATTTTTGTTGTCATAACAGTGGATGTAAAGTTACATTTGTACAGTTAGAAAAGCAAGAGCATAAATTTTGGCTGACTGGCTGGGACTATAACAGAGGAGGTAGGTAGGTAGGTAGGTAAGGCAGTTTATTATTTTTGTATGACATGAAACTGTCTGGTGATGGGCCAAGTACTTTTTCATGAGTGTAGCATTTGTGTTCAGAGCTTTGTAGAGTGTCAGCCAATAATTTTCTGGTCAAACAACACAAATCAAAACTTCATATATGTTTTTCAAATTCACATTATCTGAATTATTTACTTTTTTTCTCCTTTCTTTCAGCAGGTATTGTTGTCTATTGTATCTCTAGAGAAAGGAGAATATAATCAAAGATGGAGTTTGTTAATCTAAGATTTATTATAGCAAAACCATTTTTCTTATTTTTATTGTCATCAAGACATTTTAATAAATCTGTCCGGATAAAATTACCGTTTGGTGTTTTATAGAACCTAAAAGCGGATCAAACGTATCAATACTAAATCTTTATCTTTTTATTTTAAATTTTACAATTTGAATAATAAGGGAAAATTTGTAGTCCCAAATACTGCTAAGAAAGGCGTAAAGGATAAAACAGGGTTTGTATATTTTAAAAGGAGTTTAATGGTGCAAAGGGATTGCTAAAACTTATTGCTTTAGCAGTCTCAAGTCACATATATATAAAAGTAACAATTCATGAACACACTCATCTTTGTGTAAAATTCTTGTGGGGTAAAGACTTCTGGTTGTGTTAATTGTAGGCTCATTCGTTGTTGGGTCTGCTGCTATGTTCACCTAAAGTTGGGGGCTGTCTGTGTTGGTTTGTTGTATTAACCGTCTCTGCAGCTAAGGTTTTTGCCTGTGTAGTCCCTTCAACTCCTTTTCTGTTCTGAGGATTTCTGCCCCTGTTAGTTGCTGCTTCCAGGTTCTGTCAGGGGTGGATAACTCACATTTTTCATAATAACGGATGTGCAACAACTTATATAATAATGGTTTAATGGTTATTGCCATAGAAAATGGACTCGGTGACCTGAGTTCCATTCCCGGATGAGGCCTTTCACATTGCGCTAATACTGTTGGGAAATGTATGAATCCAACTATTCTCCCTTCAGTTATGGGGCAGACTGGGCTCTTTAACTTTAGTTAGGAAACCAGTCTAAGAGCAGGAAAACAAACCTGTTAAACTCTGCTCAAGAAATTCACCTTGTGTCACATCCTGGTCATGTGAAGGATTTGATTTATATATATATGTATATATATATGATAAAAAGGGAATGTGTAGACTTCATTTAAATGGGTCAGTGTTAATTTTCAAAATTATTCTAATCAGTTTTTTTGTTGTCAAAACACAAGTTTGTGCAAGTGCAGTACCCTGCATACTTATCAGACCCTCAGCTCTGTGCAACTTTTTCTAGTTTCCTAAACTAAAAATTAATCTCAAGGGTAGGATTTCACAATATGGAAGACAGTAAGAAATAATGTTTCATTCATTGTTCAGTTGTGAATTAGTAAACACAGCTTGTTTGGTCATGTGCTACAGATGAAGCAACTACACAAAAATCCCTGGAATTTGCTGTAATAGGGTCAAACAACTACCGAGCTTCAAGTGGCTGTCACTGCACAAACTTGCTTGGTAATCTGTGGGCAGACCTTTAAAATGCAGGACTAGGAGCCCCAAGATCTGGAAAGTGACTGGGGGAACTAAGGACTCTTGCAAAAGAAAGGGTAGAGTGGCTTCAAGGGAAGAAAGACTAAATACTTATGTAGAGTGTTCCAAACTATTACAGCGACAGAATACGGTAAATTATCAAATACATCTTCAGTCTTGTTAGTTTTTGAACACACCTTTTAGATTCTGTTCTGTTTAAACACAGTCAATTCAATAATCAATTTTTCTGCCAGTTTTTTCCTAACAGCTGGATGTCTGGTCTTTGGTTCTTGCTGGTGCATGTTGTATTTTTATCATTTGTGCATGAAGAATGGGAATCTTACTAAACTTTCAAAGACAAAAAAAACCCCTAAAACTTTTGAAATATTCATTTATATATTATATACGGAAATTAAACATCTGTACTGTGAATGAGTTGATATAGGCATTCTTTCTCTGTATATATACAATAAGCAAGATGGCATATGGTGTAATGGTTATCATCGAAGGGAATGAACTCTGCAACACAAGTTCAAATCCTGGATGAGGCAGTATATACATTTCATATACCCTAGGGAAAATGTATGAATCCATCTATGGATAAATAGTAGGGCAGACTGGGCTCTTTAATTTTGAAATAGCAACTAGTCTAGAAGAAAGAAAACTCTAAATTCAAATTAGGTCCACTGAAGAAATTGACTATGTTATACATTCTGTTTGTGTGGAGGGGTTGGTAAATACATATACACAATAATCAAATTGAATATACATAGTTTTTATTTCAAGCAAGCACCAAGCTTATTTTTCTACATACATAAAGATTAATGTTCAGAAATTAAAGTATTTGAATGTAAAAATGTAAATGAAATATGAATGTATGAAATATTACTGTATTACTTTTGGGCAATACCCTATAGAAATTACTACTCATAAGTATTTGAACAAACAGATAATATACTTCTAATCATATGGATCATTACATTCTTAAGCCTTTATGAGTATTTTTTTTAATAGAAATTACTGCTCATAAGTATTTGAACATTAAGAATTGATTGAACAGGCAGGGTAGGGAGATCCAAGTTACCTTACCAGTTTGACAACTCTTTCAAATAACAAAGTAAGTTCAACATTTCAATATGTTTGATTGATTCTGAAATTGTTCTTTTTCTCCATTTAACATTTTAATTAAAATAAAAAGCATTTTTCAGAAATTTTACATTCCAAATCACAAAGCTCAACTAATGCATATTTTGTTATGTTGACTGTAATAAAATTTAGTTCTTCTTGTATAAGGTTCTTGTTTGGAATTCTCAAAACTAAGTGATTAGATTGTTTGTTTGTTTTATGGCATATCAACACTTTTTAGATCATGTCCTGGGTATGATGTTAAACTGCATTTAATGGTGAAGTTCCAATTCTGGAACTCTGGGGAGTGTGGTGTACCCCTCTATCACTATTACTCCCAGAGTGGTAGTAACTGTTAGGTAATACCGCTCTGGTACCTGTTAGGGTCCCATCTATAGGTTAAATAGAAAAAATGAGTTTTAAAAAATGTTTCCAAAAGAATTTTCAATACCCATTAAGAATGAATAAAACAATGTGACTTGTCTGTAAACAAGTGATTAGAAACAAATTGTCTATCTTATGGTAAGTATTGTAAATGTGTGTCTTATATGCTGGTAAATATCATACATATGCTGGTAAATATCATACATATACCTTATAAATATATCTTATTATAATGGAGATTGTGTGTTTGTCTGCCTGTAACCGAAACTAAATCACTATTCAAGTCACAATTCCCTTAGTTATTGACGTCACATTTACCATGAATTTATCTTTATTTAAACCTCAATTATTGATAAAATTGTTATACCTTATTAATACTGTTGACCATATCTACATACTAATAACATGTAATTGTATTTATATATACAACAAAATAGCGGTTTACAGTGTGAACGAGAAGGCTAATTTGCATATTGATATTTAAAATTTGATTTTAATAAATATATGCTTAGTATTATTGATTTCTAATTGTTTGGTTTTCTCTTAACGAATCTGAGCAAAGATCTTGGGGATACATCTTAAAAGAAATCCATAAACAAGACGAAAGAACTGTAATTTTATTAAATACTTCATAATCTAACTAACTAGATAATTTGGAAAAATGAAAGACAGGAGTGAAAGAAAATGATGGAAGAGTTAAATCTAAAGCTGTTCTATTTTTCGATTATACCCCTCAGTTTATCATTTTCTAAATAGTTTATAATTTGATACAATATTTTATTACATCAAAACCTAAATACTTGCACCAGAAGGGTGCATATATTTGCTAGTATATTTAATGTTTAATATATAATAATAAACATGATGTAATATAATATTTAATATATCAAATTTCTGTACATGTGTTATGATGACCATCCTCTTATATGGTTCCAGCTTATAGATCCTATTTACATATGAGGTGTCTGAAGAGTAATGAGACTGATGTTACAAACAATTCATTTAAAATCCAAACAACAAACTAAATGTTTTCTCCTCCAAAGTTGTCCCCTCTTCAATCTAATGCACTTTTCCATCCTTCTCTGTCACACTTCTCTGCCCTGCTGGAAGGATTCTTCTGATATGTCTCTCAGCTCTGTCATTATGGACCTCTTGATAGCCTCAACACATTCAAAACGGGTCTCCTTGATGAGCCCTTTCAGCTTGGGAAAAAGAAAAATGTCACGATTTGTCCAGCCACAACTATCGTCCCTTTCCACACACATCCCAATTAAAACAGAGGAGTATGGCTGAAAAGGTTTACTTTAAAGAAGAATTTTACTTTATTTGGTATCAACTATTGTGGGGAATCCCCATGGCATAATGACTAATGCTCTGGACTGTGATATTGTAGTGAGTGAGTTCAAACTCCAGTTAATCTATTATGTTCACTTTTGAACTAATACCCTTGGGAAAGGTATGAACCCTCTCACCCCCCCCCCCGATATGGGTTGAATAGTACCACTACTGTTTTTCTACAAGGATAGCTTTGGCATTAAATAACCCACGAAGGTTGATATACCATTAAACAAAGAAATCAAACCAAACCATAAGCTATTGCTAGTGGACATGACGATAGTATTCCAGGTTTTCTCCCTTTGAGAAAAATAGCAGAACCTGTATTAAGAAGAAAATACAGTCATAAAGTCATGTCTATTACTTAAATATTCCCTACAAATGATGTGATAGGGTATGCCAAGAAGGAAAAAAAAAGAAGAATCATCTTTATCTTATTTCTCAAATATTCTCTGCAGAATATGATAGTTCTGTATTGGCCTCATCAGCCATCAGCAGGCTTGCAGCAGAAATGGAATGTCTTTTTAGAAGTTTATTCATGTAACAAAAACTAAAAAACAATACAGGGGAATGCAAAAGTAGGTATACAGTTATTAAAAAAAACACATACAATACTCATTGCATTTATTAAACAAACAAATGTTACATATACGTGTAATAATATTAATTATCATTATTATTAACATGTTAATTATTAGTCACAATTAATATGGCTAATGACACTGAAATTTTACAAAATGAGGACACTTAAGATAATATGCCACTAATTTCATCTGTGTGATACTGTTGTATACCTACTTTTGCACCCCGACCCCTGTATATGGAAAGTTGTAAAAGGTTTTGTTTGACAATTAATAGCAGAGAATAAATCCTTCAGTGTTCTACAACACTTTTCATGAGGTTCCTTTACAATGTGTTGATTCAATGTAGTGAATACTGTATAGATCTTATTTAGCAATTGGTAACAACTTGCTACAACTCTATTCAAAATCTCTATATATACTGTAAGACCCTATACCATGGTTTGATTACTGTAATTATTTGTATATAGGACACTCATTTTTTTCAAATTTTTATAGCCCAAAAATTAGAGGTAGGTATTATACACAAGAAGTATATGATTAACTATTTTTTTCTGGTCATACTTGAAACAGAATGTCCAAAAGTAAGTTATACCTATAGTTCAAACTAATGTGTTTTATGCTGGTACAGAAAAATATCCACTAGAATGTATGTTTGTTTATAATTTTCGTTTCCTCTCACTGTCTGGTTGATACCAACAATAGGCCACCCCTGCCCCAACTTTTTTTTACATCAACTATGGCACTAAGCTATGTTTAAGGACAATGATCTGAAAAATATATGGAATGATAATAAAAGCAATTTTTCTCAGAACTTCAGACAATACTAACAAAACCAAATATCACATGGGTTGAAATGTGTTGAATACATAAAAAAATAAAGACAGTAAATATATGAAATCATATAAACTCAATATCGAGACTTCAGATAATACAGAAAAAAAAAAAAATATGTTAGGTGAATGACATGTTAAGAACAGCAAAGACAATAGTCTGAAAATACATGAAATTCTAAAACATAAGTTTCTTTTTTAATGGCATATCAAAATTTGTGGATTATTTAATGCCAAAGTCATCCTTGTAGAAGAACAGTAGTGGTACTGTTTAATCCATAGCTGAGGATGAGGGGGTTCATACTTTTCTCAAATGTACTAGTTTCAAAAGTGGACATAATAGTGTGACTGGAGTTTGAACTTGCTTACTATGATGTTGCAGTCCAGCAACTATGCCACAGGGACTCCACCTCCAGAGTGTAAGAAATATTCTTTACATTTTTAAATAACAAGTAGAATTACAGTACCACTTATAAATAAATACACCCCTAACAATTTTTTGAATAAAATGTTCATTTTCTTCTAAACAAAAATACTAGGATTCTATATCTATAGTAGAAAATTATAAAATAAAAACATTATTAGATATTATTTATTACCAAAATCTAGAGCACTACATTTAAATAAGTAAACCTTTTATATATATTCATGCAATTTTCATTTTGGTTACAGAGATGTTGCAATTTCATTTTTTGTTGAAAAATTTAATGCTGTAGATTTTGGTAATAAATAATGCCTAATAATATCTGTATCCAAAAATATGAATATTAGCAGTTTAAAAATAAGTACACCCCTTATATTTATACAATTTCATTTTTGGTCACAGTTTCTATACTGCAGAGTTTGGTAATAAATAATACCTAATAATATCTGTAACCAAAAATATAAATATGTAGCAGTTTAAAAATAAGTACACCCCTTATATATATATATATATATATATATATATATATATATATATATATATATATTTCTTTATATATCTAATGTATAAAAGAGAATATGAAGCTTTTTAGCATGTTTTAGTTGACAACATCATGAGGTGCAGTTTTCTTCACTTAATTATCTTGGGATCACAATTTGATTAAAGTTATGTACTCAACATAATTGATACAAAGTAATAGAGTAAAGGTAATTGAGAACAAAGTAGTCGTATTCCTGATCTTTTAATGATTTATTTGCTGAAAATTACACTTTGATGTAAGGAAGTATAATTGATATAATTAGTTAAGTTTCACTTCTGTCATGCACTCACATGTTGATTGATTTTTTGTTGTTTTGTTTATTATCATTGTTTTTGTTCCTATCTGTTGAAAATATAATAGCTAAATTGATGAATATCATTTAGAAAATATTTAGCATAAAGAGTACATATGAGGATGGGTCATTAAGTCTTTAGCCAAACAAAATTATTGGTCAAATTTTGATCTGAAAGATTCACTATATAATCTGCAATCTATGGCAGTAGTTTCCAAACAATATGCCAAATAGAGTTGTAACATCACTTCTACTTTACTTTTTAAACATTTTGGAGAGGCACGTGGTGTAATGGTTATCATGATAGGAAATGGTCACAGTAAACAAAGTTCAAATCATGGATGAGGGTGTTAGCATTTCAAATAGTGCTAATACACTTTGGAAAGGAATGAATCCAATTATCTTCCCTCAAGTTATGGATAAATAATAGGGCTGACTGAGTTCTATAACCTTGATAAAGTGACCAGTCTAGAAAAAAGAAAACTGTATTCAAACCAGTTACATTCCGCTTAAAAAAATTGACCTTATCAGATCCGGCTTGTGGTGGAGGGGTTGGGTAAATACATATAGTTTTAGCTGTTGGGACACGTTTGTGTATTCTTGGGAAAGGTATGCATCCAACTATTCTTTCTTTATATATGAGTAAATAGCAGGGCAGACTGGGTTCTTTAACCTTGGTATGGCGATCAATCTAGGAGAAGGAAAACTGAATTCAAACCTGTTAAATACCACTTTAAAAATTGACCTGATGTCACATTCTGCTTTGTGGGGAGCAATTAGTAAATACATATTTCTTAAACTCTTAAAAAAAATCATTCTTATCCATTTTTCAAATATTCTTGTGTAGTTACAATAGCAGGATATGATAATTCTGTATTGGCCTCATCAGGCTTGTAGCAAAAGCAAAATGTATTTTTAGTTGTTTCTTTGCTGGTAGAGCACTCGATTAGAAACCCAAGGTTCCTAGTTCGACACCAGCCCTTGCCAACTCAGCATATGAGTAGCACAGGGATCTGTAAGGTAAGGCGCTGATGGTAGGTGTGGCACTCCACCTAAGATGCAAAAAACAATCTCCTTGGTCTAGCACTAGTGAAAAGGGGATAGATTCCCTCGTTGATTGGCTGATACCGACTTTAGGCCACCCCGATGACTTTACTTACTTATTCATGAAACAACAGAAAATAACAATATATAGCATCTTGTGGCAAAGAATATAAACCTCAATTTGGTAATTAAAAAAAATAATATTGTACAAGAAGTTTTATCAGTGTGAGTCTATTGTATGAAATGTCAGACATTTCATATGGCAATTGATTCCCAACCTTTGCACTATACAAAATGAAATATAAAAGTAATAACTCTTATTGTAATTGAGCCCTTGGCAACATTGGAATAAAAATTAAACACAGATGATCATAGGGTTCAAAACTTTCCTTTTCTGAAGATTTGGTTTCTATATCCAGTGATAATGGACTTAAAAACAAAAAATTGTATTTCAATTAGAAAACAAGATACTTAAGTAGCTAAAAAAAGCTTTAAAACTTGAGCCTCACCATCAGATACAGTTTAGTATCATACACATAACATTCCCTTTGGTTGGGGGATGATCTTACACCTCTACCGGGGAAAAAGAATTGATTTCTATATCCAGTGATGATGAACTTGATATGTTTGATATCAATAGAGTTGCCAATTGATACATTTTGTACTTCTCTAAGAAAAGAGAATCCTTCAGGAACTAAAAAAAAAAAAACTTTAACTCTAGAACTGGAGCCTCACCATCAGATACAGTTTAGTGTCATACCCAAGTCAGCCCTTACCTCTTTGCAGAAGAAAAAAGAATTGACTTCTATATCCAGTGATGGTGAATCTAATATTAAACATGAAGAATTACCAATTGATACATTTTGTATTTATATTAGAGAAGTAGACCCTTCAAGAGTTTAAAATATTTTAACTTTTGATCAAGTATTTCACTTCATATTTATGCAAATTGGGATTGTCTTCTCTTACATTAAATCCCAAAAAGAGAAAAACAATTGAAGAGAAAATGAGATTCTGCTGTTTTCAAAACATCATTAAGAAGAAACACCATAACCTATGTTTTTCGTTGATCACTGTTCTTAATAAATGAAAGTAACCATTAATATATTGTTGTTTTCATATTATAACATAGAAAACACCACTAAAAAGAAATATCAAACCTATGTTTCCAATTGATAACTATTCCTAAATTAATGAATAAATGAAAGTAATTACTAATAATATTCTGCAGTTTAAATTATTTTTCATTTGCTAAAAGGTATAGGTATGTTTCTTTATATATCTTAAAACTTCTATACAATATGAATATTTTTGTTGGTTCTCAAGAATTTTTCAAACAAGAAATGTTTGGGGACTTCTAATCTATGTTATTAATAAAGAAACATTTGGGTTGTGTGCATTGACAAGAAAGATATTATGTTGAGAAATGAATATTTGTTATGTAAAATATATGCTTCATTTTATTATTGGGCTACACACTTAATTACTAATCTATATATGAAAAACTAATAATTTATATATATTTGATGAATTAAACATTTATATTCACATACATGCACACATCTTGTATGTATTAGAATTTATTAAGTTTAATATGATACATGAAGAGCAGCCAGTAAAGATGGAACTCAATACAGTAATAATGGTATGCAAAAGTCTTTTGCTGAATATTGTTTCATATTACAATATTCTAATACCAAGCATGTATTGGTCAGGTACAAAACTATAGTAGTGGGGCATCAAGTGTAGATTAACACTCACTACATAAACTAGTGTGCAAGATAAATTTGTTAACCATTATACTATGATAAGCACCATATACCAATACTTTAATTAACAATCTTTTTATTTTGTAATTAGAAACTTTATTACCAGACAAAGGTAAAACAGTTTTTATGTAGATAAGTTCTACATTTAATTATTAAAAGAAATAGACACTTGTTTAAAATAAAGTAGATCTACATAGAAAAATATTGTAAAAGTTTTTTAATTTTTTTTATTTATTTATTTATTTTTTTTAAAATTGCTACACAATTGCTATGATACAGTATAAGCAAACACTCACAAAGGCAGAAAGAAATCAACTGTGACTTTCTGACTGACTTTTAAAAAAAATTTGTGTGTTTGCGAATAAAGCAATGAGGTGTTTCCTGACAAAAAAAAGTTCAAATTTAAATTCTGGGGGCTAGCAAACAACAAGAATAATAAAAAATTTTTTCTGTTAAGTTGTAATATTAAACTTCAATATCCTGAAACTTCACTGACAGAGGAAATATAAAACAAAGTATTGATGTATTTGATTAAAACTTTGATGTAAATTTGTGTTTCGTAAACTAATCTATCAAGGTGCAGAGTGCTGTATAAATTATCAACTTGAAAACAGAATAAGCAAGTCATAAATTTGGTGGAATAACCTCATCAATATCACCCAGACAGTGTACCACTACTGTTCTACTATGATAGCTTTGACATTAAATAACCCACAAAAGTTTATATGCCATTAAAAGAACAAAGAATCAGTTGAAATTATGACCCAATTTGCTTATTCTAAGTAAAGTTTGTGGAGTGGCTTATTGTCAGTATCACCTGAACAGTAGGGAGTCTATAGTAGGAGAGCCCCTGTGAGTGGTTTAAAGTAGGGAAAGAGTTAAGAAAGGCATGAATTAATTTCTACCTGGACACTGTTCTATGACCAAATATATTAATAAAATGTTTCATCCCTGTCATGTTAGCATAATTGACAGAGAAAATGGGTGAATGAGTACCTAGGCAAACCACACTCCCATAACTCCCTTAACTATCAAAGCAGTGTCATCTTGCCCCCCCCCCCAAAAAAAAACAGACTGTTACTTCCATAATCAACCTTGAAAGATCCAAACAAGTTCATCTTGACACTAAGATAAGCTCAGCACCAGAGTTGATATAGTCTAAGAAATAAGCTTTTTGTTGTTGATATTATTTAAGTTGGTAGAGCAGGTGCCCAAAGTCTGCTTTTATTATGAGCATGAGAACTGGTTAGAGAATTGTTATATTGTTCATCAGCTGCAGTTAAGTGCGTTCATCTTTCTGCTCTTCATTTGTGTAATTGAATAAAATGACTACATTATTTTGCACAGATAAATATAAGGTTGGTGCAAAAATAACTGTTGCTTTGAATTTCAAAACTTTATGTATTTTTGGAATAAACTATTTTCATGTTCATGTAATATACAAATATGTAATATTTAAAGTGCACATTTTCCTCTACTGATTTATGCTCAGAGTTTTGTTTTAACTGTTTATCCTTGTTTATTTTAGGCTTTCAAATTAAAGATAGAAAAGACAATTTGAGTGATTTTCTTTTTGGAGTTTAAAAAAAGTTGCGTAGAAACTCTTAAAACTAAGAAATGTTCCAACTTTTTTCTAGAATGTTTCCATTGTGTTGCATGATCAGATTGTTGGCAAGTTCGAAACCTTGGGGATAATTTTTTAGAATTGAGTAGTTTCATATTTTTAAGTGCAATCACCTTTATCTCTATGTAAGCGTGCTAATTAAAAAAACAAAAGGACTTTTGTAGTAATATCTAAAACTAGTAAAATAACATTGAAATTGTTATTTTTTGAAAGCCTCTTAGGGGACCAATAATACCTGATAAGTGGCAACACTGAAAATTTTGGGTAAATTTGAAAAAATTCATATACTGCTTACAATATCAACCATACATTTAATTTTGATTCCATTAAAATATGTACATTGTTTTTTAGAATTTTGTTAAAGAAAGAAGATCTTTGAATATGAGGATTGTGGACTCTCTTTCTGTGTTTGTTTGTTTGTTTTGTTTTATGCCATATCAACCTTGGTACGTCATTTAATGCCAGCTAAGTTTTGGATTCATAGTGATAGTTTGGTAGAGAAAAATATATGTATAGATTTTCACTATTGTTCAATTACTCATATTTTTGAGTACATTCCCACTTCTTTTAGGAAATGTAAAATCCTGGATGTTCTTATTTTTGTGAAAATTTTTTTTCAAATTACTTGCTTGGTAGTATTTTGTTCGCACTAGATCAAAGTCTACACACTCTAGCAGTATATGTTTTACTGTAAATCTCTCTTGGCATGTAGTGCATATTGGGGATTCTGTGCCCTCTAGTAAATGATGATGGGTAATATAGGTGTGGCCCATGTAAAGCACAACCTGTTCTTTTCTATTTTTGTTGTATTTTAAGTTCCATTATCCAACAACCAATTGAGGGTCATTATACAAGGTGACCCCCACAAAATAATTCAAGATGTTGCAGATGAAATAATCATTAATCATTTAATAATTGTCTGTATTTTTGAGATGAGGTTTGATGTGAATAATTTGATGTTTTGAACTGTTGTCTTCATCTTTATTGTGCTATGTATAAACAATGTTTTGGCTGCTGCATCCTACAGTCTTCCTCGGGTTTTCCCTATGTATCCAAGTATCATAATGACCCAACCCAAAAAGATAAGCGTGCAAAAACAATGACATCATTATTTGAATAAGATCTTCAAAAGTTCTTTGATGCCAGTTTGATCAACTGTCAAACTATTAAAAATGATTTCTCAGGTTGGATCATTACTATACACGGGTACACAGGGAACACACGAGGAAGGCTGGAAGATACAGTGGGTGAAATGTTGTGTTTATACATCCCATAATAAAGATGAAGACAATAGTCCGAAACATCAAAATTATTCATTTAATAGTTGTTTAACATTTTCACCAAATTAGAAAATAAAAAGCTTGACAAATGGGGTGCCGCACATGCTGAACAAAAATCAAAAGGTTCACCCTTATGAAAACTGCTCTGTCCTTCATTTGCACAACAAAAATGATGTATTTATTTGCCAACTTCTCAGCATGACCAGGATGTGACACAAGGGTAATTTCTTAAGCAGAGTTTAACAAGTTTGAATTCAGTGTTTTGCTTTTCCTAGATTGATTGCCTAACCAAGATTAAAGAGCCCAGACTGTCCCAGAAGAGGGAGAATAGTTGGATGGATACCTTTCCCAATGATATTAGCACAATGTGAAATGCAAAAAGCCTAGTCCAGGATTTGAACTCAGTTGGTTGAGTCCATTTCTTACAACTTTAAGCATTACATCAGACACCTCCACTATCACATCAAAAAAAATATGTATTGTGAGAATTATTTCTCACCTTCCCCCTTCCTTATTTATGTCATTAGTTGCGCAGGTTGTGGGAGTGGCCACCAATTAGACTGTACTTAACACCCCTATCAACATGGTTTGACCCAGGGCTATTTGGTCCTGCAGTTGTGAACGGCTTTTTGGTTTGACAATATTCAACCTGGCAAAACAAGAAGTTGTGATTCGTCTATAAACTAAGAGACCCAGTAAGAGAGTGATGGGGAGTGTGGTACTAGTGGTTAGCTGTTAAATTCCGCAACTACTCTTTTCTACCTAGCCGAGTGGTCCTACCTACTGTATTCACTACTGACCCTTCCCCATCTGCGTTAGGACAGCATTTTTTTCACAACAGTATATCTTGATCAAATTAACCAAGCATTGCAACATATGCATGTCCAACAATGGTCAATCAAAAAAGACCATTTTTCATCAGGACAACACCTGACCACATGTATCACAAATGAATCTACTCAAAATTGAATCGACTAGGCTATGAAACTCTACCTCACTCAGCATTCTCACCAGACCTCTATACAACTATTTATCACCTGTGATAAAGTATTTAAACAACTTTCTGAAAAAGAATCCCTTCAACAATCAAACACGGCTCAAAACACCTTCAAAGAATTCATTAGTTCCAAAACTCCAAAATTCTATGCTACCAGAATAGATAAACTTGGTAACAATGAATAATGGTTCTTATTTTGATTAAAACATTTTTTTCTAAGTTGAGATATACTGCCTAAAAGGAGATTGCTAAAGACCACAATTACATTTTTTTAACCAGCCTAATGTTATATATATATATATATATATATATATATATATATATATATATATAACACAACACATACATGTATGTTTGCATAGTTATATGGACATTGAATCATGACAAAAGAAGAGTTACTAGTTGTAAAAAGGAGAAATCCTTAAAACCTGATATTGAAAAAGAGAAAGCTTTCATTTCCTAAATATTATAAGTAGAATGTTTACAGCTTTATCTTTTTTGATAATGGTTTGTTGGTTGGTTTTGAAGGCTGTCACAATGCGAGTGTAAAGAAAAAAGAAGGTAACTATGATGTTTTTTGTTAACCTGTCATTTATTTCTCAATATTTCGGGACGAAAATTCCCTTCCTCAGAAGAATACTGGAACTGAAGTTGTCTTAGCGGCTGCTAGATTCGTTCTGTCTTGGGTCTTCCAAATTCTGTGTGTGTATGTGTATGGTTGATAAATATTTTTTGATAAATATTTGTAAAACCGAAACTATTTCTATTTATCAGTTACTTTCAAGACTAGTCAAAACTTTACAACACATCACAAGTGTCTGTTCCTTCTTAATACAAAGAGGATTTTTATTATTACATATATACAAAAATAAAATGAAAATAAAATAACAGATTTACCTTATTTGTACAACTTTCTTTTCAGACTGGGTTTTGTGTTTAAGTTCCGAGACAAACTGTTTTTCTTATTTTTCTAATTTTGTTTTGGCTATTGTTTTCCTCTTTGTTTTTTTTTTTCATCAAAATCTTTTAGCTAATAGATTCTTCAGCCTTTCAGCAGGTGTATATCATATTCAGTCTTGAGAATATTCTTTCTATGTAGAAAAATATACAAAACAAATTCTATAAATCAGATACAATATGTGAAATGCTGAAGATTGTATTAGTTAAAATGTTATGGTGACATAAAGATATGTAAAGATATGCTGAACAAAATCTTTTTGTATATATGTATTTACACAACCCCTTCACCACAAGCAAGATGTGACACAAGGTCAGTTTTTTTAGTGGAGTTTAACAGGTTTGAATTCAGAGTTTTTCATCTCCTAGACTGATTTCCACAACAAGGTTAAAGAGCCCAGTCTGTCTTACAATTCTTTCTTCAGCTATGGGTAATAGCTGAAGAAAGAATAGTTGGATGCATACCTTTCCCAAGAATACACAAATGTGTCCTAACAGCAAAAACTATGTATTTACCCAACTGCTTCACCACAAGCAGGATGCGACACAAGTTCAATTCTGTTAAGTAGAGTTTAACAGATTTTGAATTCAGAATTTTCCATCTCCTAAACCAATTTCCACAACAAGGTTAAAGAGCCCAGTCTGCCCTACAATTTATACTTTTGTTCAAAAATATAGAATGTGAATTTAAATATAGTCAGACAGATAGCTGGAAGGAGAATAATTGGATTCATTCTTTTCCCAAGGGTAAGGTGTCCCATCATAGTGTAATGGTTTGCAAGCTAGTCTTGCAGATCTATTACTACTGAAAATTGAGTTTGATCCTTGCTGGATACCCCATACTTGTGACCTTGTTCATGTGGTGAACAGATGGGTAAAGGATCTTTTTTTTTCAAAACCTTTCCCAAGAGTATTAGCACTATGTAAAATGCAAGCAGCCTTGTTCAGGATTTGAACTTAGTTTGCATGTCCATTTCCTACAATGATAACCATTAACTACCAGCACCTTTGTATATAGAGTTTATTTTTATGTCTTATACATTGTTATTTTATGATGTTACTTTAAATAGTTGCCATTTTCCTGATTAATGCTTAAATATAAAAACAGTTTTTAAATTAAATTATTTGTTTTAAAAGTGATCAAGAATTACATTTCATTTCCAAAAATGCATAAAAATATGGGGGAAATGTATCACTGTAATTATATTTACTAAAACACTAGCTGCTTATTTTGCAAGTCAAGCATCTTTTTTTTTATGAATTTGATTGGTGCATACAAAATCTTTAAAAAGATATGAATGGTCAGATTTCTATCAGCACATAATTTGCCTTAGTTCATTGGCAAAACTAAAAAATCAATAATAGGTTTTTTTTTTAGGAAATGTGTAACAATATTTTAATTGTGTTCAGTGCTGCATGAAAATTATTTTCTCATAATTACAGTTCAGTTATTCTTATTTGTATTTTTTAATTTTTTTTCCAAACCAATTTAATAGTTTAAATTGAAAAACAGAAAAGGAAAAAAAGAATGCCTGAATGAATATTTAATTCTAATCTTACATAAGTTGTTAAATCATAAAAACAGCAAATTACTTTTTATATACAGAGGCATGAGTGAATTAATGGTTAACATGATGGAATTGGTGACAAGTTCTTTTTTCTGAGAGAGAGAGAGAGAGAGAGATAACTTCACAGGAATAACTTTGGTAAAGGCAGGAATCTTTGGTTTCTTTGATTAATTGCATATCAACCTTCATGGGTTATTTAATGCCCAAGCTATTTTTGTAGAAGAACAGTATTGGTACTATTTAACCCATAGTTGAGGGGGGAGCATAAATCTATCTCTTCCCCCCCTCCCAACTATGAGTTCAATAACAGGGCAGGTTAGACCCTCCAGCCTTGGTTGGCAACCAGCCTAGGAAAAAAAAACCAATCCACTTAAAAACAAATGTGGGCATAGATCTAGCAACTCTACATTGTAAAAACCTATTTGCTACTGAAACCACATCATAGGTGCCTACTGCCACTTTTCTTAGAGTGAACATAAGATATATTCAGAATAGCAATCATAGTATTGGATAGGGATTCTTCTTGTGGAGAAGGTGATATTTATCCACCTTCCCATAAAGTGTGGACTATTGGACTATACCACATAACTGTTTACTGTGGATCACCCAATGATGATTTAGTTCACTACTCTATAGAAATGACTTGTAAGACTAGCTTACTAATTAGTAGTTTAGTTTTAAAATTAAAGAAAAATTATATCTTGCAGAGAATCTAAGAATTGTGACAGTGACTGTTCATTGTTATCTCTTCATTCCAAACCTCAATATGGTTTTGACTTTCAATTAATTCTCTGCCTACTTTAAGCTGCTCACAACAGTTCTCTTACCATTGTGATCCTACTGTAAACCACTGGCAGTGGCTCTCACATGTGTCACTTGTTTACACTGAAAAGTCATTACTTAAACATCTCTGCCATATTTATATGAATAGAATGAGTTTTGAGGTGAATAGATTGTGAACTTTGAAATATCCCTTATCATACAGGTAAAAAATACCAGGGAAATTTGGTAGGCAACATAAAAAACATTTTTTTTTAAATAATTTTTTTTTTTTACTTTTGTTCAATTAAGTCAATTTTTTAGTGAAAAACAGTTAACATAGCAGCTTTCTTGTAACAATTAGTTAATTCTAAACATGTTCTCTTAGTGTAATGGTTATCATCATAGGAAATGGAATTGGTGACCCAAGTTTAAATCCTGCATTTCATTTTGTGCTAATGCCCTTGGAAAAGGCAGGAATCCATTTGATCTAACCCTCAGTTATGGGTAAATAGTAGGGCAGACTAGGTTCTTTGGTATGGCAGCTGGTCTATGTATGAGAAGGAAAAACTGAATTCAAACCAGATGTACTCTGCTTAAAAATTGACCTTGTGTCACATCCTACCTGTGGTGGAGGGGTTGGGTAAATACATATAAATTTTTTCTGATGGTTGTATCCAAGTTTGATATTAATATATTGATATACATATTAACTACTTTCATAAAGACTAATCGCTTGTGGATTGGAACTTTAGTAAACTTGTCTAGTAATTGTTGATATGTATTTGACTTCATTTGAAAAGTGGGGAGATATTTTTTCTTTCCATATTTTTTATATTATAGTATAATGTCAAAATCAGCTAAAGTTGAATTCTTTCAGTGTTTTATCTAATTTCAACAATTTTTCAACTCATATCAACTGTTTCTTGAAATTAAGGTTAGTATTATTTACTCATTGCTGTAATGCACTTAGCAAAATAATAACGACGGGTAGTCCAGCTGACGTTAACCATGAGAAATGAACACTTCCGCCTTTTATTCACAACTTAAAAAGATGACTGAAAACGGTGCTTCTGTTTCATAACAAAAACAATGGTAGAAACGGTGCTTCCGTTTCTTAGTATACCACACTCATGCCACCTAATTTTATTTACATTATTTTTGTATAACCCCATAAGTATGTAGGACTGATGTATAAAAGGTGTGTCAAAAAAGTATCGAGATTTTTTGTACTTTTTGACACACCTTGTATTCTGGAAAAAATAGTGGTTCATTCATTAATTTTTTTCAGAATAAAGGTGTGTCAAAAAACTACCAAGTTTAAAGTTGTATTTACCAAGATAAAAATGAAGAATGAATGGAACATTATTTTTTTTTCCAGAATACAAGCTGTGTCAAATAGTACAAAAAATCTTGATACTTCTTTGACACACCTTGTATATTGCTTAAGCATATGGCCTACTACCTTCTATATTTTTATACTAATCTATCATACTGTCCAATTTATTTCATCTATTACTTATAGTAACTTAACACATGGTTACTGTCAAAGAAATTGGACTTGCTGACACATGTTCAAATCCTGGATGAGGCTATTTGCATTTCGCTTAGCACTAATGTTCATGGGAAAGGTATGTATTCTACTATTTTCCCTCCAACTATAGATAAATATTAGGGCAGACTGTACTTTTTAACCTTTGTATGGCAACTAATCTAGGATAAGGAAAACTCTAAATTCAAACCAGTTAAACTCCTCTTAAAAATTGACAGTGTCACACCCAGCTTGTGCGGAGGGGTTGGGTAAATACATACAAATAAATTTTTTTTAAAAGCCAGGGTTAGTCATGGGAATAGGACTTTATTCTCAGAATTCTTGCTGTTAAAATATTGATCATATTTCAAAGGAAATTAAAAATGCAAGAATAACTTAAATAATTCAACAACACTTAAAGCTTTTTGTTATCATTGATAACACTTCAGTGATAGTTCACAAAACAGTTATTTTTGTAAAAGTTAAAGATAATGATTTGTTCCACCAACAATCAGCTGAAAAGTCAAGATGCAGAAACAATATTCACTTCTTGATTATAATGTCTGTAGAATTTGATGATGGATATTTGAAAGATAATCTGATTGCATTTTTGTTCTAGTGGAGCAAGTGTGTAATCCTTGGCAAGAATTCACAAGGTGAATGCTAAAAATTAAGAGATTTTCTTGTGATCATAATTTGGTAGTTTGAATCAGTGTCTGCAATTCATTTTGAATGAATCTATCAATGGTAATTTTTGTCTGAATTTCTGAGATAAGAAATGATCATTATTATACACAAATGGACTCAGACTAGTGTCTTCATTTTGTTTGATATTCCTAAAAGTTTATTATGAAAGACTCTTCAGGAAACCTGAATGACTGGATATAAGAATGAATAAAAAAAAGAAAAGGGAAAAGGAGATTAAAAGAAATAAAGAAAAAACAGAACAGTGTATATAATGTGACAAGGAAAAAAGAAAGAAGTTATATAACTATATATACAAGGTGTGTCAAAAAAGTATTGAGATTTTTTGTACTTTTTGACACACCTTGTATTCTGGAGAAAAAAAAACAGCATTCCATTCATTAATTTTTTCAGAATACAAGGTGTGTCAAAAAAGTGCCAAATTTGAAGCTGTATTTACCAAGATAGAAATAAAGAATGAACAGAATGTTATGTTTTTTAAGAATACAAGGTGTGTCAAAAAGTACAAAATATCTTGATATTTTTTGACACACCTTGAATATGATGTTTATTTGAGTTAAGGTAGCGTGGACATGGAGTCAACACCTGGTTGACAGTTTCTTGCTGATTTGGTCTGAAGATCACACAGGCAAGAAAATGTCAGTAACCAGGTGTTGACTCCATGTCCACACTACCATAACTCAAATATAAACACTCTATCAATTATATTGGGCTCTGTCTGCTTGGAAATATAGCACCCATATTATCTATTATCTATCTATATATATAATATACTAATCCTATTAGTAGACTCTTGCGTTAAGGAAAAAACTCTGGCAAATAATTTGTTAGTAAAAATATACTACCAAACTTCACCTGGGGAAAAAAAGAAAAGACCAAGAGGGTTGCACCAACCTAAAATAATCGATTAACACTATAACACTTGGCCAAAAGAAAAAAATTATATATATCTATATAAACCGTTAGGATTATCTAAAGCTAGAATATAAAAAGTGCTCAATACCTAAGTAGAGCAAATAATAAAGTTAATCCTAATGAGTCAGATATACCTAGTAATAGTTTTGCTTAGTAGCTCATCAGGACAAGAATATATATATATATATATATATATATATATATATATATATATACATGAAGTGATCATATGAAGTGATATTATCCACTTTAATATATATAATTACTATGTTGTTTGATATTCCCAAAAGTTTACTATGACAGACACTTGAGGAAAGCTAAATGGTCAGATATAAGAATATAAAACAGAGAAGAAAAAGAATAGAAAAAGCAGAACAGAATGTTTATAATGTGAAAAGAAAAGAGAAAAAAAAAGAAAGAAGAGAGATTGAGAGAGAAAAAGAAAGAAGAGTGTATATATAATATGGCAAAAGAAAAAGAAATTTGAATATATCAGTATCTAACTATGATATAAAAGAAAAAAGTATTTTCAAGTGTTTTCACAATCTATGACAGTATGCATTTACCAACCTCCCAGCACAAACAGCTGGTGACACAAGGTCAGTTTTTTTCAAGTGGAGTATAACAGGTTTGAATTCAGACATTTTCCTTCCCCTAGACCAGTAGTTCCCAACATTTTTCTATTCCCGCACCCTTAAAAGAGATTATCGCTGACCTCGCACCCCTACAATTTATACTTTTGTTCAAAAATATAGAATGTGAATCCATACTACAGTTTTATCAAAAGATCATATATATTTCACTCTCTCTCTAAACACTCTTGACATGATGAAGGGTAATGATAATAATCTGAAATAAAGAAATGAAAATATAAATAATATTAATTACAAAAGAAAAAAATTAATCTAAATTTGAATGGACACTTCTCACAACCCCTAGAATGAGGCTTGCACTCCCAGAGGATGCAAGCACCCTTGGTTAGAAACCCCTGCCCTAGACCAATTGCCATAACAGGGTTAAAGAGCCGAGGCTGCCCTACAATTTACCCATACTTGAAGAAAGTATACCTTTCCCAAAAATACACAAATGTGCCCCAACAGCTAAAACTATGTAATTACCCAACCCTTTGCCACAAGTAGGATGTGAGACAAGTTCAATTCTTTTAAGTAGAGTTTAATACATTCAAATACAGTTTTCCTTCTCCTGAAAGGAGAATCATTTATGAATATAGAGGAAAAGAACCAATTCTTAAAAATCTTAATCCTACCACACTAAATATAGTAAAAGACAGATGTTCCTAAAAATATAGTGTTATATGATTTAAGAAGAGTGTTATTTGTTTTGGTAAAACATTCCATAAAATCAGTAGGCATAAAAAATAATTTCTTATTAAACTTTTCATAATTACTGAATTGGTTCTTTTTATATTTGACTATTCCAACATCCCTCATAGACGGAAGGATGCATACATTATTTGATCAGTAAAATTGTCACCGTTTTAAGATATAGATAAAATATATTATTACAAAAGAATCAAATGAGTTGATGGAAATAAAATAGAAAAATATGCTTTAAAGTCAGTTATGGTAATAAATTATTATTGACTTATTCTAATGGCATGTCAACTCGGTTAGGGAAATGTGTTTATTGTAAGTTCCTCTTTACTTTTTTGTGTAGTGTTAGGACCATCCTAAAAAAATATCCTAAGTTATCCCCCTTGATAAATATGGAGGAAGTTCCCTTCTGTTATGGTGCATTGTGGGTAGCAGGCAACAAATGGACAGAAATAGAAGCTGCTATCACAAATAGACTGACATGCACTCCCCCTCCCACAAGTTTGAGCTTTAAACGTCACTTTTAATAGAAGCATTATATCGGTCATGCATTGAATAAAACCATTGATATTTAGACATGCAAGTCTGTCTTTCCATTCACTATCCTCATTTCTTGGACATAAAAAAATAACATGTAGTTGTTTCTAAAGGCTTTTTTTGTACAAGGTCCTTCAATTAATTTTTAAACAGATCTATTTGACACATAGATGCCACCCTAGCAGGTAATACCACTCTGGGATATAGTGGACCTGAGAGTAATGGCAATGAGGGGGTACTCCACCCTCAATAAATTTTCAGAACTGGAGACTCACCACAAATGCTCCACTTTTAAAGGTCTTAGAGCTGGTTTATCTCAGTTTGTAGAGTGTCCGACTAGCAACCACAAGGTTCCCGGTTCGATGCTGGCCCTCGCCAACTCAGCGTATGAGTAGCACAGGGATCTCTGTGGTAAAGTGAGGAGCTGATGATAGGTATGGTACTCCATCTCAGATGAAAAAAAACAATCTCCTTGGTTTAGCACTAGGGAAAAGGGGATAGACTCCCTTGCTGTCAGGCTGATACGGCGACTTTTTTACATACCCCTCTAGAGGAGGTACAGTCAGAGTATTCTATGCCATGCTGACAGGGTGGGGTATTAAATTAGGCAATCAGGTACGATTGTTAGGTAGGGAAAGAGTTACTAGGAATTGAATATTGGATGTTTCTAACTATTGTGGTTTTATTTAAGATTAATGTCTTAATCAACTGTAGTCATTAGCTGGCTTCACAATATACTTCTGGTTTGATGCATCAAATGAGAAATAAAGAAAAATCTCATTAAACAACAGTTTTCTTTTTTTTTCTTTTTTTCTAAAGGTTCTTTTGTTCACATTTAGCAGGAACAAGCAAATGGCTGAGCAATTGTTGGAGGTTTGATTAAAAGCCAATATCAAAGCAATGAAATCTGATCCCCTCCATGAAAACACTTACAAAACAATGTAATACTTGCTTCTTATCTAAAGTAAAATAAGTAAATAAGTAAAAGTAAAAGTAAAAGTAAAAAAACAATACTTTTTCCAACCATTATTAATGAATGAGAAATTAAAAGGCAAGAGAGAATGCAAAGAGAGAAGACAAAAAAGAAAAAAAAGAAAAAAGAAAGAGAGAGAAATGAGATGTAAACTCAAGAGGAAATTAGGAATTTAAAAAAAAGAAATAATCATATGTTATTGTGTTTATATGTTTCTGCAAGTTTTATCTGCATGTTTATCTAAATAAATGCTATTTGTATGAATATGTTTAGATAAAGAAATGAGGATATTCTCTGCTTCTTTCACTCGGCTCTTTATGTCTTTATTAATTTGTTCATTGTAAACAAATCTATCTAATAATGTATAATTGAATTAAAGGTCTGTTTCTAAATCAATATCTTCTAACAGAAAAATGAGAAAACACTTTCAAACATTATTACAAAATAATCTGTAGCTTTTTATTACTAGCTACATGTAATGGATTTCATTACATTTAATATTCAAAGTAGCCAGAATAAAAAAAAAAAGAAAAAAACAAATAAAAATTAAAATGAAGCAGATATTAATGTAGCATTATCAAGAGATTTCTATTGCGCAAGACTTGAATTTCAATTTTAAAAAATTATTTTTCTTAATTTTTTTTACCTGACCTTATATGCTAAATACACTCCTGGTCAAAATCTTAAGACCAGATACAAAAAGGTTGAAAAATATGAAATACTGTTACTTTAATCGAAATATATTTGTGAAACATTTACATTTAATTAGAAAATGTAATTCATCAACAAACAAGTGAAAATTTTAAAGCTAAAGTAATAATTTGGGGTGGGTAGGTGGTTGAATTTTATTGTATATCTACCCTTATTGGGTTATTTTATATCAAAGACATTTTGTTTTAGTCATTCTTGATGGTATTAAATTTTTTTTTAAACACATTTTTTTAACCGATAAATGGGACCCTAACAGGTACTACCACTCTGGATCAGAGTGGACCTGGGAGTAATGGCAAAAAAGGGGTACTCCATACTCTGCAGAGTTCCAGAATTCACCATTAGATGCAGTTTAACATCATACCTATGATATTAAGATCCTCAGCCATTACCTTCTAGCACATATATTATGAAAAGGGGTGGGGAGTTGATATAAGGGTAATGGGACAATCATATAGGTGCTAGGGCTTGACAATTGATCAGAGGGGGCCTCTCCAATCACATGTCTAGCCTAAGTAAGAGCCAGAGTAGAGTGTTGGATGTCAAAGGGGGTGAGGTGGGTCCTGTGGCGTAGTGGTTACATAAAAGACTGCAACAAGGTAGTAAGTGAGTTTGAACTCCAATCATGCTATTATGTTTACTTTTGGACTAATACCATTGGAAAAGGTATGAACCACCTCACCCCCTCCCTGCTATGGGTTGAATAGTACCACTATCACTCTTCTACAACGATGGCATGTGGGTTATTTTATGCCAAAGCTATCCCTGTAGAATTAGTGGAGGGATGAGGGGGTTCATAACTTTCCCAAAAAGGAACGTAATAGTGCAAGTGGAGTCTGAGCTTACTTACTACAATGTTGGAATCCAGCACTTTATCCACTATACCACAGGGATTCACCCTGATGATGTCTTTTAGACAAGCATCTTCACCTTTTTTTTGTTTTCCTCATCATGTTTCTTAAGTCTATTACTATTCTTACAGCATTCAGCTGTAATAATGATGATGATGATGGTGGTGGTTATAAAACAAAATGATGATGGATTGGAACATTATTTAATTATAAATATTTTTTTAATTATTCAAAACGATTTGAAAAATTTATTCTGTTTTTCTTTGGTTGAGGGTTTTTTTTCCAAACATTTCTATAATTTTGTGAGGTATAATCAAAAGTGAACTTGACTTAAGATATAATTTGAATTGACCCAATCATAGGAATTAACCCTTTGAATAAAATAGTACTGTTTTAAAATCTGAGTTATAGATAATTTTCCTTTAATCATTGCATGTTTATTATGAATATATAAAAGCTGTTACTTTAATTGTCAACATTGACATGATCCGATTCTTGACCATAAAAATATCTTATAAAGGTGTGTATATATATACACACACACACACACACACACACACAGAGGCACATAACTTACAGTAATACTGTTGACCAGCACTCTTTATAGCAACCATACTCAATATCTGGGACTATTTGTAAAATCATACTAAAACACAACAAACATTTCAACTAAATGTTTCATACTGTATAGTGATCATGAAGCACTAGAAGAAAGCCCCTCCATCTGTATATATATATAAGTTAGGGTAGTGTGGACATGAAGTCAATGGTTGTTGATTACTAACAGGTTCTCACCTTTGCAATTTTCAAACCAAGTGGTTAGAAAATCACATAGGTGAGAAACTGTCTGTAACCAAGCACCATTGACTTTATATCCACGCTACCCTAACTTAGATATAAATGGTCTATCAATGATATTGAGCACTATTATAAATATAGCACCCTATACTATCAATATATATATATACACTGCGTTATAAATTATTAAAGAAGTGACACTTTACCCTTTTATCCACAAACTACTGATTGGATTTTAACGATACTATCAGAGAATAAGGACAACCTGTATATACACCTACTCCGTAAAAATTGTAAGATTCTACAAAAAGGAACAGAAGTTACGGTCATTTACCTAATTTACTTAAATTATTCATGTGTCAAATTATTAGCGAGGTGTAATAAAAACCCTGGTAAAAAAGAAAATAATACTTTTATTGCTTCATTTATAGATTCTATGGATACATACAGTAACTAAGATGAAATTAAATTGAAATAAAAAAAGGAAAGAGAATTAAAAAATGATAGTGAAGTTAGTTAATATGAGATATGTGATCCTTTTTTAAAAATGACTTTGAAAAGGCGCTGGTCCATCAAACATGGCCATTTCTGGATCTCCTCTGATGTAATTTCACGTGATACATCAACTATTTCCTGCCACAAGTCATCTTTGCTTCTATATTGGCATCCATTCTTATAAACACGTTGCTTCAAAATGCTCCACAAGTTTTCAATTGGGTTTAAGTCTGGAGAATTGGCTGGCCAGTTCATCTTCCGAGGTCCACAGAAGCCTAATTTTTGTAGATACTCTGTAGTTTTATGCGCTGAATGCAAAGAAGCATTATCTTGCATAAATATGATGGTTCTCCTGGAGGTGATTTTCTGCCTTTTTAGCCAAAATTCCCCGTGCTTTTTGAGGAAGGCTATATAGCATCTGCGGTTATTTTTGTACTGTTAAGCACTCTCCATGGGCCAACCATGATACCTCCTCCTTGTTGGCATCTAATTTACGACCCAACCTTTGCTCTAGCCATCAGCGCCATCAAATGTTGCAGGAGTTTCATCTGTGAACAGTACTTTTCAGAAATCGACCTTCATGTTCTGCTTTGCCCATTTCAAACGTATTTGTAAGTGTATTTTTGTCAATCGAGGCTTTGTCACGGGTCTGACTGATGCCCCATCCTTTTTCAGAAGATGACAGCGAGTTCTTCTGGGCACTGTTGCTTCTCCAATGCTTCTGAAAACTACTCCTCTCATCAGGTCTGGTTATTTACAGCTTCACGTTTCATTCGTGACAAAGAATGCCGGGAAACAACCCTTAAGTGACCCTTATCAGCCCTCTTACGTACCTTCATAGGAGCTACAACAAATCTTTTCACATATTGGTGATATCTTCCAATTATTTTGGATATTTCTAATGTAGACTTGCCTTTGGAAAGCTCAGATGTTATGATATCTTTCTCAGAAGGGGTCAAGTCACATTTGCGACCCATAATTGCACGAGTATAATGACACTTGTTTAATATCTGGGACACTTCTATATCGTGTTGATATTGCAACTGGCCACTGTTTGTTTCCTATTGAGCAGAACAATAATTTTATACAGCCTGCGCATACACCTATTTCCCTTATACTGTGAAATTTTCGTTAAATTCCAATCAGTATTTTTTTAACAAATTGAAAAATTTAATCTCGTTAATAATTTGAAACGCTGTGTGTATATATATATATATGCATGTGTTTGTGTGAGAGAGAGTGCATGCACATACATACATGTGTGGATGGTAAAGCTTCTATTGTCTGATGATGGCAATACAGCATGAAAGTTTGAGTGACTATATATATATATATATATATAATGATGTTTCATCATGAATAGTTATTTTGAATCAATATATTTTCTTACATAATTCAAGGTATAAATATATAAAAATCATATTTGTATACCTTTTTTTATGATAAAAAATGATTTTGCTTTTTGTATCAGTGTTACTGTGGGCTTTAAATATTTTCCTCTTATAGGATCCAATACCAGTTCTTTACATGGAATACTAAATTTCAACTGTTGTAATGAATCTAATGCCTTTATTGTTGTTTTATCTCTCTCTCTCTCTCTCTCTATATATATATATATATATATATATATATATATATATATATATATATATAAGCTTCAAAAAGTTATTAATGCTATCAAATTCAACATAATAAAAATCATTTTATTACTTTTGCTAATTATGAATATTTTTCATTAAATCAATTCTTTCAAATCCTTTCAAGGCTGTAAACATTATCAAAATATATTTTGCTAAATCCCAAATTTTTATACAAATTTTATGAAATATACAATTTTTTTTTTTTTATCTGGTAGTAGTGTCAGTCCTTTAAGAAAAAATTATCAATACAAAGGTTCAATTCTTGTTGTGAAATAATTGTATCAAATTCAGAAAGATTTTCATCTAAAACATCAAGAAAGGCAACTGACATTCAAATACAGTTTGGAATGGACCAAATTGAAAGAAAATTTAACTTGTACTTACAGTATTTGATGATAAACTTGTTTTGGCCAAAACATTGCTTAAAAGAGAAGATCATACTTCTAAGGTACCAAAACAAGTCAGTCAGTGCTGAAAAAAATAAATAAAATAAAACTCATATAATCTCAAAGGTAAAAATTAACACATTCACTACTTCCTTAGTTATTTAAATCTTTACATAATGCCATCAATGGTTTTGTTAGAAATTCAATTAGAAATTTTATATATATATATATATATATATATATATATATATATATATATATATATATATACCAGCCAACCCCTTGCATGAGTAGGATGTGACACAAGGTTGATTTCTTAAGTGGAGTTTAACAGGTTTGAATTCAGAGTTTTCCTAGTCTACCCTACTAGTTACCCATAGCTGGAGGGAGAGTAGTTGGATTCTTTCCTAAGGGTATTAGCACAATGTGAAATGCTAACAGTCTCATCCAGGGTATTGAGTCAGTCAGTTTACTGTTGGTTTGAACAACAGCAACTGGCTAAGCACAACTGAAGCAGTGTCCAAGACAGTTGGTATTTATGGAAATCAAGAATAGTCCATTCATGTATTTAGTTGATTCCATTCCTTGAGTTCTGATTGGCTGATTGGCTGCTTGGTTTCTCTGATGATGTAGAATTTCATAAATACTCTGTCATTCTGCAAGACAGGTTCATATAAAGTTACAACTGCTTGTTGCCATGTCTTACCAATTCAACGGTAATTGGAACTTAACTTGATTATTCTATATCTCCCCTCCCCCCCCCCATTGCACAGGCGTAGTGGCCTTTGAGGGGGAATTAGTTCCTTTCGACCTGGCTGATTACAGGGAAGCAACCTGGACAATGCCCGGGTATTTTCAACAGCATTGGCTTGGGGGTGGAGTGATATTGGGTGAGGCCAGGTTCCTAGTTTATGTTATCATTCTTTTGGTTTGTGGGGCATCCTCTAACGTTGGTTTAGGGGGTTCAGGGAAAGCACTAGGAATAGGGGTAGGGACTGCTGGAGCTTGGAGCTTCCTGAGGAATCGGTGATCTGATCCATTAATCCTGATTCGGTATTGATGATTAGGGAGTGTTTCAACAACTCGGTCTGTTATGTCCCACCGACGGTTGTTTGGACACTGTACGGAGACTATATAACCCTTGTGAAATGGATACAGTGCATGCACTGTGTGATTGTATCTCTCTATTAGCAGTGCATTGTGCTGAGATAGGCTAATTTCGCGTTCTGAGCTGCTGTTATCCACTTAGTATGCGGTTTATATAGTGCAGGTTGGGATGGTATGAAGTCACGCAGTCATCGGTGGAGAAGGAGTTGTGCAGGGGATAGTCTAATGTTCTGAATGGGTGTATTTCGATATTGAAGGATTGCCCTTGCAGCCTGGTCATTATCCAGAGATCCCTAGGGTCCTGTGTTGCCATTCACTATCCTTTTGACTGTCTTGATGGCTAACTCTGCCCGACCATTGGATTGTGGATAGGCAACTGATGACAGTCTATGCTTTATTGCCCACTCCTCCAGGAACTGCTTAAATTAAAGGGATGTGAAGGGTGGTCTACCATCACTGCTGAGTTCTTCCGGGGCACCATAAGTCTGGAATATCTCTTGACAAATTAAGATGATCTTGGAAGCATTTGCTTGTCTGTGGCTTAAGTGATATAGCATAAGCCCACCAGTTAATCTATCATCACATACTAGGTCGATCTGCTGAAATGGCCAATCAGGAGATTTTGTCAAGGTAATCAGCTCTCATGGTTGACTAGGGACGATTTTTGAGCATACCAAGCAATTAGCCCTAATATTATGGATTGAGGCATCCATCCCAGGCTAGTACACAGACATTAGCACGTGCTTTCATACCAACCACACTCTGGTGTGCAGAATGTAGGCAGTGGAGAACTTTTTTCCGTTGAGTTCTGGGGATGACAATCCTTCGATCCAACAATACCAGGCCATTATCAGTGCTGAGACCGTGCCTTACCTCCCAATATTCGTGGATCTCAGGTGCGGTAAGATTACGTGTCCTTGGGAAGCCTTGCTGAATGATACTAATCATTTTTTTATATTCATCAATGAACAATCTTTATAATACATTACTTATTTTGTTTCAAAACTTTCTCATTTTTTCAGGTCACCTTATTTTGACCCCTCCCAAATGTTGGGGGCGTAACATTTTTATGTTTATAGTTTACTAATTACAGTATAAATAAAGAGGGCTGACTTCTGATTTAGGTCAGAAAATTAAAACGGAAATTTTTTTTTGGTGGTACTCAATGACAGTTTAACTACAGTCTATGAATTAACATTTTGTGAATTGGGTTACGGTTTTAGGGGATTAAGGTTGTTTTTAATAATGTATTGCTTAAAAAAATAAACAAAAAACCCAAATTACTATACATTTAATTAACCATTGAAATTAATTATTGAATCTATCATTGAGACAGTTGTTTGTGTTAGTATTGCAATGTATAATTTCAATTAAACTTAGTTTAAAAAAATATTTTTCAACATTAGATGTATAGTAAATTTTTTTTTTTTGTTTATCCCCCCCCTCACCTATATTCAACACAATGAAACTTTCATAAAAATTAATTTTATCTTGAAAACCTTTTTCCATTCAAAAGAAGAAACATCAAACAAACTCCTGATGATTTTAAAAAAATTAAGCTTACGGAAATAATGAAAATTATGACTGAAAAAAAAAGTTTTTATATTTGCACCATTAAATCTGGTGTTCCTATTTTTTTTTAGTCCGGTCATGGACCAGGTAATTTAGCTGGTTGTTTATATACCTACAACATGGGTATATAACATGAAGTAGGCAATATGCAACATACTACAAGATTTATATGAAAAGTTAAATAACCATTTGAAAGACTTACAGCTTAGACAAACGTAATTAGATTTAAATGGAGAATTGAGTGAAATAAATCCTCTTTTCATTCAAAGTCTCATTAGATTTATTATCCTTTCTACAGGCAAGTGTAAAAGAACTTTTAACACTACTTCACTAAGATATCATACACATATACACCGTAACCTCTCATGGAGCTATGGGGAGTGTGGAGTACCCCTTTATCATTATTACTTCCAGGTCCACTCTGACCCCCAATGGTAGTAGCTGCTAGGGTCCCATCTATGGGTTAAATAGAAAAAAATGAGTGCTAAAAAGTTTATAAAAATATTGAATACCCAATAAGAATGAATAAAACAAAAGTCTTTGGCATAAAATATATTAAGGATTGACATATCGTAAAATCCAACCAATCAACCAACCTAACCTCTCAGTAACTGTTGTAGCCTGGTTAGGGGCCAGAATAAAGACACAAGAGAGGAAATGAGTTAAAGAAATATATTAACCAAGAACAATAGTACAAATATATACAAATGAGTCGGTTACACATGAGGCTGTCTTATTGGCTATCCGCTGAAATATTAACTCTCGCGTAAGTGCAGAACCTGCTGCTATTTATAGTTGGAAGAGTTCATGCATGTGTGGTAAATTACCATAACAGTAACATTTTAATTAATTCTTTACTTTAGACAAACTTTTTTTTTCTTCATTTGCAATGCATGTCTATAGTATAATCACTAGCAATGCATTTATATTCTATCAATAATACTTGCATTAATTCCTGACCACTGACAATCCTTTTTATTTTTGAAGAGCTTAAAAGCAGAAAAACAACCACAGAAATTAAAACTTGGGGATTCCAAAATTTCAAGATTATGGGTTTAGATTAATCTCAGAATGTTTTTAATTTACTCACTAAGTCAGCCTGATTCCAAAAAGGTATGATATGTTGGGTTACGGTATCTTGGAGTCAAGTTGAAAAAGGTGACAAAATAACACATTGACATTCGCATTTATTTTTATTATAGATTTTTAATGCATATTAACCAAAAATGAATTTTAAGACAGACATTGCAAGATTTGGTGCTAAATTGAATATTTTTCTGTCACCAGAAATATTTTGTTTGCTCAAAAAAAAAATGAAAGTGGTGAAATAGTAATCATGAAAGCTGAAACTCTGACTATATATATCAAGTCTGTATGCAGTGAATGCAAAAATACAACCAGGATTATTCATTATTAATTTTCACTAGTTTATCTTTCATCTTATTATTGTTGCTTTTTATCCCAATATTTAAATTGTTTTTCATTCTTCTCAACTTTCTATGATTGTTAAGTAAGTAGTCTGGATCATAAATAAAGTATTCATTTAACCAACCCCTCCACCATGGGCAGGATGTGACATAAGGTTAGTTGTTTTAAGCAGATAAATGTGGTTTGAATTCAGATGTTTTCCTTCTTCTAGGTTGATTGACTAACCAAGGCTAAAGAACCCAGTCTGCCCTACTATTTACCTATATCTGCAGTGAGAACAAATGGATCCATGCCTTTCCCTAGTGAAATTTAAACAGCTTTGTTCAGGATTTGAACTTGGGGTTAGGGTACCAAAGACATAAAGTCAACATCGCTTTGTTTAGTTTGGTTTGTTTGGTTTGTTTGTTTTACGGCATATCAACCTCAGTGGGTCATTTAATGCCGATAAAGTTTTGAAATAAATCAATTCTTAATGGATAATACAATTTTTTTATAAAATACATTTTTCGATGTAACCCATAGATGGGACCCTAACAGGTACTACCACTCTGGCCAGAGTGGACCAGGGAGCAATGGTGATGAATGGGGTGCTCCACATTCCCCAAACCTACAAAACTGGAACCTCACCATCAGATAGAGTTTAACGTCATTCCCAGGACATGTAGGCCCGCAGCCACCGCCTTCTAGCACCCATATGATAAAAAGGGGTTGGGGCTTGCCATAAGGGCAATAGGGTTGGGAAAATCAACATCGCTTTGTAACTGTCTATTTCTCACCTATGCGATTTTCAAACCAAGTGAATTATTTGTGCTCATATTTTTCTTTATATTCTGTTGTGTGGTGCATCATGGGAAGAGTGATTAAACTCCTGGGTCATGATGGAAGGGTTACTTTAGTTTGTGGGGAATAATGGGCATATATACACACAATTCAAATTTTCAATACACTATTAATTAGAAAAGAGTAAATGAAATACATAATTCAGTATAGTGTCCTGAGTATGACATTAAATTGCATTCAATGGTTAAGTTCTAGTTCTGGAGCTCTGGGGTGTGTGGAGTACCCCTTCATTGCCATTACTCCTCTGATTCACTGACCCAGAGTGGTAGTACCTGTTAGGGTCCCATAAGGTTAAATAAAAATGTGTTTAAAAATAAAATTGTGTTTAAAATTTTTTTTGAATACCCATCAAAAATCAATAAAATGTCTTCAGCATAAAATAACCCAACAGGGTTTGACATGCCATAAAATCCAATCAACTATAATTCAATATATAAATTGTATAGCAAATATTTGTGTCACATCCTGCTTGTGCAGAGGTGTTGATAAATACATATATACTGTTGTGTAGTGCATGATGGGAAAGCTGATTAAACTCCTGGAGCTATTTTAGTTTGTGGGGCATGCTGGACATATGTACACACAATCAAATTCCTCTCCTCTATTTAGTAAAAGAAATAAACATAAAAAAAGACATACACCCTTACTATATATAGATAACCCAAATTACACACACACATATATATGAATATATAGGATATCTATACATACGTACATATGGGAGTAGGTATATATATATATATATATATATATATATATATATATGCATACACACACACACTCATAGATAGGTATATATGAGAAGTAAATACACAAGCGATGTGTTTTGATATGGCTTTTTTTTAGCCGACAATTTTTGGGAGAATATGTGCTTAATTGAAATCGTACCTAATTTTGAAAATTAATTAACAAATAATTAGGTATGCCTGCCTAATTAATTATTTATTAATTAATTAACTTTCAAAATTAGGTACGACTTCAATTAAGCACATATTCTCCCAAAAATAGGTATATATATATATATATATATATATATATATATATATGTATATATATCTATATATCAGTGTGTGTGTGTGTGTATACGTGTATATATATATATATATATACACATATACACACACACTGATATATAGATATATATACACACATTCATTAAAGTTAATTTTATTTAAAGAAGTTCAAGATAATATTTTCTTGTGCATTTTTCGAAATAACCGAAATTTTCAATGAAACCACAATAATTTCTCTTCTAATTTTATTAGAAATACATTTGATACTTTTTTGTTATTTACTAAATTCTGTTACAAAACCATCATAGTAGTGCCACACCCAGTACAGTTGGAATGATCTGCATGGTTAGCATACTGACTATTCCACTAAGGTGTCTCATCATGGTGTAATGGTTATTAAGCTAGTGTTGCAGATCTATTACTATTGAGAAGCGAGTTCAATCCTTACTGGATGTGATGGGTACTATTACACTACCAATCAGAGATATTTACTAAACTTTTGGCTTGTGAGGATGATAGTCACTACAGTAGTAATGGTCTGTTAGAGTAGTTTATTCACCATTATTTATTATGTTTAGTCTGACACAAGGCCACAAATCTAAGACACCTAGTGAAAATTTAATTACATGTATAGTTATCTTAGTTTTGATACATACTGTGTTTCCCCAAAAATAAGACCTACCTGCAAAATAAGATCTAGTCTGATTTTTTTAGAATAATTTTAATATAAGCATTCCCCTTAAAATAAGCCCTAGTTGAGAGCCGCAGACAGAGGTTGATATTATTATTTTTTTAATGAATTCTTGTTAATGAGATTTTAAATAAAAGAACATGTTAATGGTAAATAGATATAAATTGTGGTTTGTAATTTCTGTTTATTTAGAAATTTTATAATTTTCTACTTCATAATGTCGTTTTTCGACATATGAAAGATAAGACTTGCACCAAAAATAAATGTTACATTTTGGAGTCTTATTTTGGGGAAACATGGTATGTTCATTGCAGTGATGCTGATAGCTTCTTGAATTAGTACATCCTGAGATGCACATACTTGCTTTGAATGAGTCCCTGGGAAAATTAATGGATCCCAATTAAAGCTGTCTAACTCCTACCTTGTAACCTATCCTGTTAATTCATTTCTAAGAAACTACTGAAATGTATTTACAGTTAGTTTGAAATGGTGAGGGAAGAAAAAAAGAAAAACACTGGGATGCATGGATATGATTTTACTGTGTCCTTATAGATTTTTGTACATCAGGGACGCAGCATCTCTGTATTGTATCTATTTACAAATCTGCACAAACAGAATATGACACAGGGTCAATGTTTCAGCAGAGTTTGTATTTGTTTGTATATATTTACTCAACCTCTCTGCCACAGGATGTGACAAAAGGTCAATATTTAAAAAAGAATAAAGCTGGATTGTGTAGAATAATAATACTAAGTTCTAATTACTGGCGAATTGGTAAGACAAGGCAACAAGTAGCTGTAACTCAATACAGATCTAACCTTGTTGCAATCCTACTGCAGAATGCCAGTATTTATGAAGCCTCATAACATCATAGGAACCAAGCAACCAATCAGGACTCAAGGAATAGAATCACCCAAATACATGCTTGAGTCCCATAAGTACCAGCTATCTTGGGCATTAGTTCAGTTGTGCTTAGCCAGTAGCTGTTGTCCAAATGAACAGTATACTGACTGACTGACTAACTGACCTCAATATGGTGCTGCGAACAGGATATTTCAAAGTTTTCCTTCTCCTAGACCAGTTTCCACGCCAAAGTTAAAGAGCCCAATCTGCCTAATATTTACCCATAGCTGGAAGGAGAATAGTTGTATTCATACCTTTCTCAAAGATATTAACATTGTCTGAAATGCAACCAACCTCACCCAGAATTTGAACTCAGTTTGCTGTGTCTACCTGCACACAGACACACCAGTGTAGGCCATCCAGCAGGTCCTACATAGATCAGCTCTGTGTGGATTCTTGATGCTGCACAGAGGACCTCCTAGGGGCGATGACCAATAGGGAAGGTTGGCAAGAGATCGTCAAGGATATCCATGCTGCCAATGCAACCTGATGATGAGGATTTTCAATGATGATAACCATTACAACATGGGCACCTCTAATATACAAGGTGTCAAAAAAGTATTGAGATTTTTTTGTACTTTTTGACACACCTTGTATACTGAAAAAAATAATGTTCCATTATTCAGTATACTAGTAAAATCAACTACATGTGCGACAGACATATAGTAACTCACAACAGAGTGCTAAAACCTCGAGGTAGAAGGTTCACGTAATGGTTCCGTAATCCTTGCAGTCTCAGTAATCACCTTGATGCTCTCAGACAGTCATGTATAAATAGTCCTGGACCAGCGCATTCACTCTCCACATTAGGTACACCAGGCTAGTCCACAACAATTCACAAATCTTTTCAGAATACAAGGTGTGTCAAATAGTAACAATTTTAAAGCTGTATTTCCCAAGATAGAAATGAAAATGAATGGAACATTTTTTTTTCAGAATACAAGGTGTGTCAAAAAGTACAAAAAATCTAAATACTTTTTTGACATACCTTGTATGCTCATAGTAAGGTAGAGAAGAAATCAGAAGTTAATATCTTAGTTGTCAACTTTTCACTTGTAAAACTATCATGATTATTATCTCAGTAAGTTATTATCAGAGATCAGCTAAGTACAAATGTGTTTGGCAACATTAAAATTGTTCAGAAAGTTCAAGTCATTGAGGGAATAACCACAATTTCAAAGTGCTATCTTCATCTTTTTCAGTTGTGGAATGATATCATCTTTTTTTTATAAGTTTCCTTATTTCTTATGAAATATTTTTCTTTGTAGTCAAACAGACTCAGTCACATATGCACTCTTCTCTGTCTCTACCAATTTTTTTCTATTTTTTTTTTGTCACAAAATATCTGGTTAGGCATTTATTTTTTTAATTTTTCTTTATTTATTTTTGGTATGGACCGTGTAGTCTGTTTGCACATTGGAATTCCAGAACAAATTATTTTTCTTACCCTCAGGAAATATTTCCAACTCCTGTTTATCATTTTTCTTAACTTTACTTATCACATTGCTTGTATGAACATTTTTTAAAAAAATTGTGGAATAGCTTTAATACCAATCTATTAATAGCATAGAATTAAAAAAAAACATGTAAGTAGAACATTGTTGAAGTTGCTTATTTCTCATGGGAGAGGAATTTAGCAAAATATTGCAAAACAAACATTAGTTTCGAATTAAAAGAATTATTTGCATAAATCTATAATTTTACTATAATCATCATTAGGTTGTGCTGACAATACCAGATCTCTATGACTTTTCTTTGCCAACCGTCCCCCATTGGCCATCACTTCTGAAAGGTCTTCTCTGCACAACATCCAGTATTTGTGCAAAGCTGCTCAATGTAGGCTTTTGCTGGTTGACCTATGCACTGGTGTGCCCATGCATAGATACCCACATAAGAACATAACTTCAGCAGTGTCCAACATGTTTGTCTTACATGAACGGTTTGTGTTATAGATAGCAAGTGGCCATAAAACTGCACTTTTGTGGGATGATGCTTCTAGAATTTATTCAAGACACCACACAGCATGCTTGTACATTTACAATCTAGCTTTTTCTGAAAGCATTTCATTAGAGTTCAAGTGGTGCAGCCATACAGTAGCATTGACATGGCTACAGCTTGAAAGAATTTTCACTCCTTCAAACAAGACACTTTTTATACTAATAAGAAAATATATTATTTCTCAGAATTTTTTACATGAGACTTGATAATTAGTATTCTTGTCATAATCGGGAGCCATTCTTGTCCTGATTACAACAAGAAGGTTCCTGAGTTCGAGAAAGTTCCAGAGTCCAACCAGAAATACCTGAAGAAGGCTGGAGGGCACATCGGTTGAAATGTTGTACAGATAACAATGAAGATGAAGACAATAGTCTGAATAATCCAAATAATACTAATAAAATATATAATTAGAAACAAAGAGAGAGAGAGTAGGGGAAAGATAGGGAGAGGGGGTGAGTGCACAGAAGTGATAACAATAATCTGTTAGTGAAAAGAAGGAAAGAAAGAAAAAAATTGAGTGAGAAAGTGTTAAATCAAGATTATTATACTTTTGACATATTGAACTATTTCGCAATAACTCTTAAGTGAACATATAAAATGTAATGATTAAATTATCATACTGTGGTATATCCATGAGTCCTGCTAGTATCAATAAATGTATATAGAAATAAACTTTTAGAATTCCCACTAAAGTACATTTTTAGTTTTAAGAAAAAAAAAAAAGAAAGAAAGAAAGAAAGAAGCTTAATCATTGTATTTATTCAAGTACAATCTACTTTTATAGTAATAGTCTCACTCCTCCACCCCACTCCATACTATAATGAATATATTTTGTGTATTAAAAGTGTGAAAGGATCAGTTTTCAAATTATGGTCTATAATTTTGCAAAAAGTCATTATAATTCCAAGAATAGGTTTGGACTATTAAGTTCATTGTTTTCATTGTTATCACAACATTTCAGCTGATAAACATATCTAACTCCGGTTTCGACTGGGGGGTCCGGTGGCCACAGTTCTGGACCGTACAAGTTAACATCATTGATCCCAGGAGGCCATCCCCCTTGGCTTAAAGGGCAGGGCTCGGTTTATTGCCCAGTGCCTGAGCCCCCCCCTCCTTGAGGAGGAATACCGACGGGATCAATGCATTTTTTGCACCCACCACCCATGAGCTTCAATTCATGGGTGGTCCCACATTAATAGGGACATGTGCCTAACATGTACACATTGGGTGCTTGGTAAATATCTAACATTTCAGCTGATAAATTATACAACTCCCAGACCATTGTTAGTAAGTTTGATTCTTTATAGCCTTGTGCCAAACTTACTAAATGACTTCAATCTCTTTTGTAATTTAAAAAACAAAAGAATCTTTACCATTCCCAGGGTTGTTCAGACTAATGAACATGTTCTTTGTACTTTTAAAATAAAATTTCATCTAACCTAAAGATATCAGGATTGATGTTGGTTGGTTGGATTTTATGGTATGCCAACCCTTGTTGGGTTATTTCATGCCAAAGACATTTTGTTCTATTCATTCTTGATGAGTACTCAATTTTTTTAAGCTTAATTTTTTTAAACACATTTTTTAAAACTCATTTTTCCATTTAAACCATAGATGGTACCCTAACAGGTACTACCACTCCGGGTCAGAGTGGACCAGGATTGCAGTATTTCTAATAGAACATTATACAATCACAGTGGATATAATTAGGTAGCATTTATTACCCCAGTCTACTGCATTGGAACTCTGTAACCAAAACTAAGATTGCATGGATATATTTTTGGACAGCTATATATTCTTAATTTTGGTTAGAGAGATTCAATGCTGTAAAGTTTGGTAATAAATGATATTTAATAATATTCATATTTGATTGTATGATGTTTAGTTTGATTTTGAAGAAAATTAACTTTTCATAATAAAATTTGTAATTGTGTACTTATTCATGAGTGCTTCAACAAATATACTCTTTCTCTCTCTTTTTTTTTTTTGGCCTATTTTTGTGGCTTGTCAAACACTTTGAAAACTTTAAAAAAAAATTTCTATAAACAATTTCGTTCACAAGAAATTTTCTCCTGATGATGACCTAAGGTCGAAACTAGTTGTAAACAGTTAAAAAATAAATAACTTAAAAGAAAGTTTTGTAACTTTTTGTTCATCTTATATATATATATATATATATATATATATATAATTGTTAAACATACTGCTAGATAAAATCTAAGATGTTAGATAAAATTTAAAAAGGTCATAAAACCAGCACACACACACATATGTATTAAATACATGCCAAACTTTGCATAGTATATTTACTATGTCAACATACAAGGTGTGTCAAAAAAGTATTGAGATCTTTTGTACTTTTTGACATACATTGTATTCTGAAAAAAAAAATGTTCTAATCATTCTTCTTTTCTATCTTTGTAAATACAGCTTTAAACTTGGTACATTTTTGACATACCATGTATTCTGAAAAAAATAATGAATGGAACTTTATTTTTTCCAGAATACAAGGTGTGTCAAAAAGTACAAAAAATCTCAATACTTTTTGGACATACCTTGTATATCTTTATATATAAAGTTTGTTGTCTCCTCACATGTGTATGTGTCCATATATATATGTGCCAAGCGTGTTGACAGAATAAATGCTGTTTACGTCTGTGAGTTGTTATTTTCCCCATTAGTTAGTCGTTATGTATAGTAACATGTCTCTTATAGTTTGGTTAATGTATGTTTAATAAGAATATCTAACTTATATATTGAAATTTAAATATCAAATTTTGACAACTGTGTTATTTGCAATCTGGTCTCTGTGATCTTTATGAATAAACCAATATTTTGTTGATAGATTTTATAATGAAGAAAAAAAAAGAAAAGAAAAAAGATTGCTTAGTTATTTAAATAAAGCTATTTTCTGCCCTTAAACTAGTAACAATGTTAAATAAGTTTCTGGTCATGAATAAAATTTACTGATAGATTTTTATTTTTATCTATTTTTTTGAATACCTTTATCTTTGGTTTTCATAAACTATCTCACTTCTATCACCATTCTCATTTAGATCTGATAAAAATGTTCATTAATGACAGGGATAAAATCAGTTTTAGCTTATGTTCATATAATCATTGAGCCACAGTTAATAGTAACTATCTGGTCTTTAATCCCAGGAATTTAATACTTAATATTATATATATATTGTTTGTGTGTGTTCATATTATCACTGGGCCATGTTTAATAGTAACTATCTGTTTTTTTAGTCCCAGGTATAAGGGAAGTAATATGAGTCGACCGTCTCATGCAACGTGCGTGGTCTAGAATGCAAATGGCGGTGCCCACCTGTCTTTAATTAGTGCCCTATCGACGGCTTGCCACTAACATCTGCATAATACTACGGATGGTCACTCCAAGCTACTTATAATAAAGGGAGGTTACTCTAACCTACCTACACACCAGGGATTTAATACTTAGTATTATATATATATATATATATATATATATATATATATATAGTGTGTGTGTATGTGTGTGTGTTCATTAAGCCATAGTTGATAGTACCTGTCTGGTTTTTAGTCCCTGGTATCTAATACTTAATACTGAATATTATAGTGTGTGTGTGTGTTCATATGATCATTGAATTAACTATCTGGTCTTTAGTCCCAGGCATTTAATTCTTAATATATATATATATATATATATATATATATATATATATATATGTGTGTGTGTGTGTGTGTTTTCATAATATTACATAATGTTTGTGTACAAACATACTTAGAGTGTATGTGTACCATATCAGATATTTTTGAGGTTAGAGGTGCTTAAAGAAGACTTTGTCAAAGTTTACAATGGTAGTAACATCTTTTTTTAAATTTGTTCCTGTTATTTGGGGGAGGTAAGATATGTCTTAGATAATGGTGTGACCAAATGCTCACTTATTGCTCTTCTCATCTTTATTGATGAGGTCACAACAAAAACGAATTTACACATTACTCCATATTTGAAGACCTTGTTGTACCAAAGTTGGAGTAAAATACTTTTGTAGATAATTGTAAGTTTCCATATACAATAGTGAGGTATTTGTAGTCATCACTTCATCAATTGCTTCTTTGTGGTAGAATAATCTTTATTCTATTTGAGTCATTCTGGCTGAAGGTAAAACCATCATAGTGTCAAATGTTTTGGTCATTCAATATTTTATATCAGCCATTATATATGTTCCAGCATTCATCGATTGGATTTAGAGATGCATTGTATAAGACACTGCCAATTGAAACTAAAAAGATATTAGCAATAGAAAATTCTGTGTATCTCACAATATAAGTTGGTGTTCAAAATTTGAATCTTAAATATCTGTGAAGTTCAATGTTGGAAATAGTGATGTGTTGCTTTTGATTGTTCATATAGCAAACAGGATTGCACTGTTTATAATATGGTTTCAATATTATCTGTCATTTTGTAAGATATCACCTACATAAAGAAACATTGGGTGTTACTTAGTAATTCCTTTTCTTAAATTCAAATTTTAAAAATTGAAACTAAAAAGATCTATTTCTCTGAATTTTTGGACACATAGCGTAGTGAATAAAGGTGTTGGTTTAAGACAGTTCTAAGTGACAGTTATCTCTAGGCTGCAGGTTCAATCCTGGCCAAGGGTGACAGTAACATAGAATAATAATTAACACAGCTTAATACCTGTACCTAGGTATGGTTAGTGAATTGAGAACAGGATACCCCCATGGATTGAATAAAGGGTTAGGTTCAAAGTTCCGTGATGGTTCATGATTAGGACAAGAAGGTTCCTAAGTTTGAGAAGGCTCCCAAGTCCAACAAGAAATACCTGAAGAAGGCCGGAGGGCACATCATCTGAAATGTTGTACAGATAACAATAAAGATGAGGACAATAGTCCAAATAATCCTAATAATACTAAAAAGATTTACTTAATATCAATAACCACAGTGTGTATACAATCTCTGTCTCTCTCTTTCTCATACACACACGTCTATCATCATCATCATCAAGTTGTACCGACAGCACAGATCTTTATTACACTTCCTTGCCACCTGTCCCTATTATTCATTACTCCTGGAAGGTCCTCTGCACAGCATCCATTGTCAGAGTTGATCAATGTAGGGTTTTGTTGGTCAACCCAATGCTCATTGGATAATATCATTCGATCTTGCTTTCCAGCAGTGTACAGCATGTCTTGTTCATCTTACTTGGATGGTTTGTGTAATAGAAGGCAAGTGGCCATATCACTGCTTTTTTGTGAGGTGCTGCTTCCAGGATTTATTCAAGACAACATGCAGCATCCTCGTACAGTTCCCATATAGCCTTTTCTCATAATTTCGTGAGAGTCCAAGTGGTGCAGCTATTTAGTAGTATTGATATATATATATTATATATATATATATATATATATATATATATATATATATATATATAGAGAGAGAGAGAGAGAGAGAGAGAGAGAAAGCAATTAACTGTACTTTCAATAAGCACATGACCAGATGGAAGAAAAAGTGGTAGGAAGATTGTTTTGCCAAATTATGGTCTGCCTACTTTAAAAATTATTATTTCAAATCTTTTCTTTTATCTATGCTTGATTACTAACACTGTTAGAAAATGCACACCCACTTCAGTCATCATATCAAAATGCAGTGTGAATCCTTATATATTTCAGATGGTGTTAGGATTGGGTAGTTATTAATCACATAAATCCACAAATGGGGTAGATGGGGCTCCTTAGCTTTGGACAGCAATCCATCTAGACAAGGAAAAGTCTGTTATAAAACCGCCACTGCCTAGTGGCTATACCTCATTCCAAGAAAAGGCTAGGAAGGTAAACTCTGAAATCAAATCCGGAGATGGAGTCCCTAAGGTGGTGTGATGCTGAACTTCAGTGCTATCCAGCAACTCCTGCAACACTATCATTGCCAAACTGTATTGGAGTTTTATGCCTTTCCTTTGGACCACGAGGGTAGTGTTGAGAGGGGGGACTTGCTGCTTGGGCAACAGCTCATCTTCCATATCAACCCACCTAAGGTACATGGTTCTACTTGTTTTTGGACACTACGCCATCATCTGTAGTAGGCAAAAGTATGCCATATATATATGTATGTGTGTGTAATGTTTTACACATGCTACATTATGATCCTAGGGAGAATAGGTGAAAATATTGCAGAGTGAAACACTGATCCTAACCTTAATATTATAATATAATACTATACTCTATGTAATACTATACTCTAATCCTAGGCAAGAGTGCCAATCTATAGGTAAATAATCCTGTCTTTTTTTAATGATTATTATGTAAATACGATATTGATATGTCCCGGGAAGGGATATATTAGTAGAAGTAGCAGAGTGGTGGGGCCATGGTAATAGTGTCATACAATCGAGCAGGTAAGTAATAGTACTGGTGCGACATCATAGTCGTAGGCATTGTACCTCTACATTGCTCTGTATTTATGGCTGACACCAGCCAATCATATTACTGTGAGGTGGGACCCAGGTGTATGTATATTCATTACATCAGATATATTCCATGAAATATGAAGATTGCTTTTAACCCTACCCACAAGACATTCAACTGTCTGAATGGAACAAGAAATGAAACTAGTTTATTTTCTTTATATTGCTAAAACTAAAATTTAACAAAAAGTGACCAATAGACTCCAACATTTTATCTTAAAAATCATTCAAGTACAATAAAAATAATTTCTTTATTAGAATAATACTACATAAGTATTAGTTTAGTTGGTAGAGTGTTGTATCCCCTTCTCATTACTTTACTTACTTCTTATTTCTATTCACACTTAACCCATCCCTTCCTCTTTCATCAGTCCTGTTACCAAGACATTCATCAACTACAAAACCGGGTTATTTTCTTAAGCTTTTATTTACTTATTATTTTACTTAACTATACATTTCATGTAACTAAATATCTGACTAACATAACGCGTGTATGCAGAGTGAGTTACAGTTAAGGCAGGATATCTTCACTGACGTCCAACTGAAAACTGAGGATCAAACCAGGTCCCATGTGACTTCACGTATTTCGCGGGCTTTCTGTACTATTCCATGGAAAGTCCCGCACGTGATATGAAAAGGGCCGTCCCCTTAGAAATACAGGGGATTGACAATAATCTTATGCAACAGCATAGATTATGTAACAAGAGCATCCGTCTATGAGCCACAAGGTTCTGGGTTTGATACCAGCCCTTGCCAACTTAGCGCATGAGTAGCACAACTTGGATCTGTGTACTTAAGTGGGAAGCTGATGGTAGGTGCAGCATTCCACCTCAAACACAAAAATAATCTCCCTGGTCTAGCATAACTGAAAAGTGAATAGACTCCCTTGCTATCCTGCTGATATTGATAATAGACCACTATTCCGATTTTACTTGCTGTCTGGCTGATACCAAAAATAGGTCACTTTGCCGACTTTACTATATATATATATATATATATATATATATATATAAGATATTTACATTTTAGTATACTATAAGTTAGTATACTTAATTGAGCGATTGCTTTAGAATCAACAATCTAAGATTGTTTATCTAAAATGTCCAAACAAGGAACATACTGCAAAAACCTATCAAGATACAAAAGTTTTCTTTTTCCTATACAAAGAAACCGCACAAAATTGTATAAGAGAGATCAAAAAAAGAAGAAAAAAACCAAATGAATGATACATTTTTGTGAGGGCAAGACAATCACAAAGACAAGCAAAGAGTTACTATAAAACATCCTGATCAATCATAAAAACAAATGTTTGAAAGAAACTAATAACTGTTCACCTGAAACCAAAATTTTCCGATTACTTCTTGGCCTAATCTTTCTTTTGTATTTCTCATGTCTTTCTTCCATCTCTTTGATGTTCTATACACATGTACTAATGCCTAACAGAGCTAATCTTTTAATCACTTATACTGGCCATCTTTTCATGGCCACATCACTCAAAGGAGGGAAAAAGGAAAAAGAGGAAGACCTCTCACCTTTCAAACATGGCCGCTGCTATATTATACAAAGAGATTAAAAGAAAGAGGGGAAAAAATGGCTGAGTCACAGAATGAGAATGCAGTTGTTATTGTCATATATTCTTGTTCTTCTCTTGTAGTTTTCCTCTTTTTAGATTTGGTATTCTTCATCTTTTTTTTTATTAAGCTTATTTACTTCTCCATCTTTTCTCTTTTTTGTAGTATTTCAGGTTTCTTTTTCTTTTTTTCTTCTTCATCTTATTATTTTTAGCATTTTTTTTGTACTCTTGTTTTTATGCTTTCTTTTTTCTTTCGCATTCATGTTTATTTTCTTTTTAATTTTCTTCTTCTTTTCTTTCTTTTTTTCATCAGAACTTTTTAATTTTTCCTTTCTTTTTTTGTTCTCTTCCTTTCCCCCTTACTTTTTCTTTCTTTTCTCTATATTTTTCACCTTATTAGTCTTCTTTTTAATTTTCTTTTCTTTTTTCTTTTCCTTTCCTCTCTATTTTCTTATTTCCTTTTCTCTATCATCTTTTTCACCTTATTACTCTTCTTTATAATTTCTTTCCTCTTTTCTACCTTTTTCTTTTATTAATGATATTCATAAGCTTTTTATTTTTTCTTTCTTTTTTCTTCTCTTACTTATCTGCTTTCTTCTTTCCTTTTCTCTATCATCTTTTTCATCTTATTACTCTTTATCTTTCCTTCCTTTTCATTTCTTAATGGTCTTTAAAAATTTTCCCCTTCTTTTTTAATTCTCTTTTCTTCAATCATTCTTTCTTGTTTGTCTCTTTTCATTCATTTTCTCTTCTCTTTTTCATTTCATTCTTTCTATTTTCCTTCTTTTCTAATCATTGTTATTCAATGGTTGCCATGGTTTTATGGACAGTTCTTGGGGCCAGTATTAGGATTGTGAAGAACCTTTTCACCAAAGAAAGACATATATGCCAATTCTCAGTTCTGTTTGTCTTGATCGATGGTCCATTCCCCTTTGCAGAAATTTCTTGAGCCATTATCAGAATGATTTGATGGAATGACCATTTTTCAGAAGGCATGAAGAAAAGAAGATTATTTCTTTCAACTATCTTCTTCTCTCTTCCTCACCCCTCCTTTTCCATTGAAAATTCTAAGGTTTTTATTTTCCTTATATGCATAAAAGAAAATGACTGTATATCTCAAAACCCAATCTGTGGTGCTTGTTTTACCATCTATCAGTGCCATTCAAAATTCCTAGAAACATTTCTTAAATAGATTTATTTTATGACTATCAGTTTACTTGTCGTTGTTGTTTTTTTGTTGTTGTTTTTTTTTTTACTAAATTTCAGAAGTTGTATGCTAAAATGTTCTATCTGAATTTCTAAGATGAAATATAGCTACTATTATACATTGATTCATTTATAACAATGTCCTCATCTTTGTTGTTTTTATCACATTTCAGCTCTTGTACTCACAGGCCTTCTTTCTATCTAAATATCTAAGATGAGATATTTTTACTATCATACATTGATTTATTTGGACCAGTTTCCTCATCTTTGTTGTGTTTATCCCATTTTGGCTACTGTTTGTTTGAACTTTCTTTTTCAAGGTGAATTTCTAAGATGAAATGTTGTTACTATTATACATTGATTCATTTAGATGAGTTCCCTCATTTTTTTGTTGTTTTTATCACATTTCAGCTTTTGTACTGGCAGGCCTTTTCTATCTGAATTTCTAAGATGAAATGTTGTTACTATTAAAAATTGATTCATTTAGATGAGTTCCCTCAATTTTTTTTTGTTTTTATCACATTTCAGTTTTTGTATCTTTCTGACTTCTTTTTGTCTGAATCTCTGAGATTAGATTTTGCTATTAGTTAGGTTAACAGAAAAAAAAAAGGATGTACAATATTGTTTGACTAAAAGGTTGATACGATCAGTAAATTTAAAAAATCTCATTTAATTTTACTCAGCAGACATAGCCTTATAAGCTGTGATTTTTTATTTATTTATTTTTTATTTTTTTTAGAAATATTTGTTTTTAGTTAATACAACAAGAATTGTTACTATTATACATGCTGGTCTAAAAGTCTTATCACACCCTACATATTCTTTTTAGAGGTAAAATAATTACATAACTTATATATCATAAAAACTAAAAATAATGAAAGCTAAAACAATATGTAGGGGTGACAAGACTTTCGGAACAACATGTAGATTAATGTACAGCCTGGTCCGAAAGTCTTGTCACCCATTACATATTTTATTTTTAGAAGTAGAATAATTACATAATACAAACCCAAATTCTAGAAAATAATTCAATTCTTAAGGATTCTTTAAAGGTAAAATAATTTCATAATTTATATTATTAAAACAAAAAATGATGAAAGTTTAGACAATATGTATGGGGTGACAAGACTTTCAGACCCACCTGTATATTAATGTATAGCATGGTCTGAAAGTCTTGTCATCACCTACATATTTTATTTTTAGAGGTAGAATAATTACATAATACAACCCTAAATTCTAGAAAATAAATTTAATTCTTAAAGATTTTTTTAAATGTAAAATAATTGCATAACTTTTTTATTATTAAAAAAAATAAATAATTAAAGTTAAAACAATATGTATGGGGTGACAAGACTTTCGGACCACCCTGTATATTGATTCATCTGGATAAGTTTCTATGTCTTTTCTTTTTATAGCATACACTTCAACCTTCTCTCTTAATTTTGATGATGAGATTATTATATATTGATTTCCCAGTATTCTTTTTTTATCACTTTTCAGCTGGTATACGCTTAAAGGGGCTAATTTAGCTCAGTCGGTAGAGCAACCACCTAGGAACCACATGGTTCATGGTTCAATACCCAGTCCCCACCAACTCAGCAATGAGTAGCACAGATTGAGTAATCTGATCAGTGCAGTCAAGTAGGGAGCTAACGGTAGGTGTGGCACTCCACCTCAGCCAAAACAATCTCCCCGGTCTAGCACTAGCGAAAAGAGGATAGACACCCTCACTGTCTGGCTGATACCGACAATAAGCCATTCTGCCAACAACAAACAACAAACAACACACAACAACGCTTTGGTTTTGTCTGATTTTTTGATTTTTTTAGATGAGATGTTGGCTACTGCCAAACATATTATTTCAAGCAGGTTTTTAGGCTTTTATTGTTTTAGCATCATAAGGAAGAATTGTTAGTTTTGAGTTCTGAAATTCCCCTGGAAGAACATGAAAACTAAAATCCATTCTCACATCAAAAAGACTTATTATTAGTGAATACTAATGTCTGTTATTAATGACTCATAACTATGCTGTAAAGATCCTCATGCTAAATTGTACAACAGTAGATTTGTCGGCAGGTTTGAATTCAGTTTTCTTTCTAGACTGGTTGCCATATCAATGGTAAAGAGCCCAGTCTGTTCAACGATTTACCCATGGTTGGAGGGAGAATAGTTGGATGCATCTTTCCCAAAGGTATCAGCATTATGTGAAATGCAAACTGCCTTGTCAAGGATTTAAACTCAGGTTTCTGAGCCTATTTCCTATGATAGTAAACATTACAGAACAAGTGCCTCCCAATTTTTACATTAAGTGCCAAATTCAGTACTTTCCAATATAAGCTTGTGTACATCAACGGATTAGAGAATGTTTTTATGAGTTTTATTGATATTATCTTGTTTTTGATTTGGATCAGTTTTTAAATTGTTTAAATCGTTTTTTTTAGTGATGAAATTGTGTGTGTATGTATATTTACCCTACCCTTCTGTCACAGCCAGGATGTGACACAAGATCAATTTGTTGCATAATCTATGTGGTAGCATAGATTATTGGCAACACCCTGTAATTCCAGTTTTTCCATATCATGCAGTGGGAAATCACTGGACAGTTGAAATCTCACATGTCACGCGATTTTGATTTAGTTAAGTCAGTTGCAGCCTAAATGTGAAGTAAGATAGACGTATCTTACTTCGGCTATCAGCGCTGCGCATTGTGTTAGTTACAAAAGGCAAATAAAGCTTTGAAAAGCAACAAGCATTTTTAATTAATTAAGCAAGAAGAAAGATAGAACCAGCCAGACTAGACATAGTAGAATCCAACATGGCGACTAAGATGAAGAATGGCTAAATAAGCTACGTATCTCTCAATCTCTCTCTCTCTCTCTCTCTTCTCTCTCTCTCTCTCTCTCTCTCTCTCTCTGACACAAAAGAATTCATTGTTTATATACCTGCAACATGGGTAAATAACAAATTTTTAAGTGGAGTAAAGCTCTGTTTTCCTTCTTCCTGACTCGTTGCCTAATCAGATCTAAAGAACCCAGTCTATCCAACTATTTGCCTGGGGGTGAAGAGTAGAGAGACATTAATGCAAAGTGAAATGCAAACAACCTCATCCAAGATTTGAACTTGGATCACCAATTCCATTTCTGACAACTATAACTGTTACACCAAATTGAATTGTGTATTTTATTTGTTTGAATTTTTTAGATGATGCTCAATGTGTATTATCATGATTTTTGGACTGTTGTCCTCATCTTTATTGTGGTATGTAAGAAACTGCTGTATCTTCTGGCCTTCTTCAGGTGTTTCCTGACAATCTGAGCATAATAGCAATGACCCAACCACGGAAATCATTTTGAATATTTTGTTGATCAAACAAGGCATTGAAGAATTTTTGAAGATCTCATTCAAATAATTACATCATTGCTTTTGTAAGCCTATCAATCCGAGATGCATTATGAGAAGTGTCACAATCATTTAAAAAAGAAAAAATGAATTGTGTATTTATTGAATTGATCAAAACATTAAAGGTAGTTCTTTTTTTGTTTTTTTTCAGCATTAATTTTTATTGAACAACCTAATTGTTCTTCTGCTGCATTTCAATTCATTTATATTTATAAATGCATTTATGATTTCATCCTCTCAGAACTTATCTTTCTCAGCAAATGGGATCACTGAACTAACTACATTTTCAAAACTTTCAGGGAATTATATACTTACAGTGGGAAATGATTCCTGTGGAGTAATGGTTATTGGTATAGGAAATGGACATGGTGACACAAGTTCAAATCCTGGTCGATGCTGTTTGCATTTCACTTAGCACTAACACCCTTGGGAAAGGTATGAACCAAGCTATTCTCTCTCTGTGGGTAAATAGTAGGGCAGAGTAGACTTTTTAACCTTTGTAAGGTAACCGGTTTAAGAGAAGGAAAACTCTGAATTCAAACCCGTTAAACTCCACTCAAAAATTGATCTTGTGTTACATCCTGCTCATACTGAGGGGTTGGTAAATACATAGAGAGCAAAAAAGTTCTAGGCTTGTGATTTAAAAAAAAATTGCTTTTAGTTATATCAACAAGCATTGAGCTAAATGTGGAAGCTACAAAACAGTTTAAATCTTGCTTTTAGTTTTTGTAAACTGATTGTTATTAAATTTATTTTCAAAGGAAAATAGTTTAAATATTTTCTAACCAAAATAAATAGTAGATAAAGTCAATGTTATTCGAAAATAACTAATTTACATCTACAATGTCTGCTTTCAATAAAGGCAGGATTATAGGTTATCAGTCTTTTTTCTTTTCAAATGAAAAATTTAAAACAAAGAATGTCAAGAATCTTAAAATAAAAACAGTTTAAATTGTTAATAGTAATACAAAGTAAACAAAAAGAAAGAAGAAAAATACACAGTAAACAAAAATAAAAAGAAAAGAAAAAGAAAGAAAAATTTTCTACAGTTTTCATCTCAGTAAAGAATCATACCAGCTGATTTGAATTCTTGTCAGTCATCGAGTCATGATTATGTATGTACCAAGAGTAGTCTCCCTTTTCTATTTCCAAATAACAATTCTTCATCTTCTTTCAGCTATTTCACTCAGTTCAATTTCTCTTAGAATTGCCTTTTCTCTAATCCTGCTGCTATAATTGACAAATGAATTAGTCTGCTTTGAATTTACAATTTTTGTCACTTTCTTTATCAGATTTATTCTTGTTGATTTTCAAACCATTATATCTTAGTCTATGCTAAAGTACATGACTAAAAGCCTTTCTTTATTCAACTGGATTCTTATCTTGTAAATATTGCAAATTTAATTTTTAAAAAAATCTTTGGCACATCTTATTTTTTATTATAATGGAAATTGTGTGTTTTTCTGTCTGTAACCAAAACTATATTACTACTCTAAGTCACAATTCCCTTAGTTATTTATGTTACATTTTCCATGATTTTATTTTTATTCAAACCTCAATTATTAATAAAATTGTTTTATTAATACTGTTGACCATGTCTATATACATGCAATTGTATTTCTATATGCAACAAAATAGCGGTTTACAGTGTGGATGGAAAGGCTAATTTGCTTATTGATATTAAAAAAATTGATTTTAATAAATATGGTTTATCTTAATGAATATGACCAAAAATCTCTGGGATGGATCTCAAAAGAAATCAATTAACAAAAAAAAAGTAATTGACATTTTATTCTTTACTTCCTATTGTAACTAAATAATTAAATTAAGAAAATTTAGCAATGAAAGACAGAAGTGATGAAAGAGTAAATTGGAGTTTATTTCAAATCTTTTTTATCTGCATTCTTATTTAGTTTAATTAGCCTTTCTAATTTAATATAATATTTTATTAGATTAAAACTTACATACTTGCACCTGGAAGGTGCATACATTTGCTAGTAATCATAACATTTTTTTTGTCTTTTTGTTTTGCATTGTCTACTTTTTGAATCTATGTTAAATCTGAGGCATGTAAAAAAAAAATTTGGACTTACAGTATGTTTTGAATAAAAAGAAAATGAAGAAAAGGTCATTTTTACTACAATTTAAAGACTTTTATCTATATAATCTATCTTAAAAAACACTAACAGTTCAATTAATATTTTATCTCTGTTAATTTCAGAAACTTCATTAGAATCAATAGACTAAATAACAGAGATGAAATATCAATTTTATATACAAAAAAAAAAAAGGTTATTTTTATAACATTTCTTTATCAGAGGTTAAGGGGTATCCTCCTGGTTTAATGGTTAATGTGCTGGTCTGTGATATCGTAGTAAACGAGTTAGAACTCTAATCATGCTATTATGTTCACTTTTGGATGAACATCCTTGGGAAAGGTATGAACCCACTCATCCATTCAGCTATGGGTTAAATAGTACCACATCTGTTCTTCTACAAGGATAGCTTTGGCATTAAATAACCCATGAAGGTTGAGATGAAATGGCACAATTTGAGAATCTGTAAGTCATATCCAGAAAGAATGTCTTCAAAATATCATTTGAACAGTTAAGTGTATCTTAATTTTTACTAAGTAGTAAGTAAAGTTGGCGGAGTGGTCTATTGTCGGTATCAGCCGGACAATCCTTGTTGGGTTATTTTATGCCGAAGACATTTTGTTTTATTCATTCTTGATGGATACTCAATTTTATTTTAAAAAACATTTTTTAAATTCATTTTTCTATTCAATCCATAGATGAGACCCTAACAGGTACTACCACTCTGATTCAGAGTGGACCTGGAGTAATGGTGATGAAGGAGCACTACCCAGACCTTCAGAATTGGGACTTCACCATCAAATAGAGTTTAACGTCATACAAAGGACACTAAGACCCTCACAGCCACCACCTTCTAGAACATATATGATAAGAATGGTTGGGGGGTTGCCATAAAGGCAATAGGACAATCATATTGGTGCTAGGGCTTGATGTGACCAGCCAATTGATCGGAGGGGGCCTCTCTGACCGTCTGTCTAGCCTAAGGGCTAAAGTGGAGTGTTGCATGTCATAGACTGCTCAACCACCAGGGTTCCATCCTTAAGCATCACAGGTCGCCACCCTCAGTCAACAGCTGGCCCCATTGGGTGTTTGTTAATCCTCTGTAAAGGTACAGTTCATGTATTCTAAAGACCCAGTAGATAGGGTTGTGTCAGACTAGAAAAATTTATAGTTAATAGTAATAAACTACTTCAGAAACAACAGTAGATAGATAGATAGATAGATAGATAGATATTTTATTCTATTTTTTTGTGATATTTAATAAGCTCAGTCTGACACTGAACTCTGTGCATAATCCATATAACCCCTGTGTGTCTATGTAACAAGATATTATGCCTCAAGTAAATCTAGAATTCTATATTAGTTTGACCACTACAGGAAGCTTTGTGACTAATGCCTGAAGGATAAAAAAATAAATTTTGTAAATACATTATTTTTTTAACCACTGTTTGATAAATCAGATTTGGTTAACATAACAAAAAATTGCTCCAAAATTATATATGTATTAAATGGAATGTTAGCGGTCAAAAAGGCAGGGTTAGCTCATTTGGTAGAGTGTTTGGCTAGAAACCACAAGGTTCATAGTTTGATACTGGCCCTCGCCAACTCACTGTATGAGTAGCACAGGGTTCTGTGCCGTAAAGTAAGGAGCTAACGGTTGGCATGGCACTCCACCTCAGATGCAAACACAATCTCCTTGGTCTACTCGCTGATTGGCTGATACCAACTTTAGGCCACCTTGACGACTTTATATATATATATATATATATGGATTTAATATGAAACTTAATTATCCTGCCTTGTAATAAAATATAAATAAAACATCTATATAAGAAAATAAATCAGCCAGTGGTCATCCATGGATAATTTGAAACGTAATACTCCCAAACTCATTAGACAGGTGTCTGTCTTTCTTTCTCTCTCTCTCTGTCTCTCTCTCTCTCTCTCTCTCTCTCTCTCTATATATATATATATAATATATAAAGGAGAGATTTTGGTATGTATGTGTCGACGTATGACTCCAAAATGGGTGGTCACTCAGATTCAAAATCTTGCATCCACATTGATATCGTTCTAACTAAGAAACACTCCAAATTTAGTTATTGATTTTTACTGATTAAGGGATATAATTAATTAATCAAACAAAAATCAAACGATATTTCGAAAGCTATAGCATAGCTGCTGCTGCTTGGTGTATCAGCAGAAGCTTGCCTGCTGATTTTTTCAGCTACCCAAAGAAAAAGAAGAAAGAAAGAAAGAATATCAGCTTCCAGTCATTGAAAATGTTAGCTACAACTATGATTAAATTTTAATGTAAAATAAAATTCGTTTTTTTTTGTCCAAATCTTTAAAATATTTATTTTATAATCTTTCTAAATATTCCATTTGTATTCATTGAATTATTTTTTACAGCGTGTTAAAATATATTGCTTTGGAGAGCCGATTATACAAAGTAAAATCATACTTTGTATGTTTTTGAGACTAACTTTTAAAGTAAAATCAAATCTTTGTCCATATTCTTAAATTGTACAATGTACATTGTACACTCACTTAAATTAAATTGTTGTCATGCACAAAAAATTGTAGAAAAATGAAAATTGTTTCAAAACACAAGTTTATGGTTACATTTAAAAAAAATAAGATTTTAAATGTCAATAAAAATCAGTCACCAGTATAGGGTTGTATAAATGTAAATAAAAAAAAATGATAAAACGAGTTGTTTTGTAATTAATACTAATGGTTAAAAAAAAGTTTTAATAGTTTAGAGAACTAATGAAAACGTTTTAAAACGATATGTTTTTAAAATACTATCTTGAGTTTAAGCAAAAATAGATATTGCAATGGGAAGAATTTAATTTTTCGATTCTCAGCTTCTTCTTTTTATCGTTGAGAACTAGATTTGAATTGTCATGTACAAAAAATTCAAAGAAATAAATTACAATGTATTTCTAACTCATCAAGCAATTAAAAACTGAATTTAAAATTGTCCCCAAATAGTATTATTATTTTCAAACTGGAGTTTCAGTGAAACTTTTCGTAGAAAAGTTATATTTACAATAATTACAATAACAATATATTATATTATAATAATTACAATAACAATATATTATATTTACAATAATCTTCAAAATATTTGGACCATTCAAAAGAAGAAACATAAAAAAAAACCCTGATGATTTTCTTTTTAAATTCAGCTTACGGAAATAATGAAAATTATGAACGAAAACAATGTTTACATTTTCGTACCGTTAAATCAACTGAAATTTATAAATGAAAGGCTGAACTTGCACAATGGCTGGAAAATTAAAACGGAACATTTTTTTGGTGGTCCCCAATGAAAAAAAAAAAAACTGATAAAAAACGATTTTTAATTTTTTCTTTTCAATAAAGATAATAGTCTGAAAAATTATATCAAAAGATTTTTTGAAATTTCCATACAGGATTTTTTTATTATAAAAAAAAAGTATTCTAAATTCTACCTAAAAAATGTTAATATTATGACATAAAATTATTTCAAAATACTAAAAAATTCAGGATTACATTTAAAAAATATTTTTAATGTTTAAAAAAAATCCCTAAAATAAACACTGTATTACATAAATTTTCAGTGATTTTTTAAAAAATTTTATTTTTAAGAACCCCCTGGTGTTCCTAAAAAATCTTTTTGTCCGGTCATGGACTGGGTAATTTTACTAGTATATATATATAAGAGCAATCAAAGATATTTGAACTTGATATTTGTTTTCATTCAATAAAAGGATATGCCACATCCCCAGTGCAATTTTAGCTGCTTCTCTGAAAACTTTTTAAAAACTTTATTAGAGAGTTTTTTCCCCCGTACAAATACTTTTTCTTCTGAGGATGACCTAAGGTCAAGGATAGTTAAGAACAATAAAAAATGTGTCTTATTTTTGTTTATATTCATATATTACCATGAACATATTATCATGAACATGCTGGTCTGTGACATCATATTTAGCAAGTTCAAATTCCCATCATGGTATCACATTCACTTTCAAATGAATACCCTAGGGAAAGGTATAAACCCCCTTATTCCTCCAATACCACTACTGTTTTTCTACAAGGATGGCTTTGGCATTGAATAACCCACAAAAGTTGATATGCCATTAAACAAAGAAACTAAACCATGTTATGATGGGTTATATAAATTACAAGAGTGCATATAATTATCTGTAAGGTCTATCTGTTTACCTATAACGCAACATGTAAGTTCAGTTTATCATCGTTCATTAATTAAATTAAATGTTTTATATATATTTATTGTACATATGTGTGTGTATGTATTTTCATTTAATAGATAAAAAAATAGGAAGTCACGAAAGGGTTAAACACACAATAAAACTGTGTATATAAAGTCAATGATATAAAGTATGTCTTGTGTTTGAAATTCCCATAAAAGTTGAATTAGAGAAAATATTAATAATCCTCATTATCAAAACTTAGAAAAATTAAGTTCTGACATCAACTCAATACAAAAAGACACTTTTATTTGCAGTTCTATCTTTTAAAATCTTATATTTTGTTATTTTCCCCTTCATTCTCACTAACCTTTTTAACCCTTTGCCTACCAAATTTCACATGGCCATATCAAATTTTATTGGTAGTTTTTTACCTGTATATATGATATGATATTTCAAAGTTCACTATCTATTCACCTCATAACTCATTCTATTCAAATAAAGTTCTATTATTATTGTAATATGAGTCCTGCTCAATTATTATGAACTAACCACCAGCGGTTTACAGTAGGATCACTGTGGTAGGAGAGCTGCTGTGAGTGGCTTAAAGTAGGCAAAAAGATAAATGACAAGTAATTCATTGTTTATAACTTTTAGAACAGTTAACATTTAAGATTTTATTCAAAGAATTGGAATTCTTCTGCACATTGTTTCTTATTTCCTTATCTGAAGAAATAATATTTTTTATTTTTTTATCTTATAGATTATACAAATGCTGAAGAATGGATTGACCAAAATGTTACAAACATCAAGAACATGAAAGAGTTTAATCATCAACACCCCCGCTCTTCACCACAAAAACAAAACAATATTTACAACTATTTTTTCAATTAAGAAATATTAAGTGTCCAACTGTTGGAATATTTTGATATATAAGGTGTGCTAAAGTTCACTACTTACTTATAGACTGGATGTGTGGATTAAAAGCCAGTCAATCAACAGCTTGAATATGTGGTTAGTTAACTATTTAATCGCCAATCTTGAAAGCAATTCATTTGCATGCATTCGACATTGATAAATGGACCTGCAACTGAGGACTTTGCTCAACCAAAGGATTTTACCCAACACCAAGGAACAACCAAAGGATTTTACCCAACACTAAGGGACACTGAGGAACAACCAAAGGATTTTTCACCAAAGGATCTCCACTATAAAGTGCTCTCACTACTTGCCTAAAAATGGCCACAAAAATCGTAACACCAACTTTTTTTAAAACTCATTTTTTCTATTTAACCCATAGATGAGACACTAATAGTTCAATGAGAAGTGTTTATTCAAACAGCAACTTTATTCTATTTAACATTTGTAAAATATTTGATAGTGATTTATGTAAACTGATCCCATAATCTCTTTCAAAACTTCAAAAGTCCTATAACAAAATCTATCACTTGCAACAATAACACAACAGTCTCCAACATATACTCAATAACGCATTCCAAAGTGTCTTACCCCTTCCCCTCCTGGTGTTTGATGCACAGCTTGACCCTGAAAATATTTGCATACATACAAATACATTCTCACCAATTCTCCTGGCTCTGAGATTGTGTGTTCCTTAAATTAAGGTGTTAAAGCAACTATATTTGTTTTCCTTTCAAGCCTTTCACATGCAAGACTCTTTGAACTCCGAGGTACGTCATTTCTTTCACTACAGATAGTTAAATACTACCATTATTAATAAGGGCATCCCATCATGGTGAAATGATTAGAAAGTTAATCTCACAGATCCATTACTACTGAATATCAAATTTGATCCTCAATGGATGCCCCATAGTTGCATCCTTGTATCACAGCCTACTTGTGTAAAACAAGTGGCATAAATACCTGCAGCCATTATTAATAATTTGGGCAAGTGTTAGCCTTCATCCTAATTATTGTTGCTTTTTTATTGTAACTAATTAAAAGCAACTGGAATTAGAAAGATTAATAATAATGATTGACAGTACTCCATCTGAATAAAAATAAAAATATACTCTTAACACAATTAGGGCAACCCATCATGATACAATGGTTAAAAACCTAGTCTTGCAGATCTATTACTACTGAATATCGGGTACGTTCCTTGCTGGATACCCCAAACTAGCAATCTTATGTCACATCCTACCCATGGCTAACAAGTTGGATATTAAGGACACCCCATCATGGTGTAATGGTTAGCAAGCTAGTCTCACAGATAGCGAGTTTGATCCTTGCTGAATGCCCCATATTTGTGACCTTGGTTCACATTTTACCTGTGATGAATGGGTTGGGTAAATACCTACTCTTAACACTACTATTGTGTAAAATAATGCCAAACAATCATGATTGAATTGAATAGCTTTATAAGTGTTATTTCAACTTCTATGATACAATTCATACTTTTGTAATTTATTGGTTTGGTTTGGTATGGTCTGGTTTCTTTGTTTAATGGTATATCAACCTTTGTGGGTTATTTAATGCCAAAACCATCCGTGTAGAACAGTAATGGCACTATTTAAGCCACAGCTGGGAGATGAAGAAGTTCATATCTTTCCCAAGAGTATTAGTCCAAAAGTGAACATAATAGCACAACTGGAGTTTGAACTCACTATGTCTTGTTGTTGGCACCTTTCCATCCACTAAGGACGATGGAGTAGTGTCCAAACAAAAAAAAAACAAAACAAAAAAAAAACTGTGCAAGTGGCTGAGCAAGGCAATCCTTGAGTGACAGTCTTTGGTACTCTGACTGCACACAAACTATGATGCTTGCTGGGGCTACTGTTTTTTCTTTTTTCTGGCTCTCTTTGCTGTAAAGGCTATTCTTCTCTCCGCCTCACTCCTCTTTGAGCCATGTTTAACCATTTGATTTTCTACCTCCCATGTGTTTGTGTCAATGTGACATATCCTCATGTCTCTCCCACAGACATCTTTAAAGTGTAGGTGAGGTCTACCTACTGATTGGGAGCCTTTTACTAATTAACAATACAAAAGGTCTTTCAGTATGCAACCATTTTCCACCCTTCTGTCATGACCAAGCCAGTGAAGGTGCTTCTCACAGAGGATGAAGAACATGCCGCTCCTGTTGGCACAATCCACCATGTCTGTGTTGGGCACTTTATTCTGCCAACGAATATGCAGAATGTGTCATGGACACCTCAGGTGGAAATTGTTTTCCTTTCATGGTTGAATATTTGTAGACATGCAGTTTAGTTTTCTTAGTGAGGCTGGTATTGTTCCAGACTCTCATAACTGCTGCTGCTTTTGCGATTCTGCTGTTGACTTCAGTACCAATAGAGACTGAGTTGGAGATGGTGTACCCAATGTACGTGAAGCTCTTCACAGCTTCAAGGTTGCATCCATCAATAGTTATGTTCAGAGAGTGTCTGCGTTTTGCGCCATGACTTTTGTCTTACTTAGACTTATGGTAAGTCTGAACTCCCTGCAAGCATATGTAAGGCTGTTGACAAGCTATTGCAGGCCTTCCTCAGTGTGTGACGTCAAGGCTGCATTGTTGGCAAACAGCATTTCATGAATGAGAACCTTTGTGACTTTACTCTTAGCACAAAGATGGGCAATATTGAACAATTTACTTTCAGCTCTGGTGTGAATGTAGATTCCTTCACTGCAGTCCCTGAAGGCATACTGGAGAAGCATGGAGAAAAAAGAGGACATACTGTGGCTTCACTCCGCTGTTGATTGGAAATGCCTCAGATGTTGTACCATTAGCACAACTGTGCTGTGTGTATCTGCATGGACAGAAGTGATGATTTCAAGTAGTCTGGAGGTGGGACAGCCAATCTTCTGCAACAGTCTAAAGAGACTACTTCAGCTGACCATGATGAAGACCTTCATTAGATCTATGAATACGATGTAAAGTGGCATCTGCTGCTCCTGACACTTTTCCTGCCACTGGCAGAGAGAGAAGATCATGTCCACTGTTGACTGGACAGGACAGAAACCACAGAAAAGTAGATGTGGGAAGCAAGGGTCTGTAGGCATGCCAGTGAAATGCAATCAAAAACATTTCCAATAATGCTAAGGAGGGAGATACCTCGGTAAGAATGCCAGCAATCAAACTAAACAGATGTCTTTTTTCTGTTGCTCTACGGAAAAGCAATAAAATCAATGTTAAAAATAGGGGAAGTGATGATTTTTTAAAAAATTGTCTATTTATTCATTATTTGAATTATATTCTTTATTAAATAGCAAATTTTCATATTCTAATTACATACATTTGAATTATGTACAAATTTATAAATGTAAGTTTCTTCATATAAGTTATATAACTACCTTGTATTTTTAACTTATGTCTAGATTTTAGACAAAGGCAAAGATTTTTTTAAATTCTGTTATTATCTATTCATTTATTTATTAATTGTTATCCTTATTGTTCTTATATATTTACTTGTTAGTCATAATTATTATTATTTTTAAACATTTATATAGAGAGATGTTTAGCATTTAATCGTCGCTACATACATCTCTTTCGTTTTTTTTTTCCAATTTTCACAGAGGTACTTTGTAACAGTTACAGTACATTGTATTTTACATTTGTCTTGTAGTTGAGTTGGTAAAGGAGGTGGTACATATAACCAGACTTCCCTGAGATAGAAAGGATGTGAGTTTGAGTCTCACCGGGGGGGGGATTCTTTTTTTCTTGTTAGTAAGGCTTACTTTTCCTCCCTATTGTAGAAATAATGATCCAAGTGAGTTGCAGTAAAAAAGGGAGGGGGGTGCAACTATATCTAGAAAGTTAAAGGATAATACTATTCAGACTTATTAGTAATAATGATTGATAGAGCCTCATCTAAAAAGATGAATATATAAGATAAGAATAAAGTACTAGTTATATCTAGAATTTATCCAACTATTTAATGTGTATGAAAAGTAGCTTAAAATGGTACTTTAGTCCACTTCAATGTATATTTCTTGGGACTTTACACACTTATGACAACAACCTTTCCGGTTAGGAAAAATTCCTCTTTTGGAAATGCAATTAGTTGCTTTATAGCATTCTACTTAATCTTATCTATAGTCTGAAATCTCATCTTTTTTTTGGTAATTTTAGCTTAAGAACCACCCCCCCCCAAAAAAAAAGAAGAAAAAATCACAGGGAAACAAATTTGCACTGTATGTATTTACCAAGCCCTCTGCACAAATAGGATGTAACACAAGGTCAATTTTTAAGTGGAGTTTAACAGGTTTGAATTCAGAGTTTTTCTTCTAAACCAGTTGCCATACCAAGATTAAAGAGTCCACTCAATCCTACTATTTACCCATAACTGAAGAGAGAATAGTTGGATTCATACCTTTCATAAGGGGATAAACGCTAAGCAAAATGCAAACAGTTTTTCGGCAAGGATTTGAACTCATGTCACCATGTCTATTTTCTATGACAATAATCATTATACCACAGGAGCCATTTGGTGCTGGAAATTCAAACCAGCTGTACTCTGCTTAAAAATTGATCTTATGTTACATCATGCTCTTGGCAGAGGGTTTGGGTAAATATATACATATTGGCTTTACAATTGCATATAAAGTAAGGTATGTTTTCAGATTAGTTGACAAGTTATATCAGGGCTGCACAACAGGTTCTTGAGAGATTCAAAATGGCAGGATATTTTACAAACAGATTTTGTTGTGAAGCAAAACACAAAGAAACCATATGGTTTGTTTATCATTTAGCACATCCTCAAAAATTAATTAAAATCAATTAAATATTAAAACATTAAATATTGAGATTAATAATTTTTTGAATAATTTTTCTTTTGCTTTATCCTTGTTACTTTTTTTGTTATTGTTGCCACAAAAAAAGACAACAAAATAAAGAGAAAGAAAACTAGTCAGAAAATAAACAATGATAATGCTTAATCTAATAAATTTGGGATATATCTGATTAAGACTGTGTGTGGATCCAGTTTTGAACATAATGTCAAATGCTATTTCTCTATCAAAAAAAGAAAAAGAATGAAAAATGTTCTGAGAATTTAAAGTTGCAAAATGAATATTTTTGGTGTTTCTTTCTATGATTGAACAAAAAAACAAAAAAACACAGTCACAATTGTAAATTGCACACAAAAAGTACCTCAATTCAATGAGAATTCTTGTAAAATCCTTATCAGGATTATACAATCCTTTGTCCTTCAAAAATGTTCTTAATACCATGCTTTCTTTCACACGGAATATTACTGGAATGTTTTCATTCTCAACATTTTTTTCCATTATCAGCTGAAATGTATAGGACTCATTTTTAAATATTTGTTTAACATTTTTGACGTTTGTTAACTCAAAATACAAATCCTTTGAAAACGTCTAGTTGAAAATAAAGGAAAAAAAATATTTTAAAAACTAAAAGTTTTAAACACCAAAATGCTTTTATAAAGAAAAGAATCAACAAAAAACAAAAACACATTTTATGAATTGAAAATGACCAAAGATAAATGAAGATCTTTTGTATTTGATTGTCACATGTTCCCTAACACCCCCCCACACACACCTGCCTGTTCCCTTCTACCCATCCATCCACCCACCTGCCTGTTCTCCTTTTCAAATAAAACTATTTTGCAAGCTGCAAACTCACCAGAAAATTCTTTTGCATTTTTCATTTATATTCTTAACAGCACCATCCATCATCCATATTTCTTGTTATCGAAAAATGGAAAAGAAAAAGAAATTTAAAAGGTGAATTTTCTTTTAAATTACTGAAATTTAGTTATTTTTTCTTCTTTTCTCATTTTTTTTTATTGTTCTTTTTTTTGTAAGACTTTGTTAAACCATCTTTCATTCAACCTTTTCTTTCTTTTTCTTTCTTTCTTTCTTTCTTTCCTCTCCATAAACTGATTCTACATTTGGATGCAAATAAGTAGTGAAGGAGGGAAAAGACACATTCCAATGAAAAACATCAGGAACCTATTAGAATGTAAAATTCTTGCTTGATAGCCTTGAGGTATTAGCATCATTGGAGTTCACAGTCTTATCATGTATTCCAAAACTTGTTGTGATATGTGACATACATGTCAGTGAAGAAAGACTGATGCAGAAAATCCACAGCTTAATGATTTACAAAAAAAAAAAACACATTTATTTTACATATAATTTCACTCCTTGTCAATGCACTTAATTCAGTGATGAATATTAATCATATAGATCAAACAATATGCAAGGAAATGTTTGAAATCAAAATTCAGCTAATAAATATAGACTATGGAGTGATTAGAGCACACTCAAAATGTGTGTATGTATATATATGAGAGTACGTAAATAAACACTGTGTTTATTTGATATGCCGTTTTTAGCCACAATTTTTGGAGGATATGTGCTTAATTGAAGTCATACTTAATTTTTGAAAATTAATTAGTTAATAATTAATGAATTTAGGCGGGCATATATGTTCAAATGTAAGGCTTGACATTTTCTCGATTTGTTTAGCCTTACATTTGAACATATATGCCCGGCTAAATTCATTAATTATTAACTAATTAATTTTCAAAAATTAGATATGACTTCAATTAAGCACATATCCTCCAAAAATGTATATATATATATATATATATATATATATATATATATATATATATATGTATAATATTAATATTGATAATATAGTTTGCTATATTCATAAGTAAAGTACACTCAATATCATTTATAGAGCATGTATATCTAAGTCTGGGTAGCAATCTCCCTCTCTTTATTTATATATATATATATATATATATATATATATATATATATATTTGGATAATATAATTTGCTATATTCATAAGTAAAGAGTGCTCAATATCATTGTAGAGCATGTATATCTAACTTAGGGTAGCAAAGTCAAAGTCAACAGCACTTGGTAACAGTTAGTTTCTCACTTATGTGATTTTCAAACCAAGTGCTTGGTTTGAAAATCGCATTGGTGAAAAACTGTCAGTTACTAAGCAACGTTGACTTCATGTCTTCACTACCATATATATAAGTTAGGGTGGTGTAGACATGAAGTCAATGGTGCTTGGTTAATGACAATTTCTCACCTATGCGATTTTCAAACCAAGTGTGTGTGTGTGTGTGTGTGTGTGTGTGTGTGTATATATATATATATATATATATATATATATATATATATATATATAATATTATCATTTATATACTCATACTTATATATACTCATTAAAATAGGGTTTAAAAATTGAAAAAAGCAAGAAACTGTCAGTAACCAAGCACTACTGAATTCATGTCCATGCAACCCTAATTTAGATATAAATGCTCTATCCACAATATTGAGCACTATTTACTTATAAATATAGTACACTATATTTATCATTATTAACACACACACACACACACACACACACACACACACACACACACACATATATATAATATATATTATATATATATATATATAGAGAGAGAGAGAGAGAGAGAGAGAGAGAAATAGTTATATGTATAATACACAAAGCATCTAAGAAAGCTATGTCATTACTAAGGTGTTATTATAAATCTCAAGTAAACTTAACTCATGATTTTGAAAAAAATTTAGATATTGATTTCTTTTCCTATCATATTGATTGCTCTGGTTTCTCACTTCATTTTATTGATCTTCAAACAAAATAAAAAATGGATAACTAATTTTTTATACATTTGAAATAGAACATTTTTTCTCATTAATATTATTTATCAAGTTTCATGAATTTCATTTGAATATATATATATATATTCATCATTCATCATATACTCATTAAAATATGAACAGGTTTCATCTCTCTCTTCTGTACATAGAAAGAGATAGAAAAAGGTTATGCATGTGTTTATATAAATATCTGTAAATATATAGTTTACGCTTGTACATCTGGTTACATAAAAATATATCAATATTTATACATATCTACATAGACATATCAGAACGTACGAAATACAATGAAAATTATATGTACACATTTTTTTATCTATCAATATGTTTGTATACATAAAGATAAGTCTGTATAAATATGTATAATAACTATATAAATATATAGATATGCCTGTGTGTGCAGTGGCATTATTATACATAATGATTTGATAAATACACATAAATGTGTATGAGTGAATGAGAGAAAAGAAGAAGTAGTTTAACATTACTACAATTTGGGTGTGCCACAATGGTTAAATATGTTTACATAGAACTTCTCATCTTCTATAAAACTAAGTTTAATTCCATCTTACATCAGGTGTTTCACTTTCAGATCATCAGATATGAAATAGTCTAATGATAATTATGTGTTACCATTCAGCAGTAAACCATCTGGATTATCTATTTTCCATTACATTTTTATTTTTAGGAATCCACATGACTCTTTGAAGTTTCCTCTTCATACATGAAACTACTGCTATCAAACATCACCTTCAAGGGAATATGCATACTCATACAGAGATGCTGATAGGTACGTGTCCTGCATCCCTGATGCACAAAAATCTAAAGGACAGTAAAATCATATCCATGCATCCTAGTATTTTTCTTTTTTCTTCCCTCACCATTTCAAGCTAACTATAAGTACATTTAAATAGTTTCTTAGAAATGAATTACACCAGATAGAGTTAGGCAGCTTTAGTTGTCTCCCGAGATCATAAATAAAAACCCTACAATCTATTAAGAAACTTTAGTTGGGACCTATAAATTTTCCCAGGGACTTATTCAAAGTAAATATGTGCATCCAGGATGCACTAAATCTAAAAGCTATCAGTATCACTGCTCATACACTGAGTCCACTCTTATTTGTTTTTATTTCTCAAAGTTCTTTTTCTTCTTTAGTCCTTTTTGTAACAACCTATGACAACATAGTATAAAAAAAAATTGTATAAAAAAAGGTGTCTATTTAATTGGTGTAGAGGTATGGTTAACTTTCATGCCCATACCCCACCATCCCACACTGCTTACCATTTTTAATGATAGGATAATAAAAACCATCTGACCACAACTATGTAATATCATTAGATGATACTAAACAACTTGTGAATCTGTTGGTTTCCTTTAGCAACACTAGTCCAAGATGATATTGAGTTTCTATAAAAGAAAGAGTTGTTGTTGTTGTTGTTGTTATGGCATTCGGTTGAATTCATGAAAGGAGTAACAAGGGAATAAAAAATTCACAAGTGGTCCCCAAACCCCACATGCATATCTTGGTCAGGGGAAGGAAATGCTCTTGTTTGCTGTAGAGTGGCCCTGGGAGTAATGGCAATGAAGGGGTACTCACATTCCCAGAGTTCCAGAATTAAAATGTCATCATTAGATGCAGCTTAACATCATACCCAGAACACTAAGACTCTTGAGCACAAATATCATAAAAAGGGTTAGGGGGTTGCCATAAGGGCAATAGGGTTGGACCAATCATAGAAGTGCTAGGGCTTGATGACCAGCCAATTGAATTAAGCAGCTCTATGACCACTTATCTAGACTAAGTAAGGTCCAAAGTGGAGTGTTGCATGTCATAGACAGCTTGGCCAGCAGGATTCCATCCTTAAGTATTATGGGCAGCCACCCATGGCTAACAAGTGGCCCCATTGGAGGAATTTTAACCCTCTGCAGAGGTGCATAATCTACACCCCAAATGACAGGGAGTTGGCTGAACTTGCATTGATGTTTCTGACTTAATGGATTATACAATGTTATTGTGAATGTTACAGTTTATGAAGCCATAAAAAGAGTTGCTAATCAATTGTATCTTCTTGGACTTGGAGAACTAATCTGCAAACTGAAGAAGATACTAAATAAAAAGAAGCCATTAGAAATGTCTCTACATCTTGTTATCAATAATAGTCACTGACAAGTCTTTTGTGAGGGAATATTGTTTGGGAAATCTAATGTTACAGAGAATTACTACGATAGTAAGCCTCACTTGAACATAACCTTGTGTCAGACTAGTCTAAGTTTAGTAAATATCAGTATAGCTAACAGAGTAAGAATGGTTAGCAAACTAGTCTTGCAGATCATTTTTAATTCAGTCTGTTAATTCCTCACTAGGTAGATATGGAAGGTACTACACTTGCACAACTCAGTGCATGAGTAGCACAGATTGGGTAATCTGATCTGTATGGTAAAGTGGAAGTTGACAGGAGGTTTAGCACTCCAACTTGAAAAAAAACAAAAAAAAAACAATCTCCCTGGTCTAGAACTAGCAAAAAGGGGATAGACTCCTTTGGTGTCCGGCTGATACCGACAATAGACCACTTCACCAACTATATATTTATTGACTTGGGGGATATTTAGCCGAGTCCCCCCACTAAGATCCAATGTTAGCAATTAATATCATATGTGATACACTAACCACTATATACATTTACGAAACACCTCCGGCACAAGCAGGATGCAACGCAAGGTCAATTTTCTTAGCGGAGTTTAACAGGTTTGAAATTCAGAGTTTCCTTCCCCTAACGCTGGTTACCTAGCCATGGTTAAAGAGCCAGTCTTCCCTGATATTTACCCATAGCTGGAGGGAGATTGGATTCATACCTTTCCCAAGGGTATTAGCGTCATTTGAAATGCAAACAGCTTGTCGAGGAATTGAACTCAGGTTGACAAGTCCCCATTTCCTACGACTCTAACCATTAGACCATGCGCCTCCATATAGTACTAAAGATGAAGTTTTTATTTACCAAAAACAGAAATGAACAATGAACTGAAAGCGTTAATTTCTTCAAAATCACTCCCTTAGATCAACACATTTTGTTCAAGTGTTTCTATTGGTTTTTAAGTGCCTCTTGAGATTTGTTTTCTTTTGATTTGGTGGGAAGCTGTTTCTTTAATATTTTTCCACATCATCAAGTTCATTTTAAAAAATGAAAAAAGTCTACATGGAGGCTTGGTTTGATAAATAGTTACTGACATCCCACCATGTTAGTTTAACAATTTAGTCCAATTAATGTGGGGAAGCCACACACAAACCAAAGCTCATGCAGTGGCACTGTGAAATCAGCACATGGCAATAAATCCAGCCCTGCACTTTAAATTGAGGGGGGCAGATGTTACTGGGATCATGCAAATATTATATATCTTACAGATACAGGAGCTAGCTCTGTTTGCCAGTAGGATATAAGTTTTGTAGTATAGAGGGTTTTGTAAGTATTGGAGGGGGGTACTGCACTTGCACAATCCAGTGTTGTGCCAAAAGATTAACTGATCAACCGTAAAAGGTATTGCAGATGTCTAGACAACTATGGATATGTTTTTCCTGCAATTAAAAAAAAAAAAATGTCTTGATACTTTTTGTTTTCAGATCTCATATTATCATACATTCATAGCAAGTGTAGAGCGATTAGCATATTAATGGTGTTAATTCAATATACTGTGAGTCATTTTATTCTCTCGATTGGTTTTTTGGTTTGCTTTGCGCTTAATGGCATATCAACCCTTCAATGGGTTTATTAATGCAAAGCATTCTTGTAGAAGAACAGTTTCAATACTATTTTTAACCACTAGTTTTGAGGAGAACAGGGGGTTTCATCTATAAATCTTCCACCTTAAGGTACTCTTTTAGTGAATTACATCACGGTACAGATTGACTCACAATCTCTAGGTTGTGAGTGTGATTAATGGTAGCATCTATCACCCCTGTTAGTTGGAAGTGGTTCAAGCCAGTTTTGAGAGCATAAAAGCTGAGGCGGTTTCTCATCCTGTCCGTGGTGGTCTTACGCAAAAAGGGTCTTTGTGGCATAATAGCTAACATGATGGATTACAACATTGTAATAAGCAAGTCTAAACTCCAGTCATGCTATTATGTTCACTTTTGGACTAATACTTTTGGGAAAGGTATGAACCCCCTGTTCTCCTCAACTATGGTAAAATAGTATTGAAACTGTTCTTCACAAGATGGCTTTGGCATTAAATAACCCATGAAGGTTGATATGCCATAAGCAAAGAAACCAAACCAATCGAGAGAATAAAATGACTCACAGTATATTGAATTACAGCCATTAATATGCTAATGTCTACACTTGCATGAATGTGTAAATATGAGATCTGAACAAAAAGTATCAAGAACCATTTTTTTTTTTTAATTAGAGGAAAACATATCCATAGTTGTCTAGACAATTCTTAATACCTTTTACTTTTTGATCAGTAATCTTTGGCACAACACTGGATTGTGCAAGTGCAGTACCCCCCCTCCAATACTTACAAAACCCTCTATACTTACAAACTTATCCTTTACCTGGCACAGGAGCTTCAGCTCCTGTATCTGTAAAATATATAATATTTGCATGATCCCAGTAACATCTGCCCCCTCAATTTTAAAGTGGCAGGGCTGGATTTATTGCCATGTGCCTGATTTTCACAGTGCCATGCATGAGCTTTGGTTTGTGTGTGGCTTCCCCGCCCCCATTAATTGACTAAATTGTTAAACTAACATGGTGGGATGTCAGTAACTATTTATCAAACCAAGCTCCATGTGACTTTTTTTTCATTTTTTAAAAATGAACTTGATGATGTGGAAAATATTAAAAGAAAACAGCTTCCCACCAAATCAAAAGAAACATCTCAGAGGCACTTAAACCAATAGAAAACACTGAACAAATGTGTTGATCTAAGGGAGTGATTTTGAAGAAATTACCGTTTCATTCATTGTTCATTTCTGTTTTGGTAAATAAAACTTCATCTTTAGTACTATATGGAGGCCGCATGGTCTAATGGTTAGAGTCGTAGGAAATGGACTTGTCAACCTGAGTTCAATTCCTCGACAAAGCTGTTTGCATTTCAAATGACGCTAATACCCTTGGGAAGGTATGAATCGCAAATTCTCCCTCCAGCTATGGGTAAATATCAGGGGAGACTGGCTCTTTAACCATGGCTAGGTAACCAGTCCTAGGGGAAGGGAAACTCTGAATTCAAACCTGTTAACTCCGCTTAAGAAATTGCCTGCTTGCGTTGCATCCTGCTTGTGGCGGAGGTGTTGGTAAATGTAAATATATGTGTTGGTTTGTGTAACATTATATCAATGCTAACATTGATCTTAGTGGTGGGGATCGGCTAAATACCTCCAAGTCAATATATATAAGTTGGTGAAGTGTTCCTAATTGTCGGTATCAGGCCGGACACCAAAGGAGTCTATCCCCTTTTTGCTAGTTCTAGACCAGGGGATTGTTTTTTTTTTGTTTTTTTTCAAGTTGGAGTGCTAAACCTCCTGTCAACTTCCACTTTACCATACAGATCAGATTACCAATTCTGTGCTACTCATGCACTGAGTTTGTGCAAGTGTAGACCTTCCAATATCTAGCCTAGTGAGGAATTACAGATTGAATTAAAAAAATGATCTGCAAGACTAGTTTGCTAACCATTCTTACTCTGTTAGCTATACTGATATTTACTAAACTTAGACATAGTCTGACACAAGGTTAATGTTCAAGTGAGGCTTTACTATCGTAGTAATTCCTGTAACATTAGATTCCCAAACAATATTCCCTCACAAAAGACTTGTCAGTGACTATTATTGCATAACAAGATGTAGAGAACATTTCTAATGGCTTCTTTTTATTTAGTATTCTTCAGTTTGCAGATTAGTTCTCCAAGTCCAAGAGATACAATTGATTAGCAAACTCTTTTTATGGCTTCATAAACTGTAACATTCACCAATAACATTGTATAATCCATTAAGTCAGAAACATCAATGCAAGTTCAGCCAACTTCCTGTCAGTTTGGGGTGTAGATTATGCACCTTCTGCAGAGGGTTAAAATTCCTCCAATGGGGCCATTGTTAGCCATGGGTGGCTGCCCATAATACTTAAGGATGGAATCCTGCTGGCCAAGCTGTCTATGACATGCAACACTCCACTTTGGACCTTACTTAGTCTAGATAAGTGGTCATAGAGGCTGCTTAATTCAATTGCTGGTCATCAAGCCCTAGCACTTCTATGATTGGTCCAACCCTATGCCTTATGGCAACCCCCTAACCCTTTTTATGATATTTGTGCTCAAAGAGTCTTAGTGTTCTGGGTATGATGTTAAGCTGCATCTAATGATGACATTTTATTCTGGAACTCTGGGAATGTGGAGTACCCCTTCATTGCCATTACTCCCAGGGCCACTCTACAGCAAACAGAGCATTTCCTTCCCTGACCAAGATATGCATGTGGGTTTGGGACCATTGTGAATTTTATTCCCTTGTTACTCTTTATGAATTCAACGAATGCCATAACAACAACCAACAACAAAACTCTTTCTTTTATAGAAAACTCAATATCATCTTGGATAGTGTTGCTAAAGGAAACAAAGATTTCACAAGTTGTTTAGTATCATCTAATGATATACATAGTTGTGGTCAGATGGTTTTTTTATTATCTATCATTAAAAATGGTAAGCAGTGTGGGATGGTGGGCGTATGGGCATGAAAGTTACCACCTTCACACCAATTAAATAGACACTTTTTTTTATACAATTTTTTATACTATGTTTCATAGGTTTGTTACAAAAACAGGGAACCTAAAAAGAAGAAAAGAACTTTGAGAATAAAAACAAATAAAGAGTGGACTCCAGTGTAATGAGCAGTGACTATGATAGCTTTTAGATTTAGTGGCATGCCTGGATGCAATATTACTTTGAATAAGTCCCTGGGAAAATTTATAGTCAACTAAGTTTCTTAAGAGATTGTAGGTTTTATTTATGATCTCGGGAGACAACTAAAAGCTGCCTAACTCTATCTGGTGTAATTCATTTCTAAGAACCTATTTACATGTAACTTATAGTTAGTTGAAATGGTGAAGGGAAGAAAAAAGAAAAAATACTAGGAGGCATGGTATGAATTTTAAACTGTGTCTTTTAGATTTTTGTGCATCAGGGATGGCAGGACACGTACTATCAGCATCTCTGTATGAGTATGATATTCCCTTGAAGGTGATGTTTGATAGCAGTAGTTTCATGTATGAAGAGGAAACTTCAAAAGAGTCATGTGAATTCCTAAAAATAACTGTAATGGAAAATAGATAATCCCCCCCAGATTGGTTTTTTTTTTTTACTGCTGCATGGTAACACATAATTATCATTATGACTATTTTCCATATCTGATGATCTGAAAGTGAAAACACCTGATGTAAGATGGAAATTAAACTTAGTTTTAATAGAAGATGAGATATCTATTTTTAAATCTATATATTAATTCTCATGTGGCTATCACCCAATTGTAGTAATGCTTAAACTACTTCTTCTTTTCTCTCATTCCTCCTACACATGTTTATGGTGTATTTATCCAAATGATTATGGTACTATATGCAACTTTTTGACACACAGGCATAATCTATATATTTATATCGTTATTATAATATTTATACAGACTTATCTTTATGTATACAAGCATATTGATAGATAAAAAAATTGTGTACATATAATTTCAGTGTATTTCGTACGTTCTGATATGTCTATGTAGATATGTATAAATATTGATATATTTTTTGTAACCAGAATGTACAAGCGTAACTATATATTACAGATATTTATATAAACACATGGCATAACCTTTTTCTATTCTCTTTCTATGTACAGAGAGAGAGATGAAGACTGTTCAATTTTAATGAGTATATGTATGAATGATGAATATATATATATATTATATCAAATGAAATTCATGAAAAAACTTGATAAATACTATTAATGAGAAAAAATGTTCTATTTTTCAAATGTATAAACAAACTTAGTTATCCATTTTTATTTTGTTTGAAGTCAATAAAATGAAGTGAGAAACCAGAGCAATCAATATGATAGGAAAAGAAATCAATATCTAATTTTTTTTTCAAAATCATTTGGATTAAGTTTACTTGAGATTATATAACACTTAGTAAGAACATACGCTTTTCTTAGATGCTTGTGTATTATACATATAATATTTCTCTCTCTCTTCTCTCTCTCCTCTTTCTTATATTAATATATTTATATATAATATATATAATGTGTCGTGGTGTGTGTGTGTGTGTGTGTGTTGTGGTGTGTGTGTGTTTAATATGATTTATAGTGTATATATTTATAGTAAAATTAGTGCTCAATATTTGTTGGGATAGAGATTTATATTAAATTAGGTGGCATGGACATGAATTTCAGTAGTGTTTGGTTACCTGACAGTTCTTGCTTTTTTTCAATTTTTTAACCCTGATTTTTAATGAGTTAATATATAAGTATGAGTAATTAAATGATAAATATTATTATAAATATATATAATATATATATTAAATATATATATTAACACACCACACACACAAATCACACACACACACACTTGGTTCTGAAAATCGCATAGGTAGAAATTGTCATTACCAGGCACACCATGACTTTCATGTTACA
>CM042144.1:38559088-38776635 GCA_023376005.1 Doryteuthis pealeii
TTGGGAGATTATACAGCAGGATGAACTACAAAATCGGATTGTCGATAATACCTCCTGCCGATTTTGAATCATCCGAAGAGCACCTGTGATGCAGCAATGATCCAGGCGGCGCCGCCGCTCTTTTGATATGAACTTTGTCAAACCTAATCTGAAAACAATGCAGCGCACTTTTACGCAATTGTTAGAAGCCAATATGTTATATAGTCGTTGTTAACTGCATAGACCCGTCTGCCCAAGAGCATGAATGTAAATAAGATCAATTCTTTAGAGCAGGTACAATGCTGGTGTTCGAATTTTCCAGCACCAACATGGTCCTGTGGGTATTAATGATTGTTGTCATACAGAAAATTAGACATGGTGACGATGAGTTTCCAAATCGCTTTGCCGAAAAACGTTTGCATTTTGCTTAGCAGTCTATCCGCCTTATGAAAGGTATAAATCCACTATTCCTCTCTTCAGTGTAATGGGTAAATGGTAGGATTGAGGTGGACTCTTTAATTTGGTACTGGCAACTGGTTTAGAAGAAAAACTTGAAATTCAAACCTGTTAAACTCCACCTTTAAAATATTGACCTTGTGTTACATCTATTTGTGGCAGAGGCGCTTTGGTAAATACATACAGTGCAAATTTGTTTCCGCCTGTTATTTTTTCTTTCTTTTTTTTTTGGGGGGGGGGGGGGGTGGTCTTAAGCTAAAATTACCATAAAAAAAGATGAGATTTCAGACTTTATAGATAAGATTAAGTAGAATGCTAATAAAGAACTAATCTGGCTCTTCCAAACAGAGGAATCTTACCTTCCTAACCGGACCCCAGGCTTGTTCGTCATTACCCAACGTTGTATCGGTAAGAGAGACGTCCCGCTGTAGTAGAAATAGCTGGATCTTGGTCAGGTCGACTAAAAGTACCAATTTTGAAGCTACTTTTCCAATACAATTAAATAGTTGGATAAATTCTAGATTATAACTCAGTAACTTATTCTTTTAATCTATTATATTCATTTTTTTAAGGATGAGGTCTATCAATCTATTATTACTAATAAGTCATGAATGTATTATCCTTTAACTTTCTAAGATAATAGTTGCACCCCCTCCCTTTTTTTCTGCAACCACTTGATCATTATTTTCTACAATTAGGGAAGAGAAAAAGTAAGCCTTACCTTAACCAGAAAAATAAAGAAATCCCCCCCCCCGGTGAGACTCAAACTCCACACGGCCTCTGTTCTTATCTCAGGAAGTCTGGTTATATGTACCACTTTCCCCTTACCCAAACTCAACTTACAAGACAAAGTAAAATACAATGTACTGTAGACTGGTTACAAAAGTACCTCTGGTGAAGATTGGCAAAAAAAAATCGAAAGAGATGTTTTGATAGCGGCGGCAGATTAAATGCTAACATCTCTCTATATAAATGTTTAAAAATATAATGAATTATGAATAACAAAATAAATATATAAGGAAACAATAAGGTAACAATTAATACTAATGAATAGAGTAATGACTGAGAATTTAATAAAATAAATTCTTTTGCTTTGTCCTAAAAATCTAGACATGAAGTTAAAGAATACAAGGTAGTTATATAACTTATATGAAGAACCTTACATTTATAAATTTGTACCATAATTCAATATGGTTGTAATTAGAATTACTAAAATTTGCTATTTTAATTAAGAATATAATTCAAATATGAATAAATAGACAATTTTATTTTAAAAAATCATCAACTTCCCCCTTATTTTTAAACCATTGGATTTTATTGGCTTTTATCCCCGTAGAGCAACAGAAAAGAGACATCTGGTTTAGTTTGATTTGGCCTGGCCAATTCCTTCCGCGGAGGTAATCTTCCTCCTTAGCATTATTGGAGAATTGTTTTTTTATTTGCAAATTTTCCTGGCCATGCCTACATGACCCTTGCTTTCGCCACATCTAGCTTTTCTGTGGTTTCTGTCCTGTCCAGTGCACGTGGACATAGATCTTCTCCTTCTCTGCAGTGGCAAGGAAAAGTTGTTCAGGAGGCAAGCAGATGCCACTTTACATCGTGATTCATAGATCTAATGGAAGGTCTTTCATCATCGGTCAGCTGAAGTAGTCTCTTTAGTACTGTTTGCAGAAAAGATTGGCCTGTCCCACTTCCAGACTACTCGAAAATCATCAACTTCTGTCCATAGCCAGATAACACACAGCACAGTTTGTGCTAATGGTACATACCATCTTGAAGGGCATTTTTCCCCAATTCAACAGCGGGAGTGAAGCACGGTATGTCCTCGATTTTTCTCCATGGCTTCTCCAGTATGGACCTTCAGGGACTCGCAGTGAAGGGAATGCTAGCCATTCACACCAGAGCTGAAAGTAAATTGTTCAATATTGGCCCAATCTTGGTGCTAAGGAGTAAAGTCACAAAGGTTGCTCCATTCATGAAATGCCTGTTTTTGCCAACAATTGCAGCCTTTGGACGTCCACACCCTGGAGGAAGGCCTGGCAATAAGCTTGTCAACAGGCCTTACATATGCTTGCAGGGAGTTCAGACTGTTTACCATAAATGTCATAAGTTAAGACAAAAGTAATGGCGCAAGATAACGCAGACACTGCCTCTGAACATCAACTATTGATGGGATGCAACCTTGAAGCTGTGAAGAGCTTCACCGTAATTGGGTACACATACCTCCAAAACTCAGTCTCTATTCTGGTAACGGGAAGTCACAGCAGAATCGCAAAAGCCAGCAAGCAGTTATTGAGAGATTGGAACAATACCAGCCCTCACTAAGAAAAGCTAAACCTGCATGTCTGCTACAATATTCAAACCCATGAAAAAGGAAAACAATTTCCACCTGAGGTTTGTCCAATGACACATTTGCATTATTCGTTGGCCTAGAAATAAAGTGGCCCAAGCACAGACATTTGGTGGGATTGTGGCAAGACAGGAGGCGGGCCATGTTCTTCCCATTCCCCTCTGTTGAACGGAGCACCTTACAACGGGCTTGGGTTGGTCATGAACAGAAGGGTGGAAAAATGGTTGCAGTACTGAAGACCTTTTTTGATTGGTTAAATAGGTAAAGGGCTCCAAAATCCAAGTGGTGAGACCTCACCTGTACCAACTTTTAAGGAGTTCCGGGAGGAGGACCATTGAGGATGACTGGTTCAACCATTTGGACAAAAAACCACCATTTGGGAAGGTTAGAAAAATTCAAATTTTTGGTTAAACTATTGGCTCAAAGAGGAGTGAGGCGGAGAGGAAGAATTAGCTTACAGCAAAGAGAGCCAGAAAAAAGAAAAAACAGTGAAAGCCCGGCCCAAGCCATCATAGTTTTGTGTGCAGTCAGAGTACCAAAGACTGTCCAGCTCAAGGGATTGCGCCCTGCTCAGCCACTTGCACAGTTTTTTTTTTTTTGGTGTTTTGGTTTTTTGGGGTTATGGCACTACACATCGTCCCTTTAGTGGGATGGGAGGGTGCCAACAAACAAGCATTAGTTGGGAGTTCAAACTCCAGTTGTGGCCTATTATGTTCAGCTTTTGGACTAATACTTCTTTGGGAAAAGATATGAAACTTCTTCCATCTCCATGCTGTGGCTTAAAATAGTGGCCATTACTGTTCTAACACTGATGGTTTTGGCATTAAATAACGCCACAATAGGTTTGAATATACCATTAAAACAAAAAAAGAAAACCAGAACCATACCAAGCCAAAACCAATAAACTACAAACAGTATGAATTGTGAATCATAGAAGTTGAAATAAGACACTTATAAAGCTATTATCAATTCAATCATGATTGTTTGGCATTATTTTACAAACAATAGTTAGTGTTAAGAGGTAAGGTATTTACCCAACCCATTCATTTCACAGGTAAATGTGAACCAAGGTCACAAAATATGGGCATTCAGCAGGATCAAAACTTCACTATCCTGTTGGAGACCTGCTTGCTATACCATTACACCATGTGGGGGGGTCCCTTAATTCCAACTTTGTTAGGCCCATGGGTAGGCATGTGACATAAGATTGCTAAGTTTGGGGCATCCAGCAAGGAAACGTACCCCGATTTCAGTAGTAATATAGATCTGGCAAGAACTAGCTTTTTTAACCCATTGGTTTATCAATGATGGTTCCCACTTTAATTTTGTTGTTAAGAGTATTGTTTTTATTTTTTATTCAGTTGAAGTACTCGTCAATCATTATTATTAATCTTTCTAATTCCAGTTTTGCTTTTTAATTAGTTTAGCAATAAAAAGCAACAAATAATTAGGAATGAAGGCTAACACTTTTGTCCCAAATTTATTAAATTTAATTGGGCGCAGGTTATTTTTTTGCCAACTGTTTTTACACAAAGTTAGGGCCTGGATTACAAGATGCAACTATGGGCATCCATTTGAGGATAAACTTGATATTTCAGTTTTAGTAATGGATTCTGTGAGATTTTAACTTTTCTTAATCCATTTTCACCATGATTGGGGATGGCCCCTTTATTAATAATGTAGTATTTAAACTTATCTGTAGTGAAAGAGATTGACCGTACCTTCGGAGTTCAAAGAGTCTTTAGCATGTTGAGAAGGCTTTGAAAGGAAACAAAATATTATTGCTTTAACACCTTTAATTTTTAAAGGAACACACAATCTCAGAGCCAGGAGAATTGGTTGAGAATGTTTTGTATGGTATGCAAATTATTGTTCGGGTCAAGCCCTGTGCATCAAACACCAGAGGGGAAGGGGGTAAAGAACACTCTTTTGAAATGCAGTTATTGAGTATATGTTGGAGACTGTTGTGTATTGTTGCCAAGTGATGATTTTGTTATAGGACTTTTGGAAAAGTTTTGAAAAGAGATTATGGGATCAGTTTACATAAATCACTAAACAAATAATTTACAAATGTTTAAATAGAATAAAGTTGCTGTTTGGAAATTAAAACACTTCTCATTGAACTATTAGGGTCTCATCTATGGGGTTAATAGAAAAATTGAGTTTTTTAAAAAAAAGTTGGGTGTTACGATTTTCGGGGCCAATTTTAGGGCTAAGTAAGTGAGAGCAGCTTTATAGTGGAAGATCCTTTGGTGAAAAATCCTTTGGGGGTTGTGTCTCAGTGGGTCCTTAGTGTTGGGTAACAATCCTTTTGGTCTGTTTCCCTTCGTTGTTGGGTATATAATATTCGGGTTCCTGTGTTGGGTAAAATCCTTTGGTTGAGCAAAGTCCTCCAGCTGCAGGTCCATTTAATTTCAATGTCGAATGCATGCAAAATGAATTGCTTCAAGATTGGCGATTAAATAAGTTTAACTACCTTACATATTCAAGTTGGTTGATTGGCTGGCTTTTAATCTACACACCCAGTCTAATAAGTAAGTAGTGAACTTTAGCACACCTTTATATATCAAAATATTCCAACAGTTGGACACTTAATATTTCTTAATTGAAAAAATAGTTCTAAATATTGTTTTGTTTTGGGTGGTGAAGAGCGGGGGTGTTTGAATAAATTTAACTCTTTCATGTTCTTGATGTTTGTAACATTTTGGTCAATCCATTCTTCAGCATTTGTATAATCTATAAGATAAAAAAATAAAAAATATTATTTCTTCAGATAAGAGGAAATAAGAAAACAATGTGCAGAAGAAATTCCAATTCTTTGAATAAAATCTTAAATGTTAACTGTTCTATAAAGTTATAAACAATGAATTACTTGTCATTTATCTTTTTGCCTACTTTAAGCCACTCACAGCAGCTCTCCTACCACAGTGATCCTACTGTAAACCGCTGGTGGTTAGTTCATAATAATTGAGCAGGACTCATATTACAATAATAATAGAACTTTATTTGAATAGAATGAGTTCTTGAGGTGAATAGATAGTGAACTTTGAAATATCATATCATATATACAGGTAAAAAACTACCAATAAAATTTGATATGGCCATGTGAAATTTTGGTAGGCAAAGAGTTAAAAAGGTTAGTGAGAATGAAGGGGAAAATAACAATATAAGAATTTAAAAAGATAGAACTGCAAATAAAAGTGTCTTTTTGTATTGAGTTTGATGTCAGAACTTAATTTTTCTAAGTTTTGATAATGAGGATTATTAATATTTTCTCTAATTCAACTTTTATGGGAATTTCAAACACAAGACATACTTTATATCATTGACTTTATATACCAGTTTTATTGTTGTGTTTAACCCTTTCCGTGACTTCCTATTTTTTTTATCTATTAAATGAAAATACATACAACACACATATGTACATAAATATATATAAAACATTTAATTTAATTAATGAACGATGATAAACTGAACTTACATGTTGCGTTAATAGGTAAACAGATAGACCTTACAGATAATTATATGCACTCTTGTAATTTATATAAACCATCATAACATGGTTTAGTTTCTTTTTGTTTAATGGCATATCACTTTTGTGGGTTATTCAATGCCAAAGCCATCCTTATAGAAAACAGTAGTGGTATTGGAGGATAAGGGGGTTCATACCTTTCCCTAGGGTTTCATTTGAAAGTGAATGTGATACCATGATGGGAATTTGAAACTTGCTAAATATGATATCACAGACCAGCATGTTCACCACTCTGCCAAGGGTATTTCCTCCTCATATCATAGGTGATATATGAATATAAAATATAAACAAAAATAAGACACAGATTTTTATTGTTCTTAACTATCCTTGACCTTAGGTCATCCTCAGAAGAAAAAAAGTATTTGTACGGGGGAAAAAACTCTCTAATAAAGTTTTTTTAAAAGTTTTCAGAGAAGCAGCTAAAAATGCACTGGGGATGTGGCATATCCTTTTATTGAATGAAAACAAATATCAAGTTCAAATATCTTTGATTGCTCTATATATATATATACTAGTAAAATTACCCAGTCCATGACCGGACAAAAAGATTTTTTAGGAACACCAGGGGGTTCTTAAAAATAAAATTTTTAAAAAATCACTGAAAATTTATGTATTACAGTGTTTATTTTAGGGATTTTTTTTTAACATTAAAAATATTTTTAAATTGTAATCCTGAATTTTTTAGTATTTTGAAAAATTTTATGTCATAATATTAACATTTTTTAGGTAGAATTTAGAAACTTTTTTTTTTTATAATAAAAAAATCCTGTATGGAATTTCAAAAAATCTTTTTGATATAATTTTTCAGACTATTATCTTTATTGAAAAGAAAAAATTAAAAATCGTTTTTTTATCAGTTTTTTTTTTTTTTTTTCATTGGGGACCACCAAAAAAATGTTTCCGTTTTAATTTTCCAGCCATTGTGCAAGTTCAGCCTTTCATTTATAAATTTCAGTTGATTTAACGGTACGAAAATGTAAACATTGTTTTTCGTTCATTAATTTTCATTATTCCGTAAGCTGAATTTAAAAAGAAAATCATCAGGGTTTTTTTTATGTTTCTTCTTTTGAATGGTCCAAATATTTTGAAGATTATTGTAAATATTATAATATAATATATTGTTATTTGTAATTATTGTAAATATAAACTTTTCTACGAAATATTCACTGAAACTCCAGTTTGAAAATAATAATAGTATTTGGGGACAATTTTAAATTCAGTTTTTAATTGCTTGATGAAGTTAGAAATACATTGTAATTTATTTCTTTTGAATTTTTTGTACCATGACAATTCAAATCTAGTTCTCAACAATAAAAAGAAGAAGCTGAGAATTGAAAATTAAATTCTTCCCATTGCAATATCTATTTTTGCTTAAACTCAAGATAGTATTTTAAAAAAACATATCGTTTTAAAAACGTTTTTCATTAGTTCTCTAAACTATTAAACTTTTTTTTTTTAACCATTAGTATTTAATTACAAAACAACTCGTTTTATCATTTTTTTTATTTACATTTAATACAACCCTAATACTGGTGACTGATTTTTTATTGACATTTAAAATCTCATTTTTTTTTAAATGTAACCATAAACTTGTGTTTTGAAACAATTTTCATTTTTTCTACAATTTTTTGTGCATGAACACAATTTAATTTAAGTGAGTGTACAATGTACATTGTTACAATTAAGAATATGGACAAAGATTTGATTTTACTTTTAAAAGTTAGTCTCAAAAACATACAAAGTATGATTTTACTTCGTATAATCGCTCTCCAAAGCAATATATTTTAACACGCTGTAAAAAAATAATTCAATGAATACAAATGAAATATTTAGAAAGATTATAAAATAAATATTTTAAAAGATTTGGACAAAAAAAAACGAATTTTATTTTACGTTAAAATTTAATCATAGTTGTAGCTAACATTTTCAATGACTGGAAGCTTGATATTCTTTCTTTCTTTCTTCTTTTTCTTTGGGTAGCTAAAAAAATCAGCAGGCAAGCTTCTGCTGATACACCAAGCAGCAAGCAGCTATGCTATAGCTTTCGAAAATCGTTTTGATTTTTTTGTTTGATTAATTAATTATATCCCTTAATCAGTAAAAATCAATAACTAAATTTGGAGTGTTTCTTAGTTAGAACGATATCAATGTGGATGCAAGATTTTGAATCTGAGTGACCACCCCATTTTGGAGTCATACGTCGACACTACATACCAAAATCTCTCCTTTATTTATTATATATATATATATATATATATATTATATATATATATATATATAGGTAGATAGATAGAGAGAGAGAGAGAAGAGAGACAGAGAGGAGAAAGAAAGAAAGACAAACCTGTCTAATGAGTTTGGGAGTATTACATTTCAAATTATCCATGGATGACCACTGGCTGATTTATTTTTTTATATAGATGTTTTATTTTATATTATTTACAGGCAGGATAATTAAGTTTCATATTAAATCCATATATATATATTATATATATATATATATATATATATAAGTCGTCAAGGTGGCCTAAAGTTGGTATCAGCCAATCAGCGAGTAGACCAAGGAGATTGTGTTTGCATCTGAGGTGGAGTGCCACGCCAACCATTAGCTCCTTACTTTACGGCACAGAACCCTGTGCTACTCATACAGTGAGTTGGCGAGGGCCAGTATCAAACTATGAACCTTGTGGTTTCTAGCCAAACACTCTACCAAATGAGCTAACCCGGCCTTTTTGACCGCTAACATTCCATTTAATACATATATAATTTTGGAGCAATTTTTTTGTTATGTTAACCAAATCTGATTTATCAAACAGTGGTTAAAAAAATAATGTATTTACAAAATTTATTTTTTTATCCTTCAGGCATTAGTCACAAAGCTTCCTGTAGTGGTCAAACTAATATAGAATTCTAGATTTACTTGAGGCATAATATCTTGTTACATAGACACACAGGGGTTATATGGATTATGCACAGAGTTCAGTGTCAGACTGAGCTTATTAAATATCACAAAAAAATAGAATAAAATATCTATCTATCTATCTATCTATCTATCTATCTATCTACTGTTGTTTCTGAAGTAGTTTATTACTATTAACTAGGATTTTTCTAGTCTGACACAACCCTATCTACTGGGTCTTTAGAATACATGAACTGTACCTTTACAGAGGATTAACAAACACCCAATGGGGCCACCTGTTGACTGTGGGGTGGCGACCTGTGATGCTTAAGGATGGAACCCTGGTGGTTGAGCAGTCCTATGACATGCAACACTCCACTTTAGCCCTTAGGCTAGACAGACGGTCAGAGAGGCCCCTCCGATCAATTGGCTGGTCACATCAAGCCCTAGCACCAATATGATTGTTCCTATTGCCTTTATGGCACCCCCCCAACCATTCTTATCATATATGTTCTAGAAGGTGGTGGCTGTGAGGGTCTTAGTGTCCTTTGTTATGGACGTTAAACTCTATTTGATGGTGAAGTCCCAATTCTGAAGGTCTGGGTAGTGCTCCTTCATCACCATTACTCCCAGGTCCACTCTGAATCAGAGTGGTAGTACCTGTTAGGGTCTAATCTATGGATTGAATAGAAAAAATGAATTTAAAAAATGTTTTTTTAAAATAAAATTGAGTATCCATCAAGAATGAATAAAACAAAATGTCTTCGGCATAAAATAAAAACAAGGATTGACATGCCATGAATCTAATCAACCTAGTCTGGCACACCAACCTCAGATTCCTTACAGCACTTACAGATATTAAGGGATATCTGATCTAAGTGCTGAGCATCCTCACTGCTACTTAACCTCAAATGGTGTGTTAAAAATGTGTGCTTGATTGGGAGAAAAGTACTTTTAGAAAAATAACTTTTCTGTATTTCTTAACATTTAAAAAAAAGGATCTGAAAATATAAAATATGCTTGAATCCTTTTTTTTTAAATGTTAAGAAATATCACTTCTGTTATTGGCCAAGATGTTATAACTTGAAAGTTGGGGCGTTAGAATGCATCGACTGCACCTCTGCAGAGAGGTAAGACTCCCCCAATGGGGCCACCTGTTGGCTGTGGGTGGCAACCCATGATGCTTAAGGATAGAACCCAGGTGGATGAGCAGTTCATGACTTGCAATACTCCACTTTGGTCCTATCTTGGGCTAGACAGGTGGTCGGAGAGGCCGATCAATCAGCTGGTCATGTCAAGCCCTAGCACCTATATGATTTTCCCAACCCTATTGCCCTTATGACAAGCCCCAACCCCTTTTGTTATCATATGGGTGCTAGAAGGTGGGGTGTGACTGAGGGTGTGACATGTCCTGGGAATGATGTTAAACTGCTATCTGATGGTGAGGTTCGAGTTTTTGGAGGTTTGGTGAAAGTGGAGCACAACTTCATCACCATTGCTCCCTGGTCCACTCTGACCGGGAGTGGTAGTACTTGGTTAGGGTCCCATCTATGGGTTAAATAGAAAAATGTATTTATAAAAAAATTGTATTATCCATTAAGAATTGATTTATTTAAAAACTTTATCGGCATTAAATGACCCACTGAGGTTGATATGCTGTAAAACAAACCAAACCAAACAGCTTGAATCTGAGTGATAAAGCGGGAATTTTTTTTCAAAAAATGAATATGTTAAGTGATCATATCTAAAATTTGATATTATACCAACACGGACAATATTGTTGGACTGGTTTAGCTCAGTCAGTAGAACATTTACATATGGGCCACAAGGTTCTGGGTTCAATACTGGCCCTTGCCAACTCAGTGCATGAGTAGCTCTACTTGGATCTGTATAGTAAAGCAGGGAGCTGATGGTAGGTGTGGCACTCCACCTCGTACATTAAAACAATCTCCCTAAAACTAGTGAAAAGGGAATAGGCTACCTTGCTGTCCGGCTGATACCGACAATAGACCACTCCGCCAACTTTACTTACTACTTAGTAAAAATTAAGATACACTTAACTGTTCAAATGATATTTTGAAGACATTCTTTCTGGATATGACTTACAGATTCTCAAATTGTGCCATTTCATCTCAACCCTTCATGGGTTATTTAATGCCAAAGCTATCCTTGTAGAAGAAAGATGTGGTACTATTTAACCCATAGCTGAATGGATGAAGGGTGTTCAATACCTTTCCCAAGGATGTTCATCCAAAAGTGAACATAATAGCATGATTTAGAGTTCTAACTCGTTTACTACGATATCACAGACCAGCACATTAAACCATTAAACCAGGAGGATACCCTTAACCTCTGATAAAGAAATGTTATAAAAATAACCTTTTTTTTTTTGTATATAAAATTGATATTTCATCTCTGTTTATTTAGTCTATTGATTCTAATGAAGTTTCTGAAATTAACAGAGATAAAATATTAATTTGAAACTGTTAGTGTTTTTTAAGATAGATTATATAGATAAAAGTCTTTAAAATGTAGTAAAAATAACCTTTTCTTCATTTTCTTTTTTATTCAAAACATACTGTAAGTCCAAATTTTTTTTTTACATGCCTCAGATTTAACATAGATTCAAAAAAGTAGACAATGCAAACACAAAAGACAAAAAAAATGTTATGATTACTAGCAAATGTATGCACCTTCCAGGTGCAAGTATGTAAGTTTTTCTAAAATAAAATATTAATTAGAAAGGCTAATTAAACTAAATTAAGAATGCAGATAAAAAAGATTTGATAAACTCCAATTTACTTCTTTCATCACTTCTGTCTTTCATTGCTAAAATTTTCTTAATTTAATTATTTTAGTTACAATAGGAAGTAAAGAATAAAATGTCAATTACTTTTTTTTTGTTAATTGATTTCTTTTGAGATCCAATTAAAATCTGAGGCATGTAATAAAAAAAATTTGGACTTACAGTATGTTTTGAATAAAAAGAAAATGAAGAAAAGGTTTATTTTTACTACAATTTAAAGACTTTTATCTATGATATATCTATCTTAAAAAACACTAACAGTTCAATTAATATTTTATCTCTGTAATTTCAGAAACTTCATTAGAATCAATAGACTAAATAACAGAGATGAAATTATCAATTTTTATATACAAAAAAAAAGGTATTTTTATAACATTTCTTTATCAGGTTAAGGGGTATCCTCCTGGTTATATGGTTAATGTGCTGGTCTGTGATATCGTAGTAAACGAGTTAGAACTCTAATCATGCTATTATGTTCACTTTTGATGAACATCCTTGGGAAAGGTATGAACACCCTCATCCATTCAGCTATGGGTTAAATAGTACCACATCTGTTTCTTCTACAAGGATAGCTTTGGCATTAAATAACCCATGAAGGTTGAGATGAAAAGGCACAATTTGAGAATCTGTAAGTCATATCCAGAAGAATGTCTTCAAAATATCATTTGAACAGTTAAGTGTATCTTAATTTTTTACTAAGTAGTAAGTAAAGTTGGCGGAGTGGACTCATATGTCGGTCGGTATCAGCCGGACAGCAAGGTAGCCTATTCCCTTTTCACTAGTTTAGGGAGATTGTTTTAATGTACAGGGTGGAGTGCCACACCTACCATCAGCTCCCTGCTTTACTATACAGATCCAAGTAGAGCTACTCATGCACTGAGTTGGCAAGGGCCAGTATTGAACCCAGAACCTTGTGGCCCATATGTAAATGTTCTACTGACTGAGCTAAACCAGTCCAACAATATTGTCCGTGTTGGTATAATATCAATTTTTAGATATGATCACTTAACATATTCATTTTTTGAAAAAAAATTCCCGCTTTATCACTCAGATTCAAGCTGTTTGGTTTGGTTTGTTTTACAGCATATCAACCTCAGTGGGTCATTTAATGCCGATAAAGTTTTTAAATAAATCAATTCTTAATGGATAATACAATTTTTTTATAAATACATTTTTCTATTTAACCCATAGATGGGACCCTAACAAGTACTACCACTCCCGGTCAGAGTGGACCAGGGAGCAATGGTGATGAAGTTGTGCTCCACTTTCACCAAACCTCCAAAACTCGAACCTCACCATCAGATAGAGTTTAACATCATTCCCAGGACATGTACACCCTCAGTCACCACCTTCTAGCACCCATATGATAAAAAGGGGTTGGGGCTTGTCATAAGGGCAATAGGGTTGGGAAAATCATATAGGTGCTAGGGCTTGACATGACCAGCTGATTGATCGGAGAGGGCCTCTCCGACCACCTGTCTAGCCCAAGATAGGACCAAAGTGGAGTATTGCAAGTCATGAACTGCTCATCCACCCTGGGTTCTATCCTTAAGCATCATGGTTGCCCCCACAGCCAACAGGTGGCCCCATTGGGGGAGTCTTACCTCTCTGCAGAGGTGCAGTCGATGCATTCTAACGCCCCAACTTTCAAGTTATAACATCTTGGCCAATAACAGAAGTGATATTTCTTAACATTTAAAAAAAAAGGATTCAAGCATATTTTATATTTTCAGATCCTTTTTTTTAAATGTTAAGAAATACAGAGAAAGGTATTTTTCTAAAGTACTTTTCTCCCAATCAAGCACACATTTTTAACACACCATTGAGGTTAAGTAGCAGTGAGGATGCTCAGCACTTAGATCAGATATCCCTTAATATCTGTAAGTGCTGTAAGGAATCTGAGGTTGGTGTGCCAGACTAGGTTGATTAGATTTCATGGCATGTCAATCCTTGTTGGGTTATTTTATGCCGAAGACATTTTGTTTTATTCATTCTTGATGGATACTCAATTTTATTTTAAAAAACATTTTTTAAATTCATTTTTCTATTCAATCCATAGATTAGACCCTAACAGGTACTACCACTCTGATTCAGAGTGGACCTGGGAGTAATGGTGATGAAGGAGCACTACCCAGACCTTCAGAATTGGGACTTCACCATCAAATAGAGTTTAACGTCATACAAAGGACACTAAGACCCTCACAGCCACCACCTTCTAGAACATATATGATAAGAATGGTTGGGGGGTTGCCATAAAGGCAATAGGACAATCATATTGGTGCTAGGGCTTGATGTGACCAGCCAATTGATCGGAGGGGGCCTCTCTGACCGTCTGTCTAGCCTAAGGGCTAAAGTGGAGTGTTGCATGTCATAGACTGCTCAACCACCAGGGTTCCATCCTTAAGCATCACAGGTCGCCACCACAGTCAACAGGTGGCCCATTGGGTGTTTGTTAATCCTCTGTAAAGGTACAGTTCATGTATTCTAAAGACCCAGTAGATAGGGTTGTGTCAGACTAGAAAATCCTAGTTAATAGTAATAAACTACTTCAGAAACAACAGTAGATAGATAGATAGATAGATAGATAGATAGATAGATATTTTATTCTATTTTTTTTTGTGATATTATAAGCTCAGTCTGACACTGAACTCTGTGCATAATCCATATAACCCTGTGTGTCTATGTAACAAGATATTATGCCTCAAGTAAATCTAGAATTCTATATTAGTTTGACCACTACAGGAAGCTTGTGACTAATGCCTGAAGGATAAAAATTTTTGTAAATACATTATTTTTTTAACCACTGTTTGATAAATCAGATTTGGTTAACAAAAAAATTGCTCCAAAATTATATATGTATTAAATGGAATGTTAGCGGTCAAAAGGCCGGGTTAGCTCATTTGGTAGAGTGTTTGGCTAGAAACCACAAGGTTCATAGTTTGATACTGGCCCTCGCCAACTCACTGTATGAGTAGCACAGGGTTCTGTGCCGTAAAGTAAGGAGCTAATGGTTGGCGTGGCACTCCACCTCAGATGCAAACACAATCTCCTTGGTCTACTCGCTGATTGGCTGATACCAACTTTAGGCCACCTTGACGACTTTATATATATATATATATATATATATATATATATATGGATTTAATATGAAACTTAATTATCCTGCCTTGTAATAAAATATAAATAAAACATCTATATAAAAAATAAATCAGCCAGTGGTCATCCATGGATAATTTGAAATGTAATACTCCCAAACTCATTAGACAGGTGTCTGTCTTTCTTTCTTTCTCTCTCTCTGTCTCTCTCTCTCTCTCTCTCTATCTATCTACCTATATATATATAATATATATATATATATATATATATATATATATAATATATAAAGGAGAGATTTGGTATGTATGTGTCGACGTATGACTCCAAAATGGGTGGTCACTCAGATTCAAAATCTTGCATCCACATTGATATCGTTCTAACTAAGAAACACTCCAAATTTAGTTATTGATTTTTACTGATTAAGGGATATAATTAATTAATCAAACAAAAATCAAACGATTTTTCGAAAGCTATAGCATAGCTGCTGCTGCTTGGTGTATCAGCAGAAGCTTGCCTGCTGATTTTTTTAGCTACCCAAAGAAAAAGAAGAAAGAAAGAAAGAATATCAGCTTCCAGTCATTGAAAATGTTAGCTACAACTATGATTAAATTTTAACGTAAAATAAAATTCGTTTTTTTTTGTCCAAATCTTTAAAATATTTATTTTATAATCTTTCTAAATATTTCATTTGTATTCATTGAATTATTTTTTACAGCGTGTTAAAATATATTGCTTTGGAGAGCCGATTATACGAAGTAAAATCATACTTTGTATGTTTTTGAGACTAACTTTTAAAGTAAAATCAAATCTTTGTCCATATTCTTAAATTGTACAATGTACATTGTACACTCACTTAAATTAAATTGTTGTCATGCACAAAAAATTGTAGAAAAATGAAAATTGTTTCAAAACACAAGTTTATGGTTACATTTAAAAAAAATGAGATTTTAAATGTCAATAAAAATCAGTCACCAGTATAGGGTTGTATAAATGTAAATAAAAAAAATGATAAAACGAGTTGTTTTGTAATTAATACTAATGGTTAAAAAAAAGTTTTAATAGTTTAGAGAACTAATGAAAACGTTTTAAAACGATATGTTTTTAAAATACTATCTTGAGTTTAAGCAAAAATAGATATTGCAATGGGAAGAATTTAATTTTTCAATTCTCAGCTTCTTCTTTTTATTGTTGAGAACTAGATTTGAATTGTCATGTACAAAAAATTCAAAGAAATAAATTACAATGTATTTCTAACTCATCAAGCAATTAAAAACTGAATTTAAAATTGTCCCCAAATACTATTATTATTTTCAAACTGGAGTTTCAGTGAATATTTTCGTAGAAAAGTTATATTTACAATAATTACAATAACAATATATTATATTATAATATTTACAATAATCTTCAAAATATTTGGACCATTCAAAAGAAGAAACATAAAAAAAAACCCTGATGATTTTCTTTTTAAATTCAGCTTACGGAAATAATGAAAATTATGAACGAAAACAATGTTTACATTTTCGTACCGTTAAATCAACTGAAATTTATAAATGAAAGGCTGAACTTGCACAATGGCTGGAAAATTAAAACGGAACATTTTTTTGGTGGTCCCCAATGAAAAAAAAAAAAAACTGATAAAAAACGATTTTTAAATTTTTCTTTTTCAATAAAGATAATAGTCTGAAAAAATTATATCAAAAGATTTTTTGAAATTTCCATACAGGATTTTTTTATTATAAAAAAAAAGTATTCTAAATTCTACCTAAAAAATGTTAATATTATGACATAAAATTATTTCAAAATACTAAAAAATTCAGGATTACAATTTAAAAAATATTTTTAATGTTTAAAAAAAATCCCTAAAATAAACACTGTAATACATAAATTTTCAGTGATTTTTTAAAAAATTTTATTTTTAAGAACCCCCTGGTGTTCCTAAAAAATCTTTTTGTCCGGTCATGGACTGGGTAATTTTACTAGTATATATATATATAAGAGCAATCAAAGATATTTGAACTTGATATTTGTTTTCATTCAATAAAAGGATATGCCACATCCCCAGTGCATTTTTAGCTGCTTCTCTGAAAACTTTTAAAAAACTTTATTAGAGAGTTTTTTCCCCCGTACAAATACTTTTTTCTTCTGAGGATGACCTAAGGTCAAGGATAGTTAAGAACAATAAAAAATGTGTCTTATTTTTGTTTATATTTATATTCATATATCACCTATGATATGAGGAGGAAATACCCTTGGCAGAGTGGTGAACATGCTGGTCTGTGATATCATATTTAGCAAGTTCAAATTCCCATCATGGTATCACATTCACTTTCAAATGAATACCCTAGGGAAAGGTATGAACCCCCTTATTCCTCCAATACCACTACTGTTTTTCTATAAGGATGGCTTTGGCATTGAATAACCCACAAAAGTTGATATGCCATTAAACAAAGAAACTAAACCATGTTATGATGGGTTATATAAATTACAAGAGTGCATATAATTATCTGTAAGGTCTATCTGTTTACCTATAACGCAACATGTAAGTTCAGTTTATCATCGTTCATTAATTAAATTAAATGTTTTATATATATTTATTGTACATATGTGTGTGTATGTATTTTCATTTAATAGATAAAAAAAATAGGAAGTCACGAAAGGGTTAAACACACAATAAAACTGTGTATATAAAGTCAATGATATAAAGTATGTCTTGTGTTTGAAATTCCCATAAAAGTTGAATTAGAGAAAATATTAATAATCCTCATTATCAAAACTTAGAAAAATTAAGTTCTGACATCAACTCAATACAAAAAGACACTTTTATTTGCAGTTCTATCTTTTAAATTCTTATATTTTGTTATTTTCCCCTTCATTCTCACTAACCTTTTTAACTCTTTGCCTACCAAATTTCACATGGCCATATCAAATTTTATTGGTAGTTTTTTACCTGTATATATGATATGATATTTCAAAGTTCACTATCTATTCACCTCAAGAACTCATTCTATTCAAATAAAGTTCTATTATTATTGTAATATGAGTCCTGCTCAATTATTATGAACTAACCACCAGCGGTTTACAGTAGGATCACTGTGGTAGGAGAGCTGCTGTGAGTGGCTTAAAGTAGGCAAAAAGATAAATGACAAGTAATTCATTGTTTATAACTTTTAGAACAGTTAACATTTAAGATTTTATTCAAAGAATTGGAATTCTTCTGCACATTGTTTCTTATTTCCTTATCTGAAGAAATAATATTTTTTATTTTTTTATCTTATAGATTATACAAATGCTGAAGAATGGATTGACCAAAATGTTACAAACATCAAGAACATGAAAGAGTTAAATTATCAACACCCCCGCTCTTCACCACAAAAACAAAACAATATTTAGAACTATTTTTTCAATTAAGAAATATTAAGTGTCCAACTGTTGGAATATTTTGATATATAAGGTGTGCTAAAGTTCACTACTTACTTATAGACTGGGTGTGTAGATTAAAAGCCAGCCAATCAACAACTTGAATATGTGGTTAGTTAACTATTTAATCGCCAATCTTGAAAGCAATTCATTTGCATGCATTCGACATTGATAAATGGACCTGCAGCTGAGGACTTTGCTCAACCAAAGGATTTTACCCAACACCAAGGAACAACCAAAGGATTTTACCCAACACCAAGGAACAACCAAAGGATTTTACCCAACACTAAGGGACACTGAGGAACAACCAAAGGATTTTTCACCAAAGGATCTCCACTATAAAGTGCTCTCACTACTAGCCTAAAAATGGCCACGAAAATCGTAACACCAACTTTTTTTAAAACTCATTTTTTCTATTTAACCCATAGATGAGACCCTAATAGTTCAATGAGAAGTGTTTATTCAAACAGCAACTTTATTCTATTTAACATTTGTAAAATATTTGATAGTGATTTATGTAAACTGATCCCATAATCTCTTTCAAAACTTCAAAAGTCCTATAACAAAATCTATCACTTGCAACAATAACACAACAGTCTCCAACATATACTCAATAACGCATTCCAAAAGTGTCTTACCCCTTCCCCTCCTGGTGTTTGATGCACAGCTTGACCCTGAAAATATTTGCATACATACAAAAACATTCTCACCAATTCTCCTGGCTCTGAGATTGTGTGTTCCTTAAATTAAGGTGTTAAAGCAACTATATTTGTTTTCCTTTCAAGCCTTTCACATGCAAGACTCTTTGAACTCCGAGGTACGTCATTTCTTTCACTACAGATAGTTAAATACTACCATTATTAATAAGGGCATCCCATCATGGTGAAATGATTAGAAAGTTAATCTCACAGATCCATTACTACTGAATATCAAGTTTGATCCTCAATGGATGCCCCATAGTTGCATCCTTGTATCACAGCCTACTTGTGTAAAACAAGTGGCATAAATACCTGCAGCCATTATTAATAATTTGGGCAAGTGTTAGCCTTCATCCTAATTATTGTTGCTTTTTTATTGTAACTAATTAAAAGCAACTGGAATTAGAAAGATTAATAATAATGATTGACAGTACTTCATCTGAATAAAAATAAAAACATACTCTTAACACAATTAGGGCAACCCATCATGATACAATGGTTAAAAAGCTAGTCTTGCAGATCTATTACTACTGAATATCGGGTACGTTCCTTGCTGGATGCCCCAAACTAGCAATCTTATGTCACATCCTACCCATGGCTAACAAGTTGGATATTAAGGACCCCCCATCATGGTGTAATGGTTAGCAAGCTAGTCTCACAGATAGTGAGTTTGATCCTTGCTGAATGCCCCATATTTGTGACCTTGGTTCACATTTTACCTGTGATGAATGGGTTGGGTAAATACCTACTCTTAACACTACTATTGTGTAAAATAATGCCAAACAATCATGATTGAATTGAATAGCTTTATAAGTGTTATTTCAACTTCTATGATACAATTCATACTTTTGTAGTTTATTGGTTTGGTTTGGTATGGTCTGGTTTCTTTGTTTAATGGTATATCAACCTTTGTGGGTTATTTAATGCCAAAACCATCAGTGTAGAACAGTAATGGCACTATTTAAGCCACAGCTGGGAGATGAAGAAGTTCATATCTTTCCCAAGAGTATTAGTCCAAAAGTGAACATAATAGCACAACTGGAGTTTGAACTCACTATGTCTTGTTGTTGGCACCTTTCCATCCACTAAGGACGATGGTGTAGTGTCCAAACAAAAAAACAAAACAAAAAAAAAACTGTGCAAGTGGCTGAGCAGGGCAATCCTTGAGTGACAGTCTTTGGTACTCTGACTGCACACAAACTATGATGCTTGCCGGGGCTACTGTTTTTTCTTTTTTCTGGCTCTCTTTGCTGTAAAGGCTATTCTTCTCTCCGCCTCACTCCTCTTTGAGCCATGTTTAACCATTTGATTTTCTACCTCCCATGTGTTTGTGTCAATGTGACATATCCTCATGTCTCTCCCGCAGACATCTTTAAAGTGTAGGTGAGGTCTACCTACTGATTGGGAGCCTTTTACTAATTAACAATACAAAAGGTCTTTCAGTATGCAACCATTTTCCACCCTTCTGTCATGACCAAGCCAGTGAAGGTGCTTCTCACAGAGGATGAAGAACATGCCGCTCCTGTTGGCACAATCCACCATGTCTGTGTTGGGCACTTTATTCTGCCAACGAATATGCAGAATGTGTCATGGACACCTCAGGTGGAAATTGTTTTCCTTTCATGGTTGAATATTTGTAGACATGCAGTTTAGTTTTCTTAGTGAGGCTGGTATTGTTCCAGACTCTCATAACTGCTGCTGCTTTTGCGATTCTGCTGTTGACTTCCGTACCAATAGAGACTGAGTTGGAGATGGTGTACCCAATGTACGTGAAGCTCTTCACAGCTTCAAGGTTGCATCCATCAATAGTTATGTTCAGAGGAGTGTCTGCGTTTTGCGCCATGACTTTTGTCTTACTTAGACTTATGGTAAGTCTGAACTCCCTGCAAGCATATGTAAGGCTGTTGACAAGCTATTGCAGGCCTTCCTCAGTGTGTGACGTCAAGGCTGCATTGTTGGCAAACAGCATTTCATGAATGAGAACCTTTGTGACTTTACTCTTAGCACAAAGATGGGCAATATTGAACAATTTACTTTCAGCTCTGGTGTGAATGTAGATTCCTTCACTGCAGTCCCTGAAGGCATACTGGAGAAGCATGGAGAAAAAGAGGACATACCGTGGCTTCACTCCGCTGTTGATTGGAAATGCCTCAGATGTTGTACCATTAGCACAAACTGTGCTGTGTGTATCTGCATGGACAGAAGTGATGATTTCAAGTAGTCTGGAGGTGGGACAGCCAATCTTCTGCAACAGTCTAAAGAGACTACTTCAGCTGACCATGATGAAGACCTTCATTAGATCTATGAATACGATGTAAAGTGGCATCTGCTGCTCCTGACACTTTTCCTGCCACTGGCAGAGAGAGAAGATCATGTCCACTGTTGACTGGACAGGACAGAAACCACAGAAAAGTAGATGTGGGAAGCAAGGGTCTGTAGGCATGCCAGTGAAATGCAATCAAAAACATTTCCAATAATGCTAAGGAGGGAGATACCTCGGTAAGAATGCCAGCAATCAAACTAAACAGATGTCTTTTTTCTGTTGCTCTACGGAAAAGCAATAAAATCAATGTTAAAAATAGGGAAGTGATGATTTTTAAAAAAAAATTGTCTATTTTATTCATTATTTGAATTATATTCTTTATTAAATAGCAAATTTTCATATTCTAATTACATACATTTGAATTATGTACAAATTTATAAATGTAAGTTTCTTCATATAAGTTATATAACTACCTTGTATTTTTAAACTTATGTCTAGATTTTAGACAAAGGCAAAGATTTTTTTAAATTCTGTTATTATCTATTCATTTATTTATTAATTGTTATCCTTATTGTTCTTATATATTTACTTGTTAGTCATAATTATTATTATTTTTAAACATTTATATAGAGAGATGTTTAGCATTTAATCGTCGCTACATACATCTCTTTCGTTTTTTTTTTCCAATTTTCACAGAGGTACTTTGTAACAGTTACAGTACATTGTATTTTACATTTGTCTTGTAGTTGAGTTGGTAAAGGAGGTGGTACATATAACCAGACTTCCCTGAGATAGAAAGGATGTGAGTTTGAGTCTCACCGGGGGGGGGATTCTTTTTTCTTGTTAGTAAGGCTTACTTTTCCTCCCTATTGTAGAAATAATGATCCAAGTGAGTTGCAGTAAAAAAGGGAGGGGGGTGCAACTATATCTAGAAAGTTAAAGGATAATACTATTCAGACTTATTAGTAATAATGATTGATAGAGCCTCATCTAAAAAAATGAATATATAAGATAAGAATAAAGTACTAGTTATATCTAGAATTTATCCAACTATTTAATGTGTATGAAAAGTAGCTTAAAATGGTACTTTAGTCCACTTCAATGTATATTTCTTGGGACTTTACACACTTATGACAACAACCTTTCCGGTTAGGAAAAATTCCTCTTTTGGAAATGCAATTAGTTGCTTTATAGCATTCTACTTAATCTTATCTATAGTCTGAAATCTCATCTTTTTTTATGGTAATTTTAGCTTAAGACCACCCCCCCCCAAAAAAAAAAGAAGAAAAAATAACAGGGAAACAAATTTGCACTGTATGTATTTACCAAGCCCTCTGCACAAATAGGATGTAACACAAGGTCAATTTTTAAGTGGAGTTTAACAGGTTTGAATTCAGAGTTTTTCTTCTAAACCAGTTGCCATACCAAGATTAAAGAGTCCACTCAATCCTACTATTTACCCATAACTGAAGAGAGAATAGTTGGATTCATACCTTTCATAAGGGGATAAACGCTAAGCAAAATGCAAACAGTTTTTCGGCAAGGATTTGAACTCATGTCACCATGTCTATTTTCTATGACAATAATCATTATACCACAGGAGCCATTTGGTGCTGGAAATTCAAACCAGCTGTACTCTGCTTAAAAATTGATCTTATGTTACATCATGCTCTTGGCAGAGGGTTTGGGTAAATATATACATATTGGCTTTACAATTGCATATAAAGTAAGGTATGTTTTCAGATTAGTTGACAAGTTATATCAGGGCTGCACAACAGGTTCTTGAGAGATTCAAAATGGCAGGATATTTTACAAACAGATTTTGTTGTGAAGCAAAACACAAAGAAACCATATGGTTTGTTTATCATTTAGCACATCCTCAAAAATTAATTAAAATCAATTAAATATTAAAACATTAAATATTGAGATTAATAATTTTTTGAATAATTTTTCTTTTGCTTTATCCTTGTTACTTTTTTTGTTATTGTTGCCACAAAAAAGACAACAAAATAAAGAGAAAGAAAAACTAGTCAGAAAATAAACAATGATAATGCTTAATCTAATAAATTTGGATATATCTGGTTAAGACTGTGTGTGGATCCAGTTTTGAACATAATGTCAAATGCTATTTCTCTATCAAAAAAGAAAAAGAATGAAAAATGTTCTGAGAATTTAAAGTTGCAAAATGAATATTTTTGGTGTTTCTTTCTATGATTGAACAAAAAAACAAAAAAACACAGTCACAATTGTAAATTGCACACAAAAAGTACCTCAATTCAATGAGAATTCTTGTAAAATCCTTATCAGGATTATACAATCCTTTGTCCTTCAAAAATGTTCTTAATACCATGCTTTCTTTCACACGGAATATTACTGGAATGTTTTCATTCTCAACATTTTTTTCCATTATCAGCTGAAATGTATAGGACTCATTTTTAAATATTTGTTTAACATTTTTAACGTTTGTTAACTCAAAATACAAATCCTTTGAAAACGTCTAGTTGAAAATAAAGGAAAAAAAATATTTTAAAAACTAAAAGTTTTAAACACCAAAATGCTTTTATAAAGAAAAGAATAACAAAAAACAAAAAATGACATGAACAAACACCCCCCCACACACACCTGCCTGTTCCCTTCTACCCATCCATCCACCCACCTGCCTGTTCTCCTTTTCAAATAAAACTATTTTGCAAGCTGCAAACTCACCAGAAAATTCTTTTGCATTTTTCATTTATATTCTTAACAGCACCATCCATCATCCATATTTCTTGTTATCGAAAAATGGAAAAGAAAAAGAAATTTAAAAGGTGAATTTTCTTTTAAATTACTGAAATTTAGTTATTTTTTCTTCTTTTCTCATTTTTTTTATTGTTCTTTTTTTTGTAAGACTTTGTTAAACCATCTTTCATTCAACCTTTTCTTTCTTTTCTTTCTTTCTTTCTTTCTTTCCTCTCCATAAACTGATTCTACATTTGGATGCAAATAAGTAGTGAAGGAGGGAAAAGACACATTCCAATGAAAAACATCAGGAACCTATTAGAATGTAAAATTCTTGCTTGATAGCCTTGAGGTATTAGCATCATTGGAGTTCACAGTCTTATCATGTATTCCAAAACTTGTTGTGATATGTGACATACATGTCAGTGAAGAAAGACTGATGCAGAAAATCCACAGCTTAATGATTTACAAAAAAAAAAAAACACATTTATTTTACATATAATTTCACTCCTTGTCAATGCACTTAATTCAGTGATGAATATTAATCATATAGATCAAACAATATGCAAGGAAATGTTTGAAATCAAAATTCAGCTAATAAATATAGACTATGGAGTGATTAGAGCACACTCAAAATGTGTGTATGTATATATATGAGAGTACGTAAATAAACACTGTGTTTATTTGATATGCCGTTTTTAGCCAACAATTTTTGGAGGATATGTGCTTAATTGAAGTCATACTTAATTTTTGAAAATTAATTAGTTAATAATTAATGAATTTAGGCGGGCATATATGTTCAAATGTAAGGCTTGACATTTTCTCGATTTGTTTAGCCTTACATTTGAACATATATGCCCGGCTAAATTCATTAATTATTAACTAATTAATTTTCAAAAATTAGATATGACTTCAATTAAGCACATATCCTCCAAAAATGTATATATATATATATATATATATATATATATATATATATATATATATATGTATAATATTAATATTGATAATATAGTTTGCTATATTCATAAGTAAAGTACACTCAATATCATTTATAGAGCATGTATATCTAAGTCTGGGTAGCAATCTCCCTCTCTTTATTTATATATATATATATATATATATATATATATATATATATATATTTGGATAATATAATTTGCTATATTCATAAGTAAAGAGTGCTCAATATCATTGTAGAGCATGTATATCTAACTTAGGGTAGCAAAGTCAAAGTCAACAGCACTTGGTAACAGTTAGTTTCTCACTTATGTGATTTTCAAACCAAGTGCTTGGTTTGAAAATCGCATTGGTGAAAAACTGTCAGTTACTAAGCAACGTTGACTTCATGTCTTCACTACCATATATATAAGTTAGGGTGGTGTAGACATGAAGTCAATGGTGCTTGGTTAATGACAATTTCTCACCTATGCGATTTTCAAACCAAGTGTGTGTGTGGTGTGTGTGTGTGTGTGGTGTGTATATATATATATATATATATATATATATATATATATATATATATAATATTTATCATTTATATACTCATACTTATATATACTCATTAAAATAGGGTTTAAAAATTGAAAAAGCAAGAAACTGTCAGTAACCAAGCACTACTGAATTCATGTCCATGCAACCCTAATTTAGATATAAATGCTCTATCCACAATATTGAGCACTATTTACTTATAAATATAGTACACTATATTATCATTATTAACACACACACACACACACACACACACACACACACACACACACACATATATATATATATATATATTATATATATATATATATAGAGAGAGAGAGAGAGAGAGAGAGAGAGAAATAGTTATATGTATAATACACAAGCATCTAAGAAAAGCTATGTCATTACTAAGGTGTTATTATAAATCTCAAGTAAACTTAACTCAATGATTTTGAAAAAAAATTTAGATATTGATTTCTTTTCCTATCATATTGATTGCTCTGGTTTCTCACTTCATTTTATTGATCTTCAAACAAAATAAAAAATGGATAACTAATTTTTTATACATTTGAAAATAGAACATTTTTTCTCATTAATATTATTTATCAAGTTTTCATGAATTTCATTTGAATATATATATATATTATTCATCATTCATCATATACTCATTAAAATATGAACAGGTTTCATCTCTCTCTTCTGTACATAGAAAGAGATAGAAAAAGGTTATGCATGTGTTTATATAAATATCTGTAAATATATAGTTTACGCTTGTACATCTGGTTACATAAAAATATATCAATATTTATACATATCTACATAGACATATCAGAACGTACGAAATACAATGAAAATTATATGTACACATTTTTTTATCTATCAATATGTTTGTATACATAAAGATAAGTCTGTATAAATATGTATAATAACTATATAAATATATAGATATGCCTGTGTGTGCAGTGGCATTATTATACATAATGATTTGATAAATACACATAAACATGTGTATGAGTGAATGAGAGAAAAGAAGAAGTAGTTTAACATTACTACAATTTGGGTGTGCCACAATGGTTAAATATGTTTACATAGAACTTCTCATCTTCTATAAAACTAAGTTTAATTCCATCTTACATCAGGTGTTTCACTTTCAGATCATCAGATATGAAATAGTCTAATGATAATTATGTGTTACCATTCAGCAGTAAACCATCTGGATTATCTATTTTCCATTACATTTTATTTTTAGGAATCCACATGACTCTTTGAAGTTTCCTCTTCATACATGAAACTACTGCTATCAAACATCACCTTCAAGGGAATATGCATACTCATACAGAGATGCTGATAGGTACGTGTCCTGCATCCCTGATGCACAAAAATCTAAAAGGACACAGTAAAATCATATCCATGCATCCTAGTATTTTTCTTTTTTCTTCCCTCACCATTTCAAGCTAACTATAAGTACATTTAAATAGTTTCTTAGAAATGAATTACACCAGATAGAGTTAGGCAGCTTTAGTTGTCTCCCGAGATCATAAATAAAAACCCTACAATCTATTAAGAAACTTTAGTTGGGACCTATAAATTTTCCCAGGGACTTATTCAAAGTAAATATGTGCATCCCAGGATGCACTAAATCTAAAAGCTATCAGTATCACTGCTCATACACTGAGTCCACTCTTATTTGTTTTTATTTCTCAAAGTTCTTTTCTTCTTTTAGTCCTTTTTTGTAACAACCTATGACAACATAGTATAAAAAAATTGTATAAAAAAAAGGTGTCTATTTAATTGGTGTAGAGGTATGGTTAACTTTCATGCCCATACCCCACCATCCCACACTGCTTACCATTTTTAATGATAGGATAATAAAAACCATCTGACCACAACTATGTAATATCATTAGATGATACTAAACAACTTGTGAATCTGTTGGTTTCCTTTAGCAACACTAGTCCAAGATGATATTGAGTTTTCTATAAAAGAAAGAGTTGTTGTTGTTGTTGTTGTTATGGCATTCGGTTGAATTCATGAAAGGAGTAACAAGGGAATAAAAAATTCACAAGTGGTCCCCAAACCCCACATGCATATCTTGGTCAGGGGAAGGAAATGCTCTTGTTTGCTGTAGAGTGGCCCTGGGAGTAATGGCAATGAAGGGGTACTCCACATTCCCCAGAGTTCCAGAATTAAAATGTCATCATTAGATGCAGCTTAACATCATACCCAGAACACTAAGACTCTTTGAGCACAAATATCATAAAAAGGGTTAGGGGGTTGCCATAAGGGCAATAGGGTTGGACCAATCATAGAAGTGCTAGGGCTTGATGACCAGCCAATTGAATTAAGCAGCCTCTATGACCACTTATCTAGACTAAGTAAGGTCCAAAGTGGAGTGTTGCATGTCATAGACAGCTTGGCCAGCAGGATTCCATCCTTAAGTATTATGGGCAGCCACCCATGGCTAACAAGTGGCCCCATTGGAGGAATTTTAACCCTCTGCAGAGGTGCATAATCTACACCCCAAACTGACAGGGAAGTTGGCTGAACTTGCATTGATGTTTCTGACTTAATGGATTATACAATGTTATTGTGAATGTTACAGTTTATGAAGCCATAAAAAGAGTTGCTAATCAATTGTATCTTCTTGGACTTGGAGAACTAATCTGCAAACTGAAGAAGATACTAAATAAAAAGAAGCCATTAGAAATGTTCTCTACATCTTGTTATGCAATAATAGTCACTGACAAGTCTTTTGTGAGGGAATATTGTTTGGGAATCTAATGTTACAGAGAATTACTACGATAGTAAGCCTCACTTGAACATAACCTTGTGTCAGACTAGTCTAAGTTTAGTAAATATCAGTATAGCTAACAGAGTAAGAATGGTTAGCAAACTAGTCTTGCAGATCATTTTTTAATTCAGTCTGTTAATTCCTCACTAGGTAGATATGGAAGGTACTACACTTGCACAACTCAGTGCATGAGTAGCACAGATTGGGTAATCTGATCTGTATGGTAAAGTGGGAAGTTGACAGGAGGTTTAGCACTCCAACTTGAAAAAAAACAAAAAAAAACAATCTCCCTGGTCTAGAACTAGCAAAAAGGGGATAGACTCCTTTGGTGTCCGGCTGATACCGACAATAGACCACTTCACCAACTTATATATATTGACTTGGGAGGATATTTAGCCGAGTCCCCACCCACTAAGATCCAATGTTAGCATTAATATATATGTGATACACTAACACACTATATACATTTACCAACACCTCCGCACAAGCAGGATGCAACGCAAGGTCAATTTCTTAAGCGGAGTTTAACAGGTTTGAATTCAGAGTTTCCCTTCCCCTAGACTGGTTACCTAGCCATGGTTAAAGAGCCCAGTCTTCCCTGATATTTACCCATAGCTGGAGGGAGAATTGGATTCATACCTTTCCCAAGGGTATTAGCGTCATTTGAAATGCAAACAGCTTTGTCGAGGAATTGAACTCAGGTTGACAAGTCCATTTCCTACGACTCTAACCATTAGACCATGCGCCTCCATATAGTACTAAAGATGAAGTTTTATTTACCAAAACAGAAATGAACAATGAATGAAACGTTAATTTTCTTCAAAATCACTCCCTTAGATCAACACATTTGTTCAAGTGTTTTCTATTGGTTTAAGTGCCTCTGAGATGTTTCTTTTGATTTGGTGGGAAGCTGTTTCTTTTAATATTTTCCACATCATCAAGTTCATTTTAAAAAATGAAAAAAAGTCACATGGAGCTTGGTTTGATAAATAGTTACTGACATCCCACCATGTTAGTTTAACAATTTAGTCCAATTAATGTGGGGAAGCCACACACAAACCAAAGCTCATGCAGTGGCACTGTGAAATCAGGCACATGGCAATAAATCCAGCCCTGCCACTTTAAATTGAGGGGGCAGATGTTACCTGGGATCATGCAAATATTATATATCTTACAGATACAGGAGCTGAAGCTCCTGTGCCAGGTAAGGATAAGTTTTGTAAGTATAGAGGGTTTTGTAAGTATTGGAGGGGGGGTACTGCACTTGCACAATCCAGTGTTGTGCCAAAGATTACTGATCAAAAAGTAAAAGGTATTAAGAATTGTCTAGACAACTATGGATATGTTTTCCTCTAATTAAAAAAAAAAAAATGGTCTTGATACTTTTTGTTCAGATCTCATATTTACACATTCATGCAAGTGTAGACATTAGCATATTAATGGCTGTAATTCAATATACTGTGAGTCATTTTATTCTCTCGATTGGTTTGGTTTCTTTGCTTAATGGCATATCAACCTTCATGGGTTATTTAATGCCAAAGCCATTCTTGTAGAAGAACAGTTTCAATACTATTTTTACCATAGTTGAGGAGAACAGGGGGTTCATACCTTTCCCAAAAGTATTAGTCCAAAAGTGAACATAATAGCATGACTGGAGTTTAGACTTGCTTATTACAATGTTGTAATCCATCATGTTAGCTATTATGCCACAAAGACCCTTGTTGGTAAGACCACCACGGACAGTGAGAGAAACCGCCTCAGCTTTTATGCCTCTCAACTGGCTGAACCACTCCAACTAACAGGGGTGATAGGATGCTTACCATTAATCACCACTCACAACCTAGAGATTGTGAGTTCAATCTGTAGCCTCGTGAGGTAATTCACTTTAAAAGGTACTTAAGTGGAAGATTTATAGATGAACAAAAGAAAAGGCAATAAAAATAATTACTTTTATAAGAAAAGAAAAATCATACATTTAAAAAAAAAAGTAAAAATTTAGAATGCTGATTTTAAAGGCTGGTAAGCAACCCTCCCCACTTTAAAGATCTTTTTAAATAATTGTAAATACATTTTAACATTTTCTTAGAAACGAATTACACACAATAGCGTACAAGGTAGGTGTTCTACGGCTTTAGTTGTTTCATTCATGTTTAAAACCCTAAATTATATTAAGAAACTTTCATTGGAATCCATGCCATTTCCCAGGGATTCCTTCAAAACAAATCTGTGTGTCCCAGGATGCACTAAATAAAAAAGCTATTAGGATCACTGCTTGTATATGCAATTGAAATTATTGACTTGGAGATTCCTAAGTAAAGTATTGGACTTTTATCCTCTAAGTTCTACTGTTCAACCTGTGGTTTTTAATAAATTGAACTTATTAACAAACAATTGACTTATATATATTCTAGTTTACCATCTCTAAAACAGCTTCTGGTTTGTGAACATACCATTGGTTTGTATTGGTGAGTAATTCTGGCTGTTCGTATAATTCCCTGTTGCTTATTCATTAGATCATTTTTTAAATTCAAGGATGAAAATAACTTACAAATAACATACTTGGTATGGTTAATTTTGTTTAAATTTCAATGTCAATTTACATCACCCTCAGAACATAATACTTGTTTATTTCTAAGGTTAGTAAAAACAAGATGGAACAAAATATATAAATAAATGTTATATATATATATATATATATATATATATATATATAACAAAAAAATAGTAATAAGACAAAAGGGATGTTGTACTAAATAAGAACAATATCTTAACTTGGTATGGCCAAAATTTCATGGGTTCCCTCCTCTACTCCAATGAATTAAATTCAACAAAACTCAGAAAAATTAATGTAATTCATTTTTGCTGTATTATGAAGTGTAAAGATTTTTTTAAATCACATGTAAAAATTATTTGTTTTACCATCTTTAAAATGGGAGAATTCTATAAATTAGAATCTGTATCAGGCAAAATGGTGCATCTTTGCAGTTTTCTCTTTCTTGAAGATGTGTTCTTTTTAATGTGATTTATTCCATTGATATGATTAATAAATTTATATGTAAATTTAGGCTCTATTCTTAAGGAAAAAAATTAAAATAAATGAAAATTTACAATTTTGATTTTTTATAAAAGTTTACAGAAAGGAGGAGATGCTGTCATATAGAAATGTTGGCCAAACCTACAATATCTAAATACTCTACTTCTTTCTTTCTTAAGAATTTAGAAAAATCACAATCTCTTAACTTTTTCAATTTGTAAATCTGATATTTCAGGTTAATCACTATTTTACTATAAATCATTGTTGGAACATGGAGGTATAGTTATTTACTAAGCTTAGCTTAGATGTGGCACAAGAGCAGAAGTATGGGGCACACAGTGAGAATCAAACTCACAAACAATGGTTTGCTAATCTAGCTTACTAACCATTACACTAAATGAGATGCTCTGGAAAATCTAGGTATAGTTATTTACTTATGTGGCACAAGGCCAGAAATATGGGGCACCCAGTAAGAATTGAACTCACTAACAATGGTCTGCGAATCTAACTTTCTAACCATTACACCACGTGAGGTACCCTAGTTATTTACTAAGCTTAGCTTAGATGTGGCACAAGGGCAGAAGTATGGGGGTGCCCAGTGAGAATCGAACTCACTAACAATGGTTTGCTAATGTAGCCTGCTAACCATTACACCACGAGTGGTGCCCAGATCATCTAGGTATAAGATGTATGCAAAATTCATATTAATATTTATTGATCTTCCCAAATAGCAGCAGCAGCAGGCATTTCAGGTAAAATCGGCCAATCAGAAATAAGCCCAGAAAAGCATTTGAGCATTTATGATCTTTTACAACTGTCCTTGAATCATTTGCTAACTGGATTCTCTGCCAGAAGGAACACTACAGGCAAGGATAGCTACAAGGAGCTACAGTCTTGTTTTATATAGGATTTCAAGGAATACAACAAACTCTCTGCTACAAGGAGCTATACTCTTGTTATACTTAGTATTTCAAGGAATACAACAGACATTCTGCTACAGAGACTACACCCTTTTTGACTATTGAATTTGCCAACAGGAGAACTAAACGTCTAAAATTGTAACCAGAATTGTAACAATCATACCGAGTGATATTTTATTATATATAATAAGCCCAATATTCCAGGCTCTGAAAGACAACATCAGATACTACTAATAAAAGACTTTGTATTTTGACTATTCACAGCTTTTCTTTAAATGTAACACTCTTCTAACTTTAAATAAATATGTCTGCACCCTGGAGCAAAATTTGAATGTCTTTAGTGCTCTAATTTTTTTTTTTTTTGTGTGTGAATCTTGTAAGCATGTATGTATCTGGAGGCCAAGTGGGTGAGGTTCAAAGTTTTGTTGGTTTCTCATTTGATTAAAGATAGAAAAGTAGATATCTTGAGAATTGGAAATTGACAACTTCCTCAGTTGTACGTATCACATAGGCCAATAAAATAAATGTAGAAAGTTGGGTTATGTAAATATTCTAAAGGGTAAGAGCCTGCTATTATAAGATATTCAGTTTTTCTCTTGAGGTTTCCCTTTATTAGCCATGTCAAGGTTTTCTCCTTGTGTTGCTTGAAAATTTGGGTTTTTATCTGAAATATCATAGGTATAAGCTGTATGAAATGTCACCACTTTTATTTATAGACTTTCACAAATAGCAGAAGCAGGCATTAACCAATAAAAAACAACATAGAATGGATTTAAGGTTGTTGGTAATTGTCCTAATGTCAGTTACAAACTGTACTTAGTACCAGACAAACTATAATTGGATTCTCCACTACAAGTAAACTCTTGTTCTACCTAGAATGTCAAGGACTACAACTGGACTTTCTACTATTGGATTTACCAATAGGAAACCTAAAAACCTAAAATGACGACTAGAATTGTAACAGCTTTGACTTCAGCTACTGGTGCCAATGTAAAGTAAGCAATTATCTTTGACACCTTTGTGGTTGGTTGGTTGGAATTTACAGCATGGCAAATCTTGTTTTTTTTTTTATGCTGAAGACGTTTTGTTTTATTCATTCTTGATGGGTATTCAAAATTTTTAAAAATTTAAACTCATTTTTATTTTAAACACAATTTTTAAAACATTTTTTTATCTATTCAACTAATAGAGTGGATCCGGGAGTAATGGCGATGAAGGGGTACTCCACACTCCCCAAAGCTACAGTATTGGAACTTCACCATTAGATGTAGTTTAATGTCATACCCAGGACAGCAAGCCTTGTGGTTCAGTTTTCTCTCAATAAATATTGAAACAGTAATGATTTTTTATGTTCTAAAATTCAACCTTTCTCATAAATAAAATCTTCAGATGTCTTTTAAAAATTTATAAATATTGTGATGAGTATAAAGATGGAAAAAAAACAAAAAAACTTTCTTAATGAGTTAACTTTAAGTTATGAGAAACAATACACAAGACTGTGAGATGGGGTGGGAGTCCTCGTGTTGTAATGGGCAATGTGCTGGACAGTGACATTGTAGTAAGTGAGTTTGAACTCCACTTGGGCTATTACATTCACTTTTAGACTAATACCCTTGGGAAAGGTATGAACCTCTTCATCTCTCTAGCTATGGTTAAATAGTAACACTATTGTTGTACTACAAGACTTTGGCATTAAATAACCCATGAAGGTTGATATCAGGATTTGAACATGAGTGTCTGAATCCCCTACCTATGGTGATAACCCTGAGCACCTCCATTATATTGAACAGCACTTTATACTCAAGCTAACTCTTGAATTTTATCATTCTTTATAACTTAAACAGGAAAAATAATCAAAAATAAAATACATATTCTAGTTTGCTTTTGACTAATAGGTAGTTGATTTTTTAAAAAATCTTTAAGTCTAATACCTGTTATTTTTTAAATAGTAGTTCTTATCTGGTGTTTATATCTCTTCTAGGAATATTATTTGGGTTATCTGAGCTTATTATGTGTTTGCTTGCTTCAATCATTTTATTGTCCAATTTTTGTTCTATGTACATTATTCTGAATTTATTCCATAAAGATCAGGTAATTTGGAAATACTTGGTGGAAAGATATATAAACATCATAAAAAATAATTGACAAGTTTTAAAATTCCCTAGAAAGGATACTGAATTATTTTATAGATAAAAAAATACAGAACATTATCTTTTATAAGTTATTAAAAAAATATTATACATCTAAGGAAAACGGATAATAATAATAATTAATAATATCACAACCACCAACATCACTAAACTAGGAAAATATAAAAGCACTTGAAGAAAAGGATAATTACAAATACTTGAGAATATGGAAAGCAGATACAATCAAATAAACAGAGATGAAATAAAAAAAGTAAAGAAAGAATACCTCAGAAGAACAAGAAAAATTCTAGAAATTAAACTCTGCTGTAGAAATCTCATCAAAGGAATAAAAACTTTGGCTTCTACCCCCTGGTAGGCCTGTAGGGTAATTTAGACCATTCTTAAAATGGACAAGGGAGGAACTCCAACAAATAGACCAAAGGACATGGAAATGACGATGCACAAAGCATTAGACATGAGAGATGACATAGATAATATGTATCAAGAATAGAAAGAGGAAGTGAATTCGCCAGCATTGAGGATTGAGTACATGTGACAATTCGAGGAATCAAAAAATACACTAAGAGCAAAGAAAGACTAATTACAACAGTCAGTAACAACATCATATGGATGAAAAGAAACATGACAGAAACTAAAAAACAGAAATGGAAGGAAAAACAACTATACAGATACTTCGTGACAAACAGGAGAAGAACTGGACATGACTAAGAAAGGGAAACCTCAAAAGAGAAATTGAATCCCTAATGATAGCAGCACAAAACAATGCCATAAGAACCAATTATATTAAAGTGAAAATAGATAGGAGGCAACAGAATAGCAAATATAGGACATGTGGAGACAGAGACTAAACTGTTCATCACATCATAAGTGAATGTAGTGAATGTAGCAAAGAAGCACAAAGGAAGTACAAGACTACATCTGACTTTGTGCAAGGAACTGAACTTTGACTATACTGTTATATACTCTTTCAACATCGGGTATATAAACGGGGAGAGAGAGAGAGATGTTAGATAGTAGAAGGGATGGTAGATGATAGTTCTTACTTATTACTATTCTGCTTACTGTTTTCTTTGTCTAACTCAGTCACTATGTTCTCTGGTTTGGCTTACTTCTCTTCAGGCATTCTGTTGGGGGTTGATCTTCTTTGTTGATTTCTTGGGCTGGTTTCTTCTTCTTCTTTTAATTACTTGACAATTACTTGGTTGTTTTCTTGATGAAGCTTTATTTTCAAACCCAGCCCATATTCACCCACTGCGGATCAAGAACTAATTCCCATGTGTCTGTAATGGCACGTTCTTCAAGGGGTCAAGTGAAAAAGTTATTAACCACCAATAACTGTCAAGTAACTTTCCATAGGACCCCATCATACTAAATCTAATGGACCTTAATTAAAATATTCTAACTGCAGGTATGCCTATAAATTATAAGTTGCTTATAAATTATGTAACAATACTGTAAAATTGTATATGCACAAACTAAAATCCATCCTAAAGAATGAGACTCATAAAATTCTGTGGGATTTTCAGATACAATCAGATCATCTAAAAAATGCCCACTTTTAAATTATATGCATTCATAGTTCAGGAGTATAGTGGCAAAAGATAGGCACTATATTTCAATGTTATAGCAGCACAAAGGTTTTTAGGTTAGGGCAATTTTAATAATAACAATACCATATACTTCTGTGTATACTGTATATTACTACTAGTAGTTACTGTTGTATCTCTTGTTAAAGTTGTTGTTTTTTAACTACAAATTCTTTTCACGTAAAAAAGATGACAAAATATTTTTTATTTTATTTTTAACATAACCATTCATAAAAACTTTTGTAAAACTGTGTATAATCTAACTTGCATGTATAAAAAAATAAAAAATAAAACAGTTAAAATTTGAGTTAAAATCAAACAACAATTTTGGCAAGCATTATTTTTAGTTGTTAACACTATTTTTAACCAATTTAACATTTTGTGGGCATTTTTATCAATTCCCATAGCAATTCATAAATTAACAGGGGGCACCCTAATGAAAGTCAAAAAAATATCTTTCCCAAACTATTCTGGTACCGAATATATAATTCAAATTATGTTGTATCTTCACAAGTAAAAAACCCACAAATCATTGCAGTCATCTGTTGGTGATTAGTATATATATTTACTAACCCCTCCACATGAGCTGGATGTGAAAGCAAGTGAATTTCTTAAGTAGAGTTTAACAGGTTTGGAATTCAGAGTTTTTCCTCTCCTAGACTGGTTACCATACCAAGGTTTAAGCGTCTATGTGAAAAGCAAACAGCCTTGTTCCAGATTTGAACTCAGATCACTGTATCCAATCCTTATGATGATAACCCTTACACCACATGCCCCCAACAACTGACTATGGTTAGTATAGAACTTGATCTTTTAATATTCATTTGTAACATTAAAGCTAAAACTACAAGTGTCAGGGAGTATATGTATTTACCCACCCGTTTGTCATGGGTAAGATATGACATAAGTTCACAATTATGGGGGGTATCGAGTGAGGAATGAATTCGCTTTTCAATAATAATGGATCTGTGAGACTAGCTTGCTAACCATTACACCACAATGGAACAACCCCAAAACAACATTCATGGTAAGTATTTGCCCAAACTAATTTCCATGGGTAGATTGTGACACAAGGTCACAAGTATGGAAGCATCCAGCGTGGATTGAACTTGCTTTTCAGTAGTACTAGATCTGGAAGACTAGCTTGCTAACCATTACACCACAATGGGACACTCTCAAACAACACTTAAGGTAGGTATTTACCCAACCTGTTTGCCAAGAGTAGGATGCGACACAATGTCACAAGTATGGGGGCAACCAGTGAGGATCAAAATCACTTTTCAGTTGTAATGGATTTGCAAGACTAGCTTGTTAACCATTACACCATGATTGTGTCAGGGAGAGTATATTCATTGAATGTAGGTCAAAGATTATACAAGATTAATTACAAGATAATATAATAAACCAATTTAAAATTATTTAAAATTAAACCTCTCCCTTATAACTTTCAATCTACTCTTATGCTACTTTACACAAGGCTGAGGGGAGTCTTCGTGGCATTGTCACTAACGGACTGTGACATCATAGTGAACGAGTTTGAAGACATGTTGTGCTATTACATTCACTTTCAGATGTACTCTATGGATCCCGCCCTCCCCCCAGCACCACTATTGTTCTTCTACAAGGATGGCATATTACAGTTAAAGCCCCAGTTCCCACTAGATCACTGAAGTTAAGTAGCGATGAGCCTGTTCAATACTTGATATTTATGAAGCCTCAGAACATCATAGAAACCAAGCAGCCAATCAGGACTCAAGGAATGGAATCACCCAAATGCATGAGTGGACTATTCTGGATTCCCATAAGTACCAGTTGTCTTGACACTGGTTCAGTTGTGCTTAGCTTGTTGCATAAACCAACAGTACGCTAATTCACTTCAACACCCGTAGTGTAGTCACTAATGTGCTGGACTGTGACGTAGTGAGTTTAAAGTTCTGTTGCAGTATTATATTCTTTCAGACTAAAACTCTTGGGAAAGGTATGAATTCCCATATCCCTCCAGCTATAGGTTTAAAAATACCACTACTGTTCTTATACAACAATGACATTGGCATTAAATAACCCACAAAGTTTGATATACCCTTAAACAAAGAAACCAAACCTGATATTAAACTAATTGTATATTCTGATAATCAGCTTTAAGTAATATTATCTAGATATCATTTGTCAAGGATTCTCCATGCTTATATCTAGATATCATCTGTTGGATATTATCTATTCTTATATATGTCAACATTATCAATATAAATACAGCCAATATATTTGAGCCAAAGACACCTCCATTTGATGTATCATCTTTCCTCTTTTTCTTCTTTTTCCTTGAAGGCCATTCTGTATTTACATGCATGGAATGGCTAACATCCTGCCCAGCCCTAACTTAATAATCTCATAAATATGTAAATATCTGTTGTAGAAAAATTATGTAATGTTCCACAATGGTTCTATGCATTTCATCAGGTCACTTGAGTCATTAGGATACAACTTTTTATTTCCTCATTCATCTCTATTCTATGAGTGTAAAACTGTGTAGCAAGTGTCTGCTAGAACAATGTAATTACCAGTTATCTTATTATGCAAGTTTATTACATCATATTGGAATTACATTCTCTAGGTACATGCTGTTGCCAGAGAGAAAAAGGAAGCTGAATTATAGAGTCAGGCAAAATATTTGGTGGGAAATGCATACTCAGTTTTGACTGTTAAAAGAACACATGCCTTTTCTCTTTATAGATATAAAAATGTTACTGAGAATGGATTGGTTAGGTTTGGTTTGGTTGGATTTCACGTCATGTCAACCCCTGCTGGGTTATTTTATGCCAAATACATATTTTTAAATTCATTCTTAATGGGTATTCAATTTTTTTTAAATTTATTTAAATGCAGTTTTTTTAAAACTCATTTTATCTATTTAATCCATAGATGGAACCCTAACAGGTACTACCACTCTGGTTCAGAGGGACCTGAGAGTAATGGTGATGAAGGGATACTCCACATTCTCCAGAGCTCCAGAATTGGAACTTCCCTATCAGATTAATGTCATACCTAGGACACTAAGACCCTCAGCCACCACCTTCTAGCACATGATAAAAAGGGCTGGGGCTTGCCATAAGGGCCTTAGAGTCAGGACAATCATATAGGTGTTAGGACTTGATGTGACCAGCCAACTGATCAGAAGGGGCCTTTTTGCCCGCCCGTTTAAGTAAGGACCAAAGTGGAGTGTTGCATATCATGGACAACTCAGCCACAAAGGTTCCATCCTTAAGCCTCACTGGTCACAACCCATGACCGACAGGTGGCCCCACTGAGGGGATTTTATCCCTCTGTAGAGTTACAGCCTCAGCTAACAGGGTAGACTAAGAATGAGGATAGGGTTGGTTATTGGTTTATTTGGTTTACTGGCATATCAACGCTTGTGGATTATTTAATGCCAAATCTTTATATGATTTAAGAAATAATTTCATTAACTTCATGTGCATTAATAAATACTGGTGGTTGATTCTCAGCCACTGCTTTCTAGCACTTATATTATAAAAAGGATTGGGTGTTTTCCATGAGAGCAATTTGGAGAATATGATCAGTACAATCATATAGTTGCTAGATTTTGATATGTCCAGCCAATTGATCAGATTAGGTCCCTCTGACTGCTGTTTAGCTCAACTAAGTAAGGGCTGAAGTGGAGTGTTGAATGTCATGGGACTATTTAGTACCTGTCACAGACCACTAAGCCATAATGCAACTGGACTTTGAAATATAATCCTGTTCTCAGTCAATAGGGGTTGCTACCCATGGCTAATAGTGACCCAATTGGAGGAAGGGGTCTTACCCCTTTTCAGAGGTTTGGTTGGTGTATTATACAGCCCCAGATAACAGGGCAGAAATAGAGATGAGAATGATTGGTGTACAGAAAACCAAAAGTACTTTAAAGAAAATTATGATTGGATGCCAATAGACTAATGTTTAGTAAGTTACCCACATGGGCATGGATAACTATAGTTATAGTGAGTGTGACCCTAATTAGATGTTCCATATTCATGGCCTTTTGCCAAACTAGATTAATTTTAGTAAATATGATCATTTTACCATGCTGAAGTGGTTAGCAAGCTAGTCTTGCAGATCATTACTATTATATAGAGTTTGATTCAAACTGGGTGCTCCTCAGGGCTTTGTGCCATACCTGACTAAGCTTAGTAGATATAAGCACCTCACCATGCTGAATAAGCAAGCAATTATAGACCATTAATATCAAATTGATTCAAACTGGGTGCTCAACAATCATGACCTTGTGCTGGACAAGTTCAGTAAATAGTGTTAGAAATTGTATTTAAAGGGAAGCAACTCCTGAATGAGAAAATGAGAATGACAAGCGGGGGAATGCAAGAAAACTTAGTAAATATCAAAAGAAAACTATGATCTATAAATGAAGATGTGGGATATTTTTTAAAAAGTTACCAAAGGAAAATTCATAACAAAACTGATCTTAATTTTAAATTTTATTGCACTCATACTTTATCATATGAGCATATCAGCAAGGACAGGATCTTATACAGGTAAGTGCTGTAGAAATATACCAAGAGCTTTTCATGTTACATTGGAATGATGCTGTTCTGGACAGAATTTTCAACCCATAGCAGTATCAATTTTCTATCTGGAACAGCATCATTCTGACATAATATTAAATGAGCATGAAAAATTCTCTGTGTAGCAATTACAGATTCATAAGTCTTAAACATTTCACAGCAAATGTATGTTGATCCAAATCATGACCATAACTGAAAAAAAAAGGGGGGAGCTAAAACATTAGCAAAAGGGAGCTACCATTACCACTTGCCTAAATTTACTTACACTATACAGGTGACAGTTTGAAATATGGGAGACATTTCTACTGAAGCCTGTATACTACTATATAAACATGTTTTTGCTTTGGTTTGGTTTGTTTTGTTTTACGGCATATCAACCCCAGTGGGTCACTTAATGTCGATAAAGTTTTGAAATAAATCAATTCTTAATGGATAATACAATTTTTTATAAATACATTTTTCTATTTAATCCATAGATGGGTCCCTAACAGGTACTACCACTCCAGGTCAGAGTGGACCAGGGAGCAATGGTGATGAAGGGGTGCTCCACATTCCCCAAACCTCCAAAACTGGAACCTCTCCATCAGATAGAGTTTAACGTCATTCCGAGGACATGTAGACCCGCAGCCACCACTTTCTAACACCCATATGATAAAAAGGGGTTGAGGCTTGCCATAAGGGCAATAGGGTTGGGAAAATCATATACGTGCTAGGGCTTGACGTGACAAGCCGATTGATCGGAGGGGGCCTCTCCGACCGCCCGTCTAGCCCAAGATAGGGCCAAAGTGGAGTATTGCATGTCATGAACTGCTCATCCACCTGGGCTCTATCCTTAAGGATCACGGGTCGCCACCCACGGCCAACAGGTGAACCCATTGGGGGAGTCTTACCCCTCTGCAGAGGTGCAGTCGGTGCATTCTAACGCTCCAGCCGAGTTTTTGCTTTGGGATTGTCTGATTGAACACAAACTGGAAAGACATGGGTTAGATGGAGCTACCATGACCACTTGCCTAAATTCACTTGCACTATACAGGTGACAGTTTAAAATGTGGGAGGTATTTCTATCACAGCCTGTACTATTACATGAACATGATTCAACTTTGGGGATTTATGATTGTATAACAACTGGTAAGACATTAGCTAGATGCCTAAGTTCATTTATACAGGTGACATTTTAAAATGTGGGAGGCAATTCTGCTGCAGCATGTAAAAATTTTTAAAAAATACTTTAAATATTTATCTAAGTTCATTTATATAATTTCCATACCTACAAGAGAAAGCCTAACCATTTGGATAGTATACAATTGTATACACTTTCCTGGTGTTGCTCAGAATTTAGATAAAGTAAAGTTTTTAAAAAAATATTTTAAATCCAATAAAAAAAAGTTTATTGGCAAAAACAACTGATTCTATTTTAAGCTATGATTACAATTTTTCAGTGGGGTGGGAGTATAGATAAAGATAACTCGGAGCCACTGAAAAGTAGACTGCAAGAGAAAAAGCAATGAGTTTCAAGATATATCTAAAAGAACTTTTAAGATTGACCTTGAGATAGAATTTATCAGTAAATCTTTTGGTTTTATCTCAATCTGTATCTGGCTATTTAATTGTTTATTTTGTTTATTGTCATTTTTCATTCAATTTCATTCTATCATTTCTTCTTCTTTATCAGTTTCCTCAAATATTCTTCAGATTTCTTTCTTGATATCCTTCACTCATCTTATTCATTAATTTCTATTCTTCAGTACTTTACTCCTTCAGTCTCTTTCTTTCATCTTCCTCCTTCAGTCTTTTCTGTCTCCTCTTTCTTTCACTCTTTTCTTTCTCCTCCCTCCTTTACTCTCGTTTTTTCTTCTTCCTCATTTGCTCTTTCTTTCTCCTCTTTCTTTCTCTTTCCACCTTCAATCACATCTATTCTCCTCCATCCTTCACTCCCCACCCTGCCCTCACTTTCTTTCTCCTCCCTCCTTTACTCTCTTTCTTTCTCCTTCCTCATTTGCTCTTTCTTTCTCCTCTTTCTTTCTCTTCCACCTTCAATCACATCTATTCTCCTCCATCCTTCACTCCCCACCCTGCCCTCACTTTCTTTCTCCTCCCTCCTTTACTCTCTTTCTTTCTCCTTCCTCATTTGCTCTTTCTTTCTCCTCTTTCTTTCTCTTCCACCTTCAATCACATCTATTCTCCTCCATCCTTCACTCCCCACCCCTGCCCTCACTTTCTTTCTCCTCCCTCCTTTACTCTCTTTCTTTCTCCTTCCTCATTTGCTCTTTCTTCTCCTCTTCTTTCTCTTTCCACCTTCATCACATCTATTCTCCTCCATCCTTCACTCCCCACCCTGCCCTCACTTTCTTTCTCCTCCCTCCTTTACTCTCTTTCTTTCTCCTTCCTCATTTGCTCTTTCTTTCTCTCTTTCCACCTTCAATCACATCTATTCTCCTCCATCCTTCACTCCCCACCCTGCCCTCACTTTCTTTCTCCTCCCTCTTTACTCTCTTTCTTTCTCCTCTCTCATTTCACTCATTCCTTTATTCTTTTCTTTTGAATTAGGATGATTTCTCTTTTAATTTATTATTTTTTCTTTTATTATTACTCCTATATAGAAACCCTTTTTTCCTTTCTCCACATTTTTCAAAATCACATACTGTCTCTGAATGAAAAAAGTCTTGTTGTATGTACACAAGTATGTATTTACCCAACCCCTCCACATAGGTAGGATGTGACACAAGGTCAATTTTTAAGCAGAGTAAAGCTGATTTGAATTCAGAATTTTCCTTCTAGTTGTCTTACTTTATAAAAATAAAACCATAATTATTTCCTTTTTATCAACTAAAAGAATATTTGAGTTAAGGTAGCGGGGACATGGAGTCAACACCTGGTTACTGATAGTTTTTCATCTTTGCAGTCTTCAGACCCAATGAGAGAAATTGGTTTAGTTTGTGTGGTTAAATACCCATGGTTTGGTCCTTTACTGGGGGGGGGGCGTAACTGGATTTTGATTGGTCAAATGTGTAGCACAACTGAAAAATAATAAACATTCCCTTACCACCAAGCTTATTTTGTGAGATCAGCTTAATAACCTTCATTTTATATACAATGAGATGTCATAAATATATTGACAAATCATGACTTAATCTGGTTCAAAGTAACATGTGTTAGGGTTAGGGACTGAGAATAAAAACTTCCTGAAAGTAACCATGTTCTGTGAGACTAGCTAAATTCTACATACAATGAGATGCCATAAATATATCGACTAAAAAGGGTCACAAATGTGGAGCATTAACTTTGGAACAAGGTCTTTGCATTATTTATGATTAATAAGAAAAACTTGCTGCTTATTACTCCAAAGTGACAATAGTTTAATTTAGCTTAATCTGGCACAAGGACACTAATGTGGGGGCATTTATTGGGATTCAAATTCCCTGCTCTATTGCAGTCTGTGAGACTAACTTGCTAACCATTACTACATGATAAAGTGTCCAATTATTTACACATGTTTATGTTTGGTTGGTTGGTTTGGTTGGTTGGATTTTATGGCATGTCAACCCTTTTTGGTTTATTTTATGTCAAACATGTTTTGTTTTATTCATTCTTGATGGTATTTCAATTTTTTTTTTAATTTAATTTTTTAACACATTTTTTTCAAACTGATTTTTTCTATTTAACCCATAGATGGGACCCTAACATGTATTAGCACTGCAGGTCAGAGTGGACCTGGGAGTAATGGTAATGAAGGGGTACTCCACACTCTCCAGGGCCCCAGAATTGAAATTTCACAATTATATACAGTTTAATGTTATTCCCAGGACAATTCTTCTGTAAGATGGCTACTGCTGCACTGACCACTGGCCACTGCACTAAGAAGGCATTTTACAAGTCTTTTAGTATGGGACACAACACACTGGGGTTGTTTACCAACACAAATCCTAGCAGTTGCATTTGGGGCCTTCTTCTTTTGTGGTCAGGGGATATCTCATTACCATGGGTAGAGGAGGAGATCAGTGGACACATGTCGTCTTCACAGTCAATTGACTTAAGTCAACAGATTAACTTCCTGTTTATCATCTTAGCTTGGGGTGAAACTGCTTACTGTTTGTTAACACCTAACAGCTGGATTGTCACATTCATTCACAAATCTTCACAGATCAATGAAGTATAGTACACAGGAATTTCTTTCTTTATAAAATTTATTTCCTCACAACAGATATTCAAGACAGAGAAGAAAATCTCATTCAGTTTCATTCCCTGTATTTTACTTAAGTTTGCTTTGTTTTCTTCGTTATGTCTGACTTAATTGATCTACTGTCTTTGGCTATAATTAACTTAATTTATACCAAGTCCAAAATTCTCACGCTGGTCCATCCTGTATGAGTATCTAATCCTAACTCACTTTGCCTCTCAGGGCAGGTGTCTTTTATGCTATATCATTTGGAAGATTCTTGAAGATTCTCAAACACCCCAAACATGTGTTCTTGTACTTTAATTATCTTGGTCACTCCTAAGCCACCTGGTCAGCCACATCGAAGGAGACTAGCCCCTTTTCAATCACCATTGGCGGAATTATTTACAAGAAAACTTAGGATCTTATGTTTTTGTTTATTTCTAGCTAGTAATGGGAGTTTAATATCTCTCTCTGATTACTGGGGTCACTTGTTTTAACCCTCGCTATCCTCGGCTATCATTTTTCCTTCAGCTTTAAGACACCTGCCTAATTATATTACACTTCAACAAAGATGGCTTTGGCATTAAATGGCCCATAAAAGTTGTGATTAAACAAAGAAACCAAACCTATCAATCTAAACATAGGTTTGTGGCAAATAACATGAAAGAATCATAAGGAAAATGAATTGTTTAGAGATCAGTATTTCATGAGGAAGATTTCTGGTTAATATTCCTGCTCAGTTATCAAATCAATGGATTTTGTCGACCAGGTACCATATATGGTAGTGATATTCAGGGTTGCTTGAGTCGGTGTTTTATATAAATATATATATAAGTTAGAGTAGTATGGATATAAATCAGATAGGTGAGAAACTATCAAGTGCTGTTGACTTCATGTCCATGCTACCTTAATTGATAAATATGCTCTATCAATAATATTGAGCACTATATACTTATAAACAAACCATACTATATATATACACACACACACACACACACACACACACAAGGGTTACCTAAAAAGTTCATAAGTTGACCAAGACACTCTCATGGTGCGTGACCAAATGAGGTTTATTTTTCAACATAGTCTCCTTTGAGGTCAAGTCATCAACTATTGCTGAATGCCTCTTTGGTTGTGATTGCTACTATGTGTCATTCACATATGACAGTTATAAACATAGGAGCCATTTAAATGAACAAATGTTGAAGTAGAAAAAGCACATTTAGTGCAAATTTAAACACTTTTATTAAATGAAGTTTTCACTTGAAGTATCCATTTTAGTTTTTGCTGTATTATTGCTTGTTCATAGGTTGTATTTGCTGTTTCTGGCTGTTGCAATTAATCTTTCTTTGCTCTTTTTAGTGTACTATATCTCTGTATTAATATTCATAATCCTTAATTGTATGAGTGTTATCATCTTGAAACACCTCATGTTAAAAAATGTGACCATCCAAATCATCCAAGATGTAATGCAAAAATATAAATCCTGATTACATTAATTCTTATGAGTGACATTACCTCAGCTAAATAATGGACAATTCCATTTTTATTGTAATGTAAGAAAGGGAATAAAAAGGACATGCTACACAGAAAGAATATAATAAAAAAGAAAGAGAGGAGAAGAAAGACAGAAAGTGGGGGTGAGCGAGCAGAAGAAATAACACTAATTTGTTTCAATTGAACATAATAAAAAGATGAAAAGAAGGAAAAAAAGAAAAAAAAAAGAGTGAGACAGAGTTAATTCAAGATTATTATATGTTTTTACATTGAACTATTTAGCAATAGCTCTTAGGTAAAAATACCAAACATTGTAATAATTACATTACCATACCAGTGATGCTGGTAGCTTTTTGATTTAGTGTGTCCTGGGATGCACATATTCGCTTTGAAGGAGTCACCCAGGAAAATTTATGGGTACCAACTAAAATTTCTTAATAGATTGAAGGGATTTTATTTATGATTTGTGGAAATAACTAAAGCTGCCTAACTCCTACCTTGTAACCTATCACGTGCAATTCATTTCTAAGAAACTATTGAAATGTATTTACAGTTAGCTTGAAATGGTGAGGGAAGAAAAAAGAAAACCACTGGGATGCATGGATATAATTTTACTGCGTCCTTTTAGATTTTTGTGCATCGGGGATGCAGGACGCATACCTATCAGCATCTCTGCCATACTGTGGTATATCCACAGGTCCTGCTAGTTATTATTATCATAAAAATAAGAAATCTTTCAATGATTAAGACGGGAAGGGACCAGCAGAGATTACTTTTTAATAAGTACATTTATGTAGATGTACATAGTGAAACCAAGGAAGACTTAAAAAAGACTTAAATTAGAAAACAAGTATCTCACAAGGATCAGACAGCATGTACTTAATTTCATATATATATATATATATATATATATATATATATATATATATATATAAAATCTCATGCATACAAAAAAGCTGTTTACCTATGCAAATTTACATCTAGAGATTTGATCATGTAGAGTTAATTCTCTCAAGTAGATTTTCAAGAGGATTTTAAGGCATTTTCTTTTCTTTTCTTTCCTTTGCTCTCATGAATGCATTAAATACTCAAGGGAGTCTCCCATTACAGGAAGGTGTCAATTGTTTTATATTTTATACAAGTAAGAAAAGAAACAATGATTTTAAGTTTGCAGAGTCAAATGCTTGTCAGAATCTGACATTGATGACTCAAGTCCAGATTTAATTTACTTACTGGGTTCACAAAAATATGTTACTTCTATTTAAACCAGGTACAGGAGGCAACTAACAGTCACTGGGGGTCACATATGAAAATTTCTAGTAACAAGACTTAAATCAGAACACAAGTAACTTAATCAATGGCTGAACAGAAAAACTCAAAACGTAAAATTGCTAAATTTATCTAGTGTTGTAACTTTGCTTGTGATCAAAAACCAAACTCTATTTTTGGTACAAATAATGTTCAATATATGTAGAATAATAGGTTAAAGAAAAAATTTGTTTTTATATAGTGCCACATTGTGATTTTTTCACTTTTTGATCTTGCATTGAAAAAATAAATAATCCTTAATAACTTTAAAAGGGTTAATTCTATGCCTAGATAAGATTTTTCAATTCCCCAGGCCAAAAAGCTTCTAGAAGCCAATTTTCAGAAGTAGAGGAGTGCTAGAACTCATTTTATAGACAGAAATAGATTACAAAATGGCACCAATTTTCTCACCCCTCCTCAAATTTTTTGAGTTCAAAATCGACATAACTCGGCGAATATTTCGAATTGGAAGCTCAAATTTGGGGGATTGTCTAATTCCAACCTAGTCTAAAACTGAACAAAATTTCAGAAAAATTGAAGGGGTGGGTGACATGGCCTGGATGATTTGACATGGAATTGCCCATATATATATATATATATACATACACACACACACACACACACACACACACACAGAAGTTGATAAGTATGTCTCTTACATTCCTGATACATAAAAATCTAAAAGGACACAGTAAAATCAATTAATATCAATGCACCCCCAGGGATGCAATTTTTCCATTAAAAATTCCAATACATTGTACCCAGCCAACCTGTAACAGTTCTCTGCTAATTGTCAGAAAGTAGCTTCACTTTTTCTAAAAGGAAATATCAACTGCCAACTTCACAAGAGAATTTCTGGCCTTGTGCCTAACTTGGGAATTGCTTGACCCTACTATAAATACTCCAGTTTTGATATTATTTTTCTTTCTGGTGTTTTTCTTTCTTCTCTCCCCACCATTTCAAGCTAACTGTAACAATTTACTTTGTGAGAACAGATATACATTTTAACATTTTCTTAGAAATGAATTACACAGGATGGGGTACAAGGTAGATGTTAGACAGGGTAAGAAAATTTAGTTGGGATTCATCAAACCCATTCATATAACATTTATGGGTCCCAGGACTTAATAAATTAAAAAGCTATCAAGATCAATATATATCAAGATAATAACATCAAAAAATTGTTAGAAAATTTGAAATAGAAAAGAAAAAAAACTTCAAAACAATTATTATTTTTAACCAAATTTATATATATATATATATATATAAGTAAGTAAAAGTAAAGTCGTCGGGGCGGCCTAAAGTCCGTATCAGCCAATCAGTGAGGGAGTCTATCCCCTTTTCACTAGCGCTAGACCAAGGAGATTGTTTCGGCATCTGAGGTGGAGCGCCACACCTACTATCAGCTCCTTACTTTACCGCACAGATCCCTGTGCTATTCAAAAGCTGAGTTGGCGAGGACCAGAATCGAACTAGGAACCATGTGGTTTCTAACCGAACGCTCTACCGACTGAGCTAACCCGGCCCTATATATATATATAGGGCCAGTTTAGCTCAGTTGGTAGACCATCCAGCTCAGAAACACAAGGTTCCGGGTTTAATACTGGTCCTCGCCAACTTACCGCATGAGTAGCACAGGCATCTGTGTGGTAAAGTGGGGAGCTGGAGGTAGGTGTGGCGCTCCACCTCAGACAGAAAAAAAAATCTCCCTGAATTAGTGTTAGTGAAAAGGGGATAGACTCCCACGCAGTCTAGCTGATACCTACAATATGCCACTCTGTTGACTTTTTCTTATATATAATCTCATGCTTACAAAAATAATAAACTTTAAGTAAAAGCTGTAAAAGTTAATACAGCTTATCATTGGCATAAGAAAAATGTTCTAATCCTCACTGAAAGATTTACATCTAGAGATTTGTTCATGTGAATTTCTTTAGGAAGGATGAAAAGAGGAATGAAGATATACAAAAGAGGAATGAAGATATACAAAAGAGGAATGAAGATATACAAAAGAGGAATGAAGATATACAAAAGTGGATCAAATCATCATCAGACAGCATTTATGTTTATATATTCTTTTGAATTCTAGTTCACCAGTTCAGTATGAAATAAATAATCAGTAAGATAAAAATGATTAACAAATAACATACTAATTATTAATCATTTATCTCTGAAAGTTTTCTAAGAAGAAAACCTCTTATTCAACTAGATTTTTCATTGATATCTTATTTCAGAAATTTAGAGGATCTCTTTGTAAATATCTTGAAGAAATTGGAGATTTAAGAAAGGAAAGAACCATATGAAAGAGAATAGGCAAAAAAGAGTTATGAAAAGAAAGAGAAAAATAAATAATCTTTAAAAAGAAAGAAAGAATGGATGAAGAAAGAAAGAAAGAAAGAAAGAAAGAATGAAGCAAGGAAAGAAGGGAATATTGAATCTCTCTCTCTCTCAACACACACACACACACACACACACAAAAGTATGGAAGAAATCAGGAAAACAATGAAGGAATTATTGAAATATGCAAAACAGTAAGCAAAAAAAGAAGAACAGAAAGAAAAAGAAAAAAATGGGAAATAAACAGCTATAATAAAGAAAGAAAGAACAAAAGAAATAAGGGGAAATTCAAAATGATAGAAACAGAATAGAAAGAAAAAAAAGAAAGAAAGAAAGAGGGAAAGAAAGGCCTTTAAATTTCTATTATGAAGTTAATTATCTCTTTTTCAGCTTTTCTTTTCTTCTAACTTATTCTATCTTTGGTTTCTTTCATGAATGTTTCTTTTTCTTTCTTTCATTTTTCTATTCATTCAAATAATAACTTGAGTAATGACACCAGTTTATGTAACTTATATGACAGTTGTACTATATGTATGTGAGAAGTTATTTACTAAGTTCAACTTAGTTGTGGCACAAGGCCAGAAGTATGGGGCACTTAGTGAGAATTAAGCTCACTAACAATGGTCTGCTAATCTAGCTTCCTAATCATTAGTGTTTGTTTGTATGTGAATATATTTAACTTTAAAGTATTCCAACCATAGTTAATTAAAGTGTTCTACAAAAATCATTTTCTTTATGTAATATTTAATTTTATGTTTAAACCAGTAAAATAACTTTATTAAAATATTGTTTTCTTTTATTTTCTTCTCTCATTGACTTTTGCTTTCTCTCAATCAAGGTTTGATATAGGTAGGCAATTCCTTGAATTATCAACCAATGAAAAGTAATAATTTAGATTTTAAATATTAAAATGTTTAATTTCTGTTTATAATAATAAATGACTTTTTGCAACAATTGTGAGAAGCCAGCAACTTTATCCACTTGTATGCTTATGCAGGATTGACAAAATAGGATTGAAGAAAGTTTATTGTATTCTTTCAAAGTGTAACAGTCTAAAATGCAGTAAATTGTTTTAATTTTAATTCTTAATCAATTCAATTCCTCTCAGTGCTTTAAAAGAAAAAAAACAGTTTTTTTTAAAGAAATTAGTAAATTCCAAAATAAGTGGGAAAATACTTCTTTTTCTATTGAAGAGAGAAAAAAAATACCAATGCAAATAAGATATTCTGAATCTCTCTCTCTAAATTTAAAGAAGCACTTGAGAGCAGAAGAGTCATTGAGTTCAGTGACCGAAGTTTAAATCTTAGATGAGGAAGGAATCCTCATGATGTAGTGGTTAACATGCTGGATTGTGACATCATAGTGAGTTCAAATCCCATTTAGGCTATTACATTCACTTTCAGGCTAATATATATTTACCAAACCATCCGTACAAGAAAGATGTGATACAAGGTAAATTTAAGCCAAGTTTAGCAGGTTTGAATTAAGAGTTTTCCTTCTCCTAGACTGGTTGTATATAACAATAAAGATGAGGACAATAGTCTGAAAAATCCAAATAATACAAATTATCAAGCTTTATCTCAAAAATTCAAAGAATTTAATGTAAAGTGTCATCATCCAACTAAACATTCAAGAGACACTAAAAAAAAAAAAAAACAGTTAAGCAATGTAAATGTTCTTTTCTAAAAGGCAGACAGAGCTTGGAGACATTATACATGCAAGCTGTGTTGTTAGTGAAAAAGTTAGTAAACATTCTAAAAATTATTTTGACAGTTAATTTATGAAGGCATGCTCTTTGGCAATTGCTGAAATTTGGTGCCCAGAAAATGTAAAAATGTCTGAAAACATTGAGTCATCTTACAAGACAATAACAAAGAAATGTTGAAGACATTCAGCTGACAAAGAGGCCAAATTAGCAGAAAAAAATCATTGGAATTTATGTAATTTTCATTGTCTATCAAGAAAAGTACTGACGTATCAGATTTAGCTCAATGTGCAAATTTTATTTGTGGTGTTGATAAAGCCTTTAAATGTTACTGAAGAAACAAATTTATGTTCTAGCAAAGAAGGATACTCTTACAGAAAATGATATCTTTAAAGAAATAAAGAAAGCAATAACTTTCTTAAATTTAAATATTTTCTTTGGAAGAGTCATTAGTGTATCAAATAGATAGGGCCTCTGCAATGATTGGACATAAGATAGACTTTCTTTCTAAATTAAAAATCAGAATTAGATTCTCTAAATTTTGTAGACAACAATTTTGTAATATTTCATTGCATAATTCATTAAAAGAAAAAACTATGTGTCAAGTCAGTAAAATCTAAAAATATGCCAACCATTGTTTCAGGAGTCAGTTTCATAAAATCCTAAGAATTTAACCAACACCAATCTAAAGAATTTTTAGAAATAACATGTCTATGATATATTGTGGTTTGAAGGTCTTTTCATCCCTTACCAAAACATAAAACCTAATTAAAAAGTTTAGTTAAGTAGGTGGAGTGGCCTACTGTTGGTATCAACCAGTAAGGAGTCTATCTCCTTTTGATTAGTGCTAGATCAGGTATATTGTTTTTTGCATCTGTTATATCCTGAGATGTAGGAATAACAAAATGATAATAAAAACAGTGAAATATGTTTAACATATAACAATATTTGTTTTATTTATTCTTACTAACAAGGAATACAGTGAATGGTTTTGGATAGAATTCAACAGTATGTATCCTGTGTGTGGTCTGCTGACTCTCTGCTTGTCAGTTTTTATTTAACACAGGGTAGAAAATGCTTCTACCCTAAAAATGGCTTAACTAGCTCAACCATGCTGATGCATGTGGTCACTAGTTCAAGCGTACTGACGCACGTCTCTGTACAATCCAAAACCCCAGTCCAAAGTAACATCGCGAAATTCCCATATCAAGTTTCCTGTCAGTCCCTTACTGATCAAAGGGGAGCAACTCTATTTTTGTTAGGTCTACCTAACAGCATCTAAGATAGAGTGACACACCTGGCATCAGCTGCCCACTTTAACACACAGTACCAAACTGAGTTGGTGAAGGCCGATGATATTGAACCCAGAACTTTGTGGTTCTTAGGCAGATGTTCTTCCGACTGAGCTAAACTGCAACTATAATTACATGAGATAAATCACTGGAAATGAAATAAAAAATTATATTATCATCATCATTATTCATTATAATCAATGATATTATATATTATACTATTAAAACAAAAAATAATGAAAGTTAAAACAATATGCAGGGGTGACAAAAGTTCAGTATGCAAATTTATATAAAGGGGTTGGTACTTGTTTAGAAGGTTCAGAAGTTTCTGATGACATCAACTTAAATAAGTCAAGTTTTCCTTTTATTTCCCACAATCTCTGCATATTTAATTGTAAGTCTCTTTATTTTGGTCAATAAGTTATTCCTGTTAAATTATTACAATGTTTTATATGTTTACTTAAGAGCTATTACATTATAGTTCAATATGTAAAAAGTATAATAATCTTGATTTAACTCTCACTATTTTTAAATTTTTTTCCTTCTTTTTATTATGTTTGATTGAAATAGATTAGCATTATTGCTTTGCACATTCACCCCCTCTATCTTTCCCCATCTCTCTTTCTTTCTTTTTATAATATTTTTTCTGTGTAGCATGTCCCTTTTCTCCCTTTTCTTTATAATATAAATGCAATGGTCAATTATTTAGCTGAGGTGATGACACTCATAAGAAATAAGAGTTTATCAGATGAGCAACACAAGATAATCAGGATTTACATTTTTGCATTCCATCTTGGACAGTATTATTTTTCCCAAGAGAGTGTTGCGAGATGAAAATGACTGTACAATTAAGGAATACAAGTATTAATATATAGATTATTTTGTTTCCTGATATTATCATGATAAACATCCATTGTAATATGTATTCACAGAAAAGAAACTAAACCTAAAATGTTTCATTTTGCATGCCAAAAATGCACCAATTCTTTTAATATAACATTGTATAGAGTTAACTTTTTTCTGAAGATTGTCTTTTGCCAATGTTTAGAAATTAATCACTAATTGCTACACCAGATAAAGAAAGTCTGGTTTTAGTTGTTTCTTTGCCAAATAAAGTTTTATGTATTATTCTTATCTGAATCTTAGGCATGCCAGTGAATATGTAATCTTTAAAACATCAGGATGTAAAACCTCCACTGAAAGAAACAATAATCAAGATTTGTATTTGCTAAGCTTTCATACTTAACTGTTTTTTTTTTAAAACTTTGTGTCCAGTGGCTTCGGACATTGGACCGGTAAAGAATTTAATATCTGCGTGATCCCAGGGGGCTATCCCCCAGGCAATACCTGCCCCCTTGATTTAAAGGGGCAGGGATGGGTTTATTGCCCAGTACCTGAAGCACCTCAAAAGGGGAATGCCGAAGGGATCCATGCAATTTTTTCTTTTTCATTTGTGCGTATAATGATTCTTGTATTCAACTGGCATGGTAGGATGACAGTAAATACTAAGCTTTCATATAAGGCACCTAGTGAGGCTCAAACTCACTATTAATGGTTTGTTAGTCTACCTTGCTAACCACGCAAGATGCCCCAGAAAAAATAAGCATATCTTAATTTTGGTAGAAGGTCACAAGTATAGGTCATCCAGTAAGGATTGAAATCACTACTCAGTAACAATGGTTCTGCAAGACTAGCTTTCTAACCATGATGGGATGTCCTAAAAACTAAGCATTGCTTAGATATGGCACAAGGCCACAAGTATGGGACAACCAGCAAGGATCAAACTCAATATTCAGTAGTAATGGATATGTGAGATTAGCTTGCTAACCATTGCATTATGATGGGATGCCCTGATCAAGAATTGTATGGACAAATATTTCATGTAGCTGTGACAAAAGTAAAACCAACTATATCTTTAAAAAAAATAGATGCATGTTTGTGTAATGGTTATCATCATAGGAATTGACAACCAGATTTCAAATCCTGGATAAAGCTGTTTGTGTTTCACTTGGGAAAGGTATGAATCCATCTGTTTTCCCCCAAGTTATGGGTAAATAGTAAGGCAGACAGGGTTATTTAACCTTGTTTAGGCTACTGGTCTAGAAGGAAAACTTTATTCCATTTAAAAATTGACTTTATGTTGCATCCTACCCTTGGTGGAGGGGGTTGGATATGGACATACAATTTTTTAAAAAAACTCAAGTAATATCAGACAGCTGTAATCCGTAGAAATCATGTATGGTTGACTGTGCATGGAATTAGTTTTGTTTCTTTGTTTAATGGCACATCAACCTTTGTGGGTTATTTAATGCCAAAGCCATCCTTGTAGAAGAACAGTATTGGTACTATTTAACCCATAGCTGGAGGGGGATGAGGGGCTTTATAACTTTCACAAGGGTATTTGACCAAAAGTGAATGTAATAGCAAGACTGGAGTTCAAACTCATTAACTAGAGGAGAATAGTTGTATTCATACCTTTCTGAAGGGTATTAGTGCTATGTGAAATGCAAACAGCCTCATCTCGGATTAGATCTGATTTCTTTGTTTAATGGCATATCAACCTTCATGGGTTATTTAATGACAAAGTAATTCATGTAGAAGAACAATAGTGGTACTATTTAACCTATAGGTGGGGTGGAAGATGAAGAGGTTCATACCATTCCCAAGGGTATCATTCTGAAAGGGAACATAATAGCAATACTGGAGTTGGAACTCACTATGATGTGGCAGTCCAGTATGTTAGCCACTATGCCATGGGGACCCCCCACCCCTTATGGAATGTTTCCAAAATAAGAGGATTGGGATGAAGAATAAAAATATTGAAGGAATCTACGAATATACAGTACATAATGTTCCAAAAGTTTTGTCACCCTCCACATATGTTTTTAGAGGTAAAAAAAATTACATAATACAACTAGAAATTTTAAAAAATAATTCAAATTTTAAACATTTTTTTAGAGGTAAAATAATTACATAACTTATACAGAGACACTGATAAGTACGCATCCTGCATCCCTAACACACAAAAATCGAAAAGGACACAGTAAAATCATATCCATGTGTCCCAGTGTTTTTGTTTTTTCTTCCTTCACCATTTCAAATTAACTGTAAATACATTTCAATAGTTTCTTAAAAATGAATTACACAGGATAGATTACAATGTAGGAGTGAGGCAGCTTTAGTTGTTTCCCCAGATCACAAATAAAATCCCAACAATCTATTAAGAAAGTTTAGTTGGGACCCATAAATTTTCCCAGGGACTCATTCAAAGATTTTATGTGCATCCCAAGATACACTAAAAAAAAAAACTATCAGCATCACTGCTTATATATTGTATCATTAAAACAAAATCATAAGAAAACAATATGTATGGGTGACTAGACTTTTGTACCATCCTGTACATATCTTATTATAATGGAGATTGTGTGTTTTTCTGTCTGTAACCGAAACTAAATCACTACTCAAGTCACAATTCCCTTAGTAATTGACGCCACATTCACCATGGATTTATCCTTATTTTAACCTCAATTATTAATAAAATTGTTTTACATTATTTATACTGTTAACCATAGCTACATACTAATAGCATGCAATTGTATTTGTATAAACAACAAAATAGTGGTTTACAGTGTGAACGGGAAGGCTAATTTGCATATTGATATTAAAAATGTAATTTTAATAAATATATGCTTAGTATTATTGATTTCTAATTGTTTGGTTTTATCTTAATGAATATAAGCAAAAATCTCTTCAATGAATCTTAAATGAAATCCATTAACAAGAAAAGATAACTGTCATTTTATTCTTTACTTCCTCTTTTAACTAAATACTTAAATTAGAAAAAATAACAATGAAAGACGAGAGTGATGGAAGAGTAAATTGCAGTTGTTCTATTTTTCGATTATACTCCCTCTGTTTCAAATCTTTTTATCTGCATTCGTATTTAGTTTCATTAGCGTTTCTAATTTAATACGATATTTCATAATATTAAAACTTAAATACTTGCACCCGGAGGGTGCATATATTTGCTAGTATCATTTAATCAACAGATAAAGCATAGACATTAAACAGTACATAGGAGCCAATGATTAGGAGATAACATGATAAGGTTTACTTAGTTTACTGGAAGGCCATAACACATTTCAAGTGGGGAACATCTGAAAAACAAGAACACTTTTGCACAGGAACTGGATGTGATGTGTATGAGAGTAAACACAAGGTTTGACATTCTAAAATAAAACAGATACTATAGGAAGTATCTACAACCCTGCTTTCTTCCATGTTTTTTTTTTTTTTTAATGAGAATATATTTCATTGCATTTTTTGAGAGTAAAAGAATGTTAAACCTTTTATTAAAGAAAGAGTTGCATTGAACTAATCTTATTAATATTATTCTTTCTTTGAGAAATATCACAACCATCATCAAGTTGAGCCAATTCCCTTGACTCTATCACTTGCCATGTCCTCTAGATGGCATCCAGTGTCTGTGCAAAGCTGATGAATATACGTGGATAGGAATAAACAATAAATGTAACGTTAATTTTTTACAGAATACAAAGTGTGTCAAAAAGTACAGATTTTAAAGCTGTATTTACCAAGATAAAAATAATGAATGAATGGACTGTTAATTTTTCAGAATACAAGTTGTGTCAAAAAGTACCGAAAATCTTGAAACTTTTTTGACACACCTTGTAAGTCCTTGCTGGTGAGCTAAAACTGGTATGTTGCCTAACTGTTTTTGACTTGCAAGAAACTGTGGCATTTTGTTTTGGTTGATATGCACTCAGCTGCTGCTTCTAGGTTGGTGCTGACAAAGTTTTCATACTTGTCATTTGGAATATGTCTTTCAGATGTCTCCTGAAGAGTATGAAACTTATTTCTTAGTTACCATATAGTGATAGCATAAATACCATACAAAACCTTTATTCATGATATTTGATAGGTCTTTTTTTTAACATCTTAATTTTAACTGTAAAGATGCAGACATGGACAATTTATACAGAGATTGTGTATTGCCTACACAAGTTTCCTCTGTTGGCTTTGCTACCACAGTCCAAAAGAATGCATCTATAAACATCTAGGATGATTTTGAAAGCAGCTGTTGGAATGTGATGGTATGCACCATCCCATTACATTTACAAAACAGAGGAGAAAATGAAAAAAAAAAACTCATTTTATCATCACAAAAACTTTACTTGGAATTCAAATAATGTTGTATTGTTCATTGCAATGTATCATTGCCAATAATTCTAGTCATCATAATCTGTCTCCTATTGGCTATTGCTTGTGGCAAGTCTTCAATGGCAATGTATACTTGAGTATTATTATTATTAGTGTATACAATCAAGGCATGCCAAAAGCATTGGTTCTTTTGACTCTCTCACCATCTTTCCCTATCAGCCATTGCACTTGGTAAGTCCTCTAGACAGCACCTAATATCTGCACAGAGCTGGTGAATGTAAATATTTTTTGGTTGGTCAACACTGGTCCATGTGCAGGAGTCCCTTATGATTGGTTGGTTGATTTGTTTTATGGCATATCAAACCTATTTGGGTCGTTTAATGCCAAATCAAGTCATTTTGATAAACAAAGGACACAAGCTGCTTATACTACCTTCTGTTGCTTAAGTGGTCACCCAATTAAGTACTGAACAGGCTCATCACTGCTTAACTTTGGTGATCTAGTGAAAACTGGTATTTTTCACAACTTATGAGTGTTGGGATGTAAATGGCTGAGAGATATCTAAACATTTCTTATTCACATTCAGTTAAAGCCATGCAATAAAGATTGGAAGGGATAAGGGAAGGAATGAGAAGATACAGGTAAAAAGGTTAGAAAAGAGCAGAGATATTCAAACATAAGACATCTCTTCATTATTAAAGTGATTTGTGAATACTTTTATCATACCTTATATGAAGAAAGGTTACTGTTAGGTTCATCATTTAGTCTCAGTTGAGTTGCCACAGATCTTCAATTATCTCCCTTGGTCAGATATTCAAACAAAGACACCAGATCATTATTGAAGTGATTTGTGAATACTATTTCTACTTTATTCTTATTAAGTTACAAATTAGATTATAAAATGCTTTATTCTCTAATTTAGAGAATTCTAATAGTACTAGCAGGATCTGTGGATAAAACACAGTATGATAATTTAATTATTACAATGTTTGATATGTTTACTTAAGAGCTATTTTAAAATAGTTCAATACATAAAAAGTATAGTAATCTTGATTTAACTTTCTTTCACTCTTTTTTTCATTCTTTCCTTCTTTTTATTATGTCCAATTGAAACAGATCAGCATTATCACTTCCACCTGTTCGCACCCCCCTTCTCTATTTTTCTCCTATTCTCTTTCTTTCTTCTTATTATATTTTTTCTGTGTAGCATGTATTTTTTCATCCCCATCTTTCTTTATAATAAAAATGGAATGGTCCATTGTTTAGCTGAGGTGAGATCTGTCACACCCACCTACTTTGTCTGTCTGCCAAATCAACAACTGTGTTGAGTTTATTCAGTGCAAAAATAGCCTGCTTTCTACTCCCACCACCAACACCCACACTGATACTCATAAGAAATAAGAATGCAGTAGATAAGTAACACCAGATAATCAGGATTTGCATTTTTATCTTTCATCTTGGATGATTTGGATGGTCTCATTTTTGACCAGAGGTTGTGGCAAGATGATAACGGCCATACAAATAAGGAAGACAAGTATTAATGTATAGATTGAGATAATAGATAATCTTAGTTGCTAACACCTTTGTAATTTCTACAGGTTCAATTAGTTGATATTATATTCTTAAATGATTATGATATCACCTATGATGAGCAATTATCAAAGTGAGATGGCATTAAAGGTGCCTGACTACCCACTAGATTCAGTAAAAAGAAAAAAAACTATGTTTGTGTCTGAGACTGAATGTCTAAAACATGTTGTTGTAGATCAATACAGATTTGATGGTTATTGCTCGAAGAGGTGACAGACTTCATTAAATCAAGTAGATTCACTTGTGCTGCAACTGGAACATTGGTGCAATGTACAGAATGGACATCGACTTGATAGAGCTCCAAGTGCTCTCCTTACGTCAATGAAGAAAAACACTCAGAGCTTTTAATCTAATTTTGTTTACATTTGTGTTTAGTCGTGCAGTAATCTTTTCTTTACAACACAGGCACAAAGTGGCCAACCTCGTGGCCAAAATAGTTGTGTATTTCACACTTGTCCCAGTGACTGGTACTCAAAACAAAGTAAAAATCAAAATTTAAAATGAGGATTTTCAAGGTAATCAGATCCTCTTCACTTGGATGATTATCATTTTTTAAATTTATTAAAATATAGTTAATTCTTAAAGATTGTCATTTAAAAAAAAAAAGTTGTGTATTTAACATTTGTCACAGTGACTGGTATTCAAAACAGGGTAAAAGTCAAAATTTAAAATGAGGATTTTCAAGGCAATAGTCACTTCCAGGATTTGAACTCTCTTCAATGAGTCCATTTCCTATGACATTAACGATTATACCATGCATGTCCATGGGTAAATGTTTGTGTATACCATGGATCTCTAGCCTTGTAGGTGGGTAAACTAGTCTAAGAGAAGGTAAAAACTGAATCCCAAAGCAGAGATGTGTGGAACTAGCAACTTCATCCCATAAAAGAACTATTTACTACTAAACCAGCAGTACCATTACTGATGAGGTGAGGTTGGGGTTCTAAGTCTACAGGATTCGACAACCACCAACACCACCATGACTTGATTTGGAAGATTGTCATTTTTTAAATTTCATGAAATATAGTTAATTCTTAAAGATTGTCATTTAAAAAAAAGAAAAGAAAAATTTGTGTATTTCACATTTGTCCCAGTGATTGGTATTCAAAACAAGATAAAAGTCAAAATTTAAAATGAGGATTTTCAAGGCAATCAGATTCTCTCCACTTAAAAGATTGTCATTGTAAAATTTTCTTAATCCATATTTCCTTCCATTGGCTTTGTGTTGTACTAAACTAAATGTCATATAGTACTTAAATGAGAATGGAGTTGTCTGTTTTTCCTAAACATGATGACTGACAGATCCTTCGGAGAGAAAAAAAAGGAGATCTGATCAAACTTATTAATTCATCCTAACAATTGCTACTTACTCTGTTCACCTTGTATCTTTGCTCAGTAAACCTTTTTCCCTATCCTTAATACTTGTATTTCTTTCTATTATTTCTTTGTTAACTCTGATATTCGAATTACAACACTAAGTTAGTAAATAATTATAATAGTGATCTTTTTACCGGATTGAATAGAACAAAATTTTGTATGAGCATCAGTTTGTTGTTATTCCAGCCGAGGTAAAGTCATTGACTTTGAATGTTGATTTTCAAAGCAGGTAGACCAAACCCATTATTGAAGCTACACAGTCTTCCTACTCCAATCTCATCTACCCGTTAGCTGCAATAAAATAAATCCAGTACATATCTAACGGGTTAGGTAAATACCTACTTATATTCTATACATATAATCCAGGATTTTTAATGCTGATTTTCAAGGCAAGCATATCTTCCCCATATAGAATATTGTCATGGCAGGCTTCACCATTCTCTACTATTATTTGGTGTTGTACCAAACTAATCTAACTCCAATAAATATCCATTATTCTGTAAAATATTTTGATTCTTCCTGGGTCCTCTATGAAAGTAGTCTAAGCTTAATAATACCTATAGTCAGTCATACTATAGAAGCTGCCTATGATCCAGAACTCAGAAGGATTCAGTACTAATTTTTCAGCAGAAAATAACTATAAAACTACCTCTGAAAATAATGTTTATTTGGAAATGTTGTTATACTCTAGTATTGACATAATAAATAAACTTAGTTGCCAACATCTTTGTTAGGTTCAGTTGAGTTGCCACAGATTTTGAATTATCTCCCTTGGTTAGATATTCAAACAAAGACATTAAATCCTTATTGAAGTGATTTGTGAATACTATCACTACTTTACTCTTATCAAGTTACAAATTGGTTTATTTTCTAATTTAGAGCATTCTAATTGTATTGAGATAATAAGATTACCAACAACTTTGCAACTAGTAGATATCATATTCTTAAAAGATCGACTATGATTTTGGCTGGTTTATTTTTATGCATGTCAACCCTTGTTGGGTTATTTTATGCTGAAGACATTTTGTTTTATTCATTGTTGATGGGTACTCAATTTTTTTTAAACACATTTTTTACACTCTTTTTTTCTATTTAACCCATAGATGGGACCTTAACAGGGACTGCCACTCCAGATCAGAGTGGACCTGGGAGTAATAGCAATAAAGCGGTATGCTCCAAAGTTCCAGAATTGAAATTTCACCACTGGAAATATTTAATCTTACCAGGACACAAAATAATCTGATACTGGCCCTATAATTTTTACATAATTCCTCTTCCTGCTATGAGTGCTAGTCTTAAAAAAGGACACACCACCATCATCATCATCACAAATAGGAACATGTTAAAGGAAACACTATCATCATCACAAATAGGAACATGTTAAAGGAAACACTATCATCATCACAAATAGGAACATGTTAAAGGAAACACTATCATCATCACAAATAGGAACATGTTAAAGGAAACACTATCATCATCACAAATAGAAACATGTTAAAAGAAACAAGATCAACTGTACAAATAAGAATATATTAAAGGACACACCGTCATCATCACAAATAAGAATATGTTAAAGAAACCATCATCATCAACAGCAGCACCACAAATAAAGGAAACGTCATCATTGGCACAAATAACAGAAATTAAAAATTTTGATTTGATGAGATATTCAGTCTTAAATTTTTTCAATTATTAATATTTAAAAAAATTTTTTTTAATTTGAACTGATCTTCAATCTTAAAATATCCCAATTAAAATGTTCAATTATTTACAACTAATATCTGATTGAAATTTTAATAAATAGAGTTCAGTTGCTTCAAAATACATTCATTAGACACGTTCATAAGACATTAGAGTTTTAATGATTTAGGACATTTAGAAAAAAAATTGGAAAAAAACATTTTTATGTGTTGGTTGGTTGATTTTAATGGCATATCAACTGGTCTGGAGTTATGTAATGCCTAGCAGTTAGGAAGTAATATATGTTGTATATCTATATTTACATTCTTATAGTAATTGGTTTTAACAATGTGTTAGCATCATTGGGGATTATGTTGTATGGTATTGATTAGGTTCATATCTATATTCTATGGTATACTTTTATTTCCTTCAAAAAGGACAGAATATCTTCTATGTTGACTTTTTCAAATAGATCTTTCATATTGTTTGCATTAAAATAATGGTTTCAGATGTGAGCAAAAAACCTGCATTCTATGAATTAGTGTTTAACATTTTTATGTTTATAATAAAAAGAGAAAGACGATTATTATCCTTCAGTTCAAACTGGTACATGTATTAAAATACTTCTCATAGCCCAAAAGTCTCCTATCTCTACACAAGAAGAAGGTTGCATAAACTGAAACGTTAGTGTTGATATTACCATCAAGAATAAATAATTCCCTCTTTAGAACTCTTTGTGTTTTTCTATTTTTCTATGAATTAAAATATATAAAAAAGAATGAATCCCCCTCTTCTCCCCTACTATGGGTAAATATATATATATTTACTAACCCCTCTGCATGAGCAGGTTGTGACACAAGGTCAATTTCTTAAGCGGAGTTTAAAAGGTTTGTATTCAGAGATTTCCTTCTCCTAGACTGGTTACCTAGTCAATATAAAAGAGCCCTGTCTGCCCCTACTATTTATCCATAGTTGGAGAGAAAATAGTTTGATGCATATCTTTCCCAAGGGTATTAGCGCTACATGAAATGCAAATAGTCTCATCCAGGATTTGAACTCAGTTCAATGAGTCCATTTCCTATGACCTTAACAATTACACCATGTGCGTCCATGGGTAAATGTTTGTGTATACCATGGATGTTTAGCCTTGTAGGTGGGTAAACTAGTCTAAGAGAAGGGAAAAACTAAATTCCAAACCAGTGATGTATGGAGCTAGCAACTTCATCCCATAAAAGAACTATTTACTACTAAACCAGCAGTACCATTACTGATGAGGTGAGGTTGGGGTTCTAAGTCTACAGGATTCGACAACTACCAACACCACCATGACTTGATTTGGAAGATTGTCATATTCAAAATTTTGTAAAATATAATTAATTCTTAAAGATTGTCATTTAAAAAAAAGAAAAATGTGTGTATTTCACATTTGTCCCAGTGACTGGTATTCAAAACAAGGTAAAAGTCAAAATTTAAAATGAGGATTTTCAAGGCAATCAGATTCTCTCCACTTAAAAGATTGTCATTGTAAAATCTTCTTAATCCATATTTCCTTCCATTGGCTTTGTGTTGTACTAAACTAAATGTCATATAGTACTTAAATGAGAATGGGGTCGTCTGTTTTTCCTATAAATCATGACTGACAGATCCTCGGGAGAAAAAAAAAGGAGATCTGATCGGACTTATTAATTCATCCTAACAATTGCTACTTACTCTGTTCACCTTGTATCTTTGCTCAGTAAACCTTTTTCTCTATTCTTAATACTTGTGCTTCTTCCTATTCATATCCAAAATATGTAACTATGATTGACTGATTTTAATATCATTTCAACCTGTATAGGATTATTTTATGCCTGGAGGTTAGGGGATCACATTTATTGTGCATTCATGTTTACATTTTTTGTGTAGTTGTTTCTTAAGAGGTTTTTCTTTTGCACATGGTCCTATTGAATATGATTCATTTTTAAACAAATCTATTTTACCCATAGATAGGACCCTAACAGGTACTACCACTCTAGGTCAGTGGGAGTAAAGCAATAAAAGGGTAATCCATGATCTCCAGATCTCCAGGACTGGAACCTCACCACCAGATACAGTGTGGGGTGGGGTCTTACTCTTGTGTAGCAGATGCAGTAAGTATATTCTAAGCCTTGCCTACAGGGCAAAAAATAATAATTAAATGATCCATAATAAATTTATATATTAGAAGAAAAAAATATACTTGTATAAAGCTCTGGTGATTGACCAGCAAAAATGGAACATAGCAAAGATGGCACATCATAATGAGATTTTTATTTGGGAAATACATATTAGAAGATTCTAATTTAGAGAATAAAGCAATTTCTAATCTAATTTCTAACTTAATAAGAGTTGAGTAGGGACAATATTCACAACACACTTCAATAATGATCTGCTTTCTTAATGTTTGAATATCTAACCAAGGGAGATAATTCAAGATCTGTGGTAACACATCTGAGACTTAAACACAATTTTTAGTCACATAGCATAATAGTTAGTCATAGAAAATGGACTTGTTGACCCGATTTCAAATCCTAGACAAAACTGTTTGCATTTCACATAGTGCTAATACCCTTGGGAAAGGTATGAATCCAAATATACTCAGCATTTTTATCATTCCATAGTAAGATGTAGGGAGTAATTTGCCTTAACCTGCCAAAATGGCCCAAGATGATTTTTCAGGGGATGTGAACTTAGAATTGTGCTTCTCCTAGACTGATTGTCCTACCAAGGCTAAACAGTTATATGATTTTGAAGTATTCTTATCTAATGCAAATGATTGCACAGTTATATGGTTTCAAATATTCCCATGTAATTCTAATAATTTTCAAACAGCTCACCCATAGATGATACCCTAACAGGTCTCTAGACTTGTCAAATCTCAAAAACTGTAGTCTCATCATCAGATGTAGTTGGGTGTCATACCTAGAACACACCCATTTTTAATGTGGGGCTTACCTCTCTGCAGGAGATAAAGTCAGCCTAGCTATCAATGTGGGTAATAACATCCAGCACTTTTTACTTTCTTTTTAGAACAAGATAATCTTATTAATTATTATTAATATGGGCAGTTTGTTTTTATTGACTTTTGGTAATATCAATATGGTTTGGTTTGTTTTATTTTATGGCATACCAACCTCAGTGGCTCATTTAATGCCAACAAAGTTTTGAAATAGATTCATTCTTAATGGATACTCAATTTTTTATAAACAAATTTTTCTATTTAACGCATAGATGGGACCTTAACAGGTACTACCACTCTGGGTCAGAGTGGATCAGGGAGCAATGGTGATGAAGGGGTGCTCCACATTCCCCAAACCTCCAGAACTGGAATCTCACCATCAGATAGAGTTTAACGTCATTCCCAGGACATGAAGACTCTCAGCCACCACCTTCTAGCACATATATGATAAAAAGGGTTGGAGTTTGCCATGAGGGCAATAGGGTTGGGACAATCATTTAAGTGCTAGGGCTTGACATGACCAGCCAATTGATCGGAAAGGGCCTCTCCAACCACTTGTCTAGCCTAAGTAAAGGTCTAAGTGAAGTTTTGCATGTCATGGACTGCTAATCCACCAGGATTCCATCCTTTAGCCTCATGGGTTGCCACCAACGGCCAACAGATGGCCCCATTGGGCAGGGCGGTCTTACCCCTCTGGAGATATGCAGTCAGTGTATTCTAAAGACCCAGTCGACATGGCTGTATTATCAATATGGCTCCTACTTTTGTGGTGGAGCAATTTCTGAATGAAGCCTCACTATTGAATGCAGATTAGTATTATACTCAGGTCACCCTGTCTTATGATGGAGGCACTAGTATTGTAATGGTTATTGTCTTAGGAAATAAACACGGTGACCCAAGTTCAAGTACTTGATGAGGCAGTTTGCATTTTGCATAGTGCCAATACACTTGGGAAAGGTATTCCTTCATCTATTCTCCCTCCAGCTATGAATAAATAGTAAGATAGACTGGGTTGTTTAACTTTGGTATGGCAACCAATCCAGGAGAAGGAAAAACCTTTTAAGCTCCACTTAAAAATTGACCTTGTGTCACATTGTGCTCATGCAGAAGGGTTTGGTAAACATATATACTTATTGTTTTTTTTTTTTTTTTTTCTAACAGGAAATTAGAGTTATTTTCTAACTGGGGTACTCAAGATTAACATCAACATATTAAACCCAACCCTCCAAATGTTCATATCAACTGTATTCACTCTTATGTATCTCTCTCTCTCTACAACATGTCTGACAATTACTTCTGGTTTAAACACCACTTGTATGATAATCTTATACTAAAGAGTGCAAGAGGCATGTTTCACTTGGCAACAACAAGATGAGATAATATCTTAACTAAAAAGAAGAGTGGTTAACACCCAGTGTTGCTCAGGGAACAAAGTAAAGATTTCAAGATTTATTAAATTCTGACATCTATTAAAAGAAACAAAAATAACATAGGAAATAGCATTCTGACAAAATGCATGAAGAGTTTATGGTTATTTCCTAGTTGAGTAACATGAGTGACCCAGAAAAAACTGAATCCAAATTAATTATCTATTTTCCATTAAACTAACCCTAAACCCTAACCCTTGTTGGACTTAAAATTGAAAAAAAAAAATTAAAATGAACAGTTTTATTACAAAATTTGTGGTTCTGTTTTTTCTGTGTCACCCTGTAATATTATGTTACTCAACTAGGGGGTGATTAGAGGGGGTTTAGGGTTAGTTTAATGGGAAAATAAATAATTTGGGTTCTGTTTTTTCTGGGTCACCCTGTAATTTCATGTTACTCAACTAGGAAATAACCAAGTTTATGTTGATAATGCTATGAATAAACAACAGTAAGTCACATTTAAGGTACTTTGAAAGAGGAGGAGCATCTCTCAAAGTAGAGAAGAGAGCCTCTTTAAATTCATAGTTTTCCTTCTCCTAGACTGGTTGCCAAACCAACATTAAAGAGCCCAGTCTTCTCTACTACTTACCCATAGCTGGAGGGAGAATAATTGGATGATTACCTTTCCCAAGACTATTAGTGTTATCTGAAATGCAAACAGCCTCATCCAGGATTTGAACTGGGTCTGTCCTGTCAATTTCCTACAACACCACTATCTGATTCACATCAGATTAACAAAGTTAAGCAGTAATGAATGTACTCAGGACTTAGATGGGTGACAACTTAGGCAACTGTTACAATTTTTGTGGCCATTTTTAGGTTCCAAGTGAAAACACTTGACAGTGGAGATACCTTGTGTTAAGCAGTGGTTGATCCTTAGTGAAGAAACCTTTGGTTGTTCCTCAGTATCCATTAGTGTTAGGTATGATCCTTTAGTTGTTCCTTGGTGTTTCTTAATATTGGGCAAAGTCCTTGGTTGCAGGTCCAATCATCAGTGGTGCATACATGCAAATGAACAGCTCTCTAGATTGGCAATTAAATAGTTAACTAACCACATACTTGAGCTGTTTATTGGCTAGTTTTAATCCACGTGCCTACGCAGTCTACAAGTTTAATTGGTGGATTCCAGCATACCTTATATGCACTAAACAATCCAACAAATGTAAGTAACATAAGGCCTGTATGCCAAACTAAGAAAAACTTAGTAAATAAAAACAGTAAATCTTTCCTCGCACTGCAAAAATGAACATACTTTCCGAGATCCTACAATTAAACAATGGTGAAAGTTATTTACTAAGCTTAGATTAGTTGCGGCACAAAACTGCAAATATGGAACACCCAATGAAAATGAAACTAACCAAGGTTAGAGAGCCCAGTCTTCCCTATTATTTACCTATAACTGGAATGAGAATAGTTGGATGCATACCTTTCCCAAGTGTATTAGTGCTATATATAATGCAAACAGCCTCAGCCAGGATTTGAACATGGGTCGCTCTGTCCATTTCCTATGATGATAACCATTTACACTAGGTGCCTCCAATTTACCCATATAGAATAATTATCAGCCACTAAATTTCCAACTGTTTGGTTGCTTATCACCAGGAAAGCAATTGATTGAAAGGGTTAAAGTGAGATGTTGCAGTTTTTCTGTTTTACAATGAATTTAAATTAGTGACAAACTGCAAAGCTAATTTTTAGCTTGTGTTTGGTCAATCACTTTTTATGATCACCGTCTCAGAGGCGACATCGCATTGATTTTTCTTTTATATTTTTATAAGTCCCCAGAATGCCATTTACTTTAGTTTGCATACCAATAACTGTAGCAGTATAATAATAACAATGATTTAGTTGATACTAAGCACAATCGACAATAATAGTCTTTAACTGTGTCTATAAGTCAGTGGAGCATAGAAAGATGTGGAAGGGGTGATAGATTTAAGGCTTAGATGAATGCAAAGAGATTGGGGAAAAAAAGATTTATGATATTTGCGAAATTAAACTGAAAATGAACTCAAAATGGATTTTATTGATCAAAACATGAAAAATGATAAACTCTTGTGTAGAGTTCACAGATTTTAGAGATCTTGATTTCTTTTTTAAAAATAGTGGTTGAAAAAATGATTTTTTTTTCTTCTAAAAGTGGGTAATTCATTCTGATTATTACAAGGAATACAATTATTTGAAATAGTGATTTTTTCCAGCTTTATTTGGATGGTAAGCCTCTGAAGTTAGTAGACCAGTCCACATACCTAAGTAGTAATATCTCATCCACAGAAAGCAATACCGGTTCCTGCAAGATCACCAAATTTAAGCATCAATGAGTCTGTTCAATACTTAGGTGACCATTTAATCAACAGCAAGTACTGTAAGCAACCTAATATAAAAATTAATTGATTCAGCATTAAATGACCTGAAAAAGGTTAATATACCGTAAAACACACCAACAAATCAACCAGCCAACCAGAGAATAATGTCGATATACATATAGGAAAGGCATGGACTTCTATAGACAGATTATTGGTCATATGGAAATCTAATCTCTCTGATAAAATAAAGTGATAATTCTTCCAAGTTGTAACTGTGTTAGTGCTACTGTATGACTGCACTACTTGGAATCTAATGAAACAGAGAAAAAGCTAGATGAGAACTAAACAAGAGTTCTGTGTGGTGTCCTGAAACAAATCCAGGAAGCAGCAACCCCACAAAACCAGCTGTACAGCCATCTCCTCCTATCATACAAACCATTTAAGATGAATAAGACATGCAAGAAATTGCTGGAAAGGTAAGAACGATCTCATGTGACATTCTCCTGTGGACACTTACATATGGACACACCAGTTCAGGCCAACCAGCAAAAAAAACCTACATCAATCAGTTCTATGTGGATACTGGATGTTGTGCAAGAGCAATGTCCGATAGGGATGGTTGGTGTAGTATAGCGAGGCTTGTCAACATGCCTCAAGATTCATGGCACTAAAAAGGTATTTGTTACACGGCAGTCGTCATTGTCAATAAAAAAGGTACAACATGTGAGATATATCGTCACAAGGGCTTAGCATTTATTTTCGGGCTCATGTCGTGGGCTGTTTCGGAGAGAAGGAAAGGCAGAGAGAAAGAGAGGGAGGACACTGTTAAATTCCTGTACATTTTAACATAGTACTAACTATCTCACTGTCCCAAACTAGGGACCAGCAGACCCGCGTCCAAACTCTACACTGCCGGAAAGCAAAAAGAGGCCGATCTTGTTGTTCCTTGTCACCACGTGACTTCTGCTTCCGCTCGACACCTGACTTCCCGCGTCATTCCAATTCCTCTTCTGGGGGTCATACCTCGGTCAAATTACCAGCATCCCGTTGTGTGTCCACTACTCCTTTTCTTTAACCTTTACGTTCTCTTATTTTTTCTTCCTCTCTTTTTATAGCAGTCTGCCCACAGTTTTATTTCCACTATCAAACTCTGGTGGACCTTCATAATCATGTTACAGTTGGAAAGAAAGAGTCATGGGAATCCATGCTGTCGGTATAACATGATAATAATGATTTGACAAAAAAAAACATTTTTTGTTATTCAAATCAACCAATCATTCTTTTAAAAGATATCATCAAATGTAGCATAAATTATCATACAGTGACATTTTCAAGAGACTCTCAATTGTGGTGAACAAATTAGTCTCACAGAATATTATTGGTTGGAATCCTTCCATCTGCAAAAGATGATGGCATGGTTCTTTTTTTATTTCTTTTTTTTTATTTTTAAATATGTAGGTGGGTTGTTTTGGAGGATGTGCTGTTGTCCAAGCAGCAGACCCCTCCTCTCCACATTGCTGCTGTGTTCCAAAGGAAAGGATAAGAACCTATGCAATTTGGCAATGGCAGTGTCACAGGAGTTGCCGTGTAGCACTGAAATTCAGCGTTACTCAACCTTAGGACTTTGGCTCTGGACTCATTTTCGGTGTCCACTCCCCTGCCCTTCCTCGGGACTATGTAAGCTGTTCAGCAGTAATGGCTTTAAAACAGACCCTTCCTGGTCCTTGATAGGTTGACAACCAGGACCAATTTTGAGGTTTATGAACATTGGGATAACCAAATCTAAGTTATGCTTAGTAAATGGCTATACTAAAAAGAGAAGGAGGTGTGTTTAATCTGTTATCATCATGTAAATGGAATTGGTGACCCAAGTTTAAATCCTGGATGAGGCTGCTTGTATTTCACTTTGCCTTACTACTCTCGGGAAAGGCACAATTCCATTTGTTCACTCTCCAGCTGAGTTCTTTCACCTTCGTATAGCAGTTTAGCTAAACCAGTAGAGTATCTGGCTCAGAACCACAAGGTTCTGGGTTCAATACCCGACCCTCGCCAACTCAGTGTATGAGTAGCACGGCTTGAATCTTAAGAAGAGTTTAACAAGTTTGAATTCTGAGTTTTCCTTTTCCTAGACTAGTTGCTATACCACGTTTAAAGAACCTGGTCTTCCCTACTTTTTATCCATAACTCTAGGGAGAATAGTTGGATGCATACCTTTCCCAAGGATATTAGCATTATGTGAAATCCTACCAGGATAATCATTACACCATGTAGAGACCAAATAAACAAGTATTCAAAGTTTAAACTGATTTCTCAAATTCGATCAAGAAAATACATTTACTTTTACATCAAATTTAAGAGGGCTTTTCATTTTCCCAGGTCAAACTTTTTAAATAGAAGTATATATTCAGGATGGGTAACTTTGAATACAAAAAAAAATTGGATAGGAATTTTGAGGATAGTAAAAAAGTGAGGAAAGACTTTTGTAAAGAAAATTAATGTTATGAAATTTTGATCTTTTCACTAAAAGAAAGAATATTGTGATTTCTTTTTGGCAAATCAAAATTGCCACATTGATTGAACTTTGAGATCATTATTAAGTAAAACTTATGAGTTGGTAAATTGGATTCTATGGCATGTCAACCCTTGTTGGGTTATTTTATGCCAAAGACATTTTGTTTTATTGATACTTGATGGGTACTCAATTTTTTTTCAAACTCAATATTTAAAAAAAATACATTTTTCTATTTAACCCATAGATGGGACCCTAACAGGTATTACCACTCTGGGTTAGAGTGGACCTGGGAGTAATGGTGATGAGGGGATACTCCACATTCCGCAGAGCTCCAGAATTGGAACTTCATGATCAGGTAGAGTTTAATGTCATACCCAGGACACTAAGACCCTCAGCCACTGCCTTATAGCACATGATAAAAATATCATGCCATAAGGGCAATTGTCTGGACAATCATATAGCTGTTAGGGCTTGATGTGACCAGCCAACTGATCAGAGGGAGCCTCACTGACCGCCAGTTTAGCCTAAGTAAAGACCAAAGTGGAGAGGTGCATGCTCAGCCACCAGGGTTCCATCCTTAAGCCTTACTGGTCACCACCCATGGCCAACAGGTGGCCTCATTGAGGGGGGTCTTACTCCTCTGCTGAGGTGTAGTCGGTGTATTCTAAAGTATAAAACCGGTGTATTCTATTCAGCCAATAGTTTTCTGGAGTTGGCTATGTAAGTGAAACTGTAGATAAGATGGAATAGGGTGGCACTGTATCTATTCAGTAAATGAAATTACAGACCAGAGTTTAAATCCTAGAAAAGGCTGTTTGTGTTTCACTTTGTATGAATGTGATAAGCATAAATATATCTCTTCTCCCAGGTGAATAGTAGGGTAGACTGGGTTATTTATCATCATTATGGCAATCCGTTTAGGAGAGAGAAAGGGAATAAGTATTTAAAAACTCAGGAATATAGAAATGTTGAAATGCAGTAGATTCCGTTTATCTATGGGGGATATGTGTCAAGACCCAACAGCAGATGCCAACAATCACAAATACACTGAACCCTAAAAATCTCATAATCCAGGGGTCACCAAACTACAGCCCACAGGCCGGATCTGGCCTGCAAAGGCATTTTATCAGGCCTGCTGATGGTACTTGAATTTGTAATGTTTTTGATAATGTTTTGACAATAAATATGCTGGTTAAATTTGTTTTTGTACATCTTATGCCACTCATCCATGAATATAACATGGAAAGATAAATTTTGTTTTACATCTTTTTCTCAGAGCTTTCATTCTGTCTAGCAAGTACTGAACACAATAATAATGTGGCCTGCGCTCATTATTTTTTCAGTTATCCAGCCCACTATGAAAAAAGTTTGGTGATCCCTGTCCTAATCCATTGAGAATATGCTTCAGTGGACGCCTTAAACTATGGATAGTACAAAACCTAATATACATAGGTGTGTGGCGCAATGGTTACTGTCATGGGAAATGGACTTGGTGACCTGAGTTCAAACCCTGGATGAAGCTATTTGCCTTTCACATAGTACTAATATTCTTAGGAATGGTATATATCCAATGATTCTCCCTCTAGCTTTGTGCATATAGAAGACTGCATTGGGATCTTTAAATTTGATTAGGCAACCAGTCTAGAAGGAAGACCATGAATTCAAACCTGTTAAACTCTGTGCTGCATTCTACTTGTGCGGAGGAGTTGGTGTGTATATATATATATATATATATATATATATATATATATATATATATATATATATATATATATTTATTTATATATATTTATCTTTCCTTATAAAGCCATGAACTTTGATCATTTTATTTAAAGAAAGCACCTTATGACTTCTTTTTGGCATATTCAAATTACCAAAATTGTTTGCGTTTTGGGATCATTATAAAGTAAAACTTAAGATTTATTTCTCGAGTTGACTACACAAGTGAAACTGTAGATAAGATAGAGTAGGGTGGCACTGGTTTTCAAGAATATATTTTTATTGCTTTAATTTAAACCTTTTTTTTTATAATTGTATCTGGCTTTATATTTTTTTTTTTTAAAGTTTCTGATTGCTTTTATTAATTGAAGTACTGAAAAGATTCTTAAAATAAATGGTAAATAAATGATTGAAAAATTGAAGTGATTATTTGTTAGCTTAATTACTTTCAGAAAAATGAAAGTTCAGGTTTATAAGTGCAAACAATACAATGATGTGACAGTTTAAAGATATTGACAATTGCCTGAGAGAAATTAATTTATCTTAGCCAATAAAAAAAAGAACATTATTTTTTTAGCAGATTCATTTGAGATAGAAATCAAAGTAATGGGATCTCTTTATGCCCCTTTATGAATTGATTATTTTAATGCATGCAATAATTCTCTCTTTAAAGCTGTAGTCATTTTAGTGCTACTATATGGCTGTATCACTTAGACTAATGAAACACTTAGAGAAAAAGATAGGAGTTGCACAAGGATGCTGTGTGCTGTCTTGAACAAATCTGGGAAGAAAGCAGATGTATGGTCACTTCCCATAATCACACAAACCATCCAAATAAAATGACACTGCTGGAGAATCAAGGATAAACTCATAAATGATGTTCTCCTATGGACATCTACACATGGACACACCAGTGTAGGCCGACCAGCACTGTGCAGATTATAGATGCCGTGGAGAAGACCTCCGAAAGGTAATGATTGATAGGGATAGTTGGCAAGAGAGAGTCATGGATATCTATGCTGCCAGCACAACCAGATGATTTTAATGCATAATTATCAAAGAGAAAACCTGAAACTCGTCTCTTCACAATCATTTTTCTCTTCAAGCTTATTTGTTACTTCAGTCTAAAATATATGTAAAGCATTCTTTGAATTAAATTTAAGAAAAAATATAATTGGACATATTTTAATAAGAAAATTGAAAAAAGATAAACTTATGATCTATTTCTTTAAACAGAAAATGTCATAGTTAAATCAACCAATTCAGGCATGTGTTTAAAAACTATATATAGGCCATATCACTGTTATAACAGAAATAGATCTCTCTCTCTCTTGATTCACAAATTTTACTAACCCAATACATCTATTCACCAACAAAACAAATTAAAAAGTAAAACAAAAACACTTTGGAACAGAACCTAAGCTATTGAGAATGTAACATCAAACGGATATTAATCCAACAGTAGCTCTAAATGAAATAAACAAAATAAGTGTTCCACACATAGGCTCCACGCAGGCTTCCGGGTGAAAAACAAATTTTATAAACAATTAAAAATATCCCCTACTATTTAACATTTTTCAAACAATCATAAATTTTCCCAAAAAACCTTTCAAAGCATTTTTCGAGCCTACTTGACAATTATAAAAACAGCTCACTTAAAGTCGAAAAGTCAGTTGACACACAGAATATCACTCCTATCAGGCCAAGATCAAGGGGACTGCCATATAGGCTACAGTCCCAGACGTCAAAAAGGGCTTAGTTTTTGAATTACGTTGCTAAACAATTAGCGGTAATAATTTTAGCGTAATTATTAATTAAAAATCAAAAAAGGCTAATAAAAAGTTTTCGCAATCGGTGGCATATCTTGATATTATGCGAAAAGTAAAATTTAAACGGACTACTTTGTAAAAAAATACGAAGCAAAATGGAGTAGCTCCGAAAACGGAATAAGCGAATGAAAATGTGTGTTCGAAATATAAATAAGTAAACAAAATGGCCATCTCCAGCGAAGAAGAAGCAACAGTTGTTAGCGGCAAAAAATGTTTTATGTGCATTTTACCTTCCAAAAAGCATAAAATTGTATCATTTTCTAAGAAAACGTGGACTCGCTTTTTAGAATATGTCCATAAATGGAAGAATTTGGACGGTACACAAAGCAAATAAAATGAGTAATAAGCGAATTTGCTTTTTAGAAAAAAGAAAAAAATAATAGTATGTGACAACAAGTCACATAAATAAAATGAGTAATAAGCGAATTTGCTTTTTAGAAAAAAGAAAAAAATAATAGTATTTCGCATATCGCGTAAATTTTTGTTGTTTCTATTCATAAGTTCGGTCTTTTATCTCTTTATTTATACTGTAATTAGTATTGAAAATGACCAAAACAATTTACGCCCCCAACATAAGGTGGGGTCAAAATTAAGTGACCTGAAAAAAATGAGAAAGTTTTGAAATAAAATAAATAATGCATTATAAAGATCGTTCATTGATAAATAAACACTGAAAGTTTCATTAAAATCCGATAATTCCCTGATTTTTGGTAAATTATTTTCTGTAGGGGGGCTAAAGTCATATGCATTTTAGGTTCATGAAAAAAAAAATTTTTTTCTAAAAAGCCAGTTCTTTAATTGAAAATTATATTTTGAAATTTTTCCTGAAGAAAAAAAATTGTTTACTTTAGTTACTAAAGCATTATTATTGTTTGCTTTAGTTACTAAAGCATTATTATTGTTTGCTTTAGTTACTAAAGCATATTATTAGGAATTTTTTGGGTGGGTGTTTTGAGGGTCATTCTAAATTAATATTTTTTTATTTCATAAACACAGAACATCAGCTGATGTTTACATTCCAGATAAAATCTGTAATCTCATTGGCTAATTTGAATTCGGAGCTATTTTCGTTCTATACGTATTTTAATCACTTAAAACTTATTTTATTAATTCTTGAGGCAAGAAACTTATGCGCGAAAAAAAATTGGAATTTTGGGGTGATATCATTTTAATAATAAAGGACAATTTATTCGGCCACTTTTTACATCTGACACAACTGAACGATAATCGGCTTGGGACTGTAGCCTAATACCTCCGACCCACACCACACCCACAGAAGAAACTTTCAACCCCACTTGTGCTACTAAGCCGACGAAGAAAAAGACTCTCAACCCCACACCTGCCCTCATTTCACCGAGCTAAGAAAGAATTATCATCTCAACAATTACAGCTTTTGTTTATTTTTTAAATAAACAAAATTAATCCAAATTTTCTTGTCTGTTTTTCTTTTGCTACCATTGTGTGTGTGCATTATGTAAAATTGTGTTGCCAAAAATAACCACTGTTAATGTTCATGTTTTTGACACTGTTTATTAACTTACTTGGGAGGTGTGCTTGCGTAATGGTTATCATCATAGAAAAAGGAATCAGTGACTTCAGTTCAAATTCTGGACAAGGCTGTGTTTCACTTTACACTAATACCCTTGGGATAGGCATAAATTCATCTCTTCTCCCTCCAGCTATGGGTAAATAGTAGGGTAGACTAGGTTTTTTAGCCTTGGTATGATAACAAGTCTAGGAGAAAACTCTAAATTTAAACCAGCTTTACTCTGCTCTGAAATTGACAGTCTCATCCTGCTCATAACAGATGGGTTGGGTAAATATATACTTGGCATACTCTTCCAAGATTGAGAATAATAATAATTATTATTATTATCATTATTCAGATTCTGAAGTTGGGGCATCCTCTCCAAGCAGCATATCTCCTACTGAACTAAATATTGGCATAGGAGGGTTGAGTTTCTGATGTATCAGGAGAATACTGATAGAGATGAGCTATAATTGGCACCACTCACCTGTTCATGGTCTTATGTCACATCTTGCTGAAACAAAGTAGGGAAAATGGGGGTGGTGAATTCATACTTATGAGAATGCTTTGGCCAACTTAGTTTTGACTTTTTGAGATAACTAGTTGCAAATTCAGGTTTAAAAATCAGATTCTTATAAATATCTGTTATTATTATTCATTTCTCGTTCTTTTTTTCTTTTTGTAATCTTTAAGGGATTGTTTTGTTGATAGCATCTATAATCACTTCTCAGTCAGTAGAGTATTTGCCTAGGAATTACCAGGTTCCAGGTTCAATACCAGTCCTAGACAACTCAACGCATAAGTAGCACAGCTTGGGTAATCAGATCTGTGCAGTAAAGTGGGTGAGCTGACGGTAGGTGTGGCACACCAACCCAGATGCAAAAAACAAACTCCATGGTCTAGCGCTAACAAAAAGGGGATAGACAACTTTGCTTCCAGGTCCAATCTGACCCAAGTTTAGAAATTCTCTTCAAAACTATTGCTACGAATCTTTCAAAACTTTGCCAGCATTAAATGACCCACTGTGGTTGATATGCCATAAAACAAGAACAAAACAAAACAAAACAAACCAAGGCATATCAAATTCTCCATAATCATAATAATAAAAATGAAATTATTGCATACAGTGCTTTGATGCACTAAATTCATCATAATAACTCCATTTTTACCTGGCATTATTAAAATCAGTAATTTCTGACCATTGACAATTTTTGATTTTTAATGCACATGTTTTTTGATCAATTAACATGGAAAATCTGGACAAGGCTTATTACTTTTTGTACAGGAAGATAAATAATACAGTCAACATGCAGTTCTCCAACAGTATGAGTAGTGATTTGACTAAGAATTTTACTATGTAACTCAACTATGAATAACCTTGTGCATTCGTATCTTTATATGCGTTCTGTTTGAAAAGCCCAACTATCTTGTTGGGGAAATATCTTCCCTGAAAACACAACATACATACTGAGTGGTTGAAATTGATCTAATAACGTTTAGATCAATAGGTGCAAGAATTTAGTGCTTAATCCTTGAAGATATTTTTACTGACAGAAATTGTTAGTTGACTAGTGCAAAACTTGGAAAGAATCTTTAACTTAATAAATGTGCTAATCTATATACATACTGAAAAATAACTCAACAGATTTAAGTTGTTATGGTATCTATCTTTAGAGGAATGTAAATTATTTGTTAAAAAAGAAGGCAGTTTTTTTTTAAAAATATTTACGGTGGGTCTATAAAAAAAAAAAAATTCTAATGATATATTTCACATAGAACCTATTCAAAAAAATAATCTATTCATAAATAGATAAGAAAAAATTACATTAAAATTGGACAATTACCTGATTTTTGATACATTTCAATAAAAAAAGAAGTAATATTTCTCGGGCGAATATTTAATTTCTTATTTTTTAATAATAAGGTCAGTAAAGAAAACTGTTTCACAAATCCAAAGGAAAAGAATCAAGTAAAACATCCAGAATTTATCTCTGCTTCTTCCTTAGTATATAAAAGGTTTAATGTTCTTATATGTATAGATGAGTTTATCTTGTATTTCCTTCTGTTGTGTTAAGTGTTAGCATATCATGGATATACTAATGTTAACATTGGTCCTTGGAAAGTGGGAATTGAGAATAAAATATCTTCCACATTGTGTCTCTTAATGTTCTTATATGTATAGATGAGTTTATCTTGTATTTCCTTCTGTTGTGTTTAATATATCCATGATATGCTAACACTTATGTTAACATTGGTCCTTGGAAAGTGGGAATTGAGAGTAAAATATCTTCTACATCGTGTCTCTTAATAGTGCCAACAATAAAGTCAGTAAAGAAGTCTGGTTCACAAATTCCAAGGGAAAGAATGAAGTAGAAAATTATTGACAGTTTCTTGCCTATATTATTCTCATATATATATATATATATATATATATTTACTAACCCCTCTGCACAAGTAGAATGTGACACAAGGTCAATTTCTTAAGTGGAGTTTAACAGGTTTGAATTCAGAGTTTTCCTTCCCTAGACTGGTTATCTAGCCATGGTTAAAGAGCCCAGTCTGCCCTGCTATTTACCCATAGCTGGAAAGAGAATTGGATTCATATCTTTCCCAAAGGTTATAAGCGCTATGTGAAAGGTAATCAGCTTCATCCAGGAATTGACCTCTGGTTGACGAGCCCATTTCCCACAATTCTAACCATTAGACCACGCACCTCCATATATATATATATATATATATATATATATATATTTGGGAGAATATGTGTTTAAATGAAGTCGAACCTATTTTTATGAAAGTTAATTAATTAATAATTAATTAATTAATTAGGCGGGATTACCTATTAAATTTAAGGCTAAACAAATCGAGAAAAATCAATCTCTGTATGTACATTTCGGCCTATTAGGCCTCATCAGCAGAGCTATAGATACAAAGACCGCCCCGTGTGCGATTCGAACCCTGATTGTCAAGATGACTGTCAAGCGTCTCTACCACCACACCAAACGGACTTAGCAGATTTCTTCGTTTTGTTAAGGAGTAGGTATTTACATTCCTCTTAAGTGACCTCTACACGAACTTACGAGAAGTAAACAAACAGACGATGTTTGTGAAATGGCTATTTTCAGCCGACAATATTTGGGAGAATATGTGTTTAAATGAAGTCGAACCTAATTTTATGAAAGTTAATTAATTAATAATTAATTAATTAATTAGGCGGGATTACCTATTAAATTTAAGGCTAAACAAATCGAGAAAAATCAATCTCTGTATGTACATTTCGGCCTATTAGGCCTCATCAGCAGAGCTATAGATATATATATATTCAGAGAGAGTGAGAGAGAGACTGACTGAGAAAGAAAAGATTGTTGTAGATAAAGTAAGAGAAAAATAGATATTTTATAATAAAGAAAAAGCTCTGCAAAATGGTTTGAATTTTGTTTATTTTTTTCATTTATTTTCTTGTGTGTGGCACGTGTTTGGATGTTTAAACTCTTTTTAGGCTTTTATGTTTGTATAAGAAGATTCAATGGATGTATGTATTTGTGTGTGTATACCTTATACAAGTATGTGATGTTGCAACCTCCAAACAACATTCAATATAAATATGGAAAGAAAAAGAGCTACAGAACTTAGCACTCTTTAGCCATAGTTAGCTATATATATATAACATATATATAAATCATGAAAAAAATTACGTATATATCTAAATTTCTATGAGATTTCTTTTTTTAGAGAATCTATATATTGATATTTTTGTTTCTTAATCTTCTGCCCGTTATCATCTTGTAACACCCTCTGGTTAAAAATGAGATCGTCCAAAACATCCAAAATGAAATGCAAAAATATAAATTCTGATTATCTGGTGTTGCTTATCTGCCAAATCCTTATTTCTTATGGGTGTTATAACCTCAGCTAAATAATAGACTATTTATTATAAAGAAAGAAATGTAAGAAAAATGACATGCTACACAGAAAAAAATAAGAAGAAAGAAAAAAAAGAAAGAATGACATATAGAAAGAAAGAGTAAGGGAAAGATAGGGAAAAGGGTTTAGCGAGGAAGTTATAATGCTAATCTATTTCAATCAAAAATAATGAAAAGATGAAAAGAAAGAAAAAAAAGGGAGGTTTAGTTAAATCAAGATTATTATACTTTTTACATATTGAATTAATAGCAATAGCTCTTAAGTAAACATATTAAACATTGTAATAATAAAATTATCATACTGTGATATATCAACAGGCCCCACTCATAAACTAAATAATATATTTACATGTATTTACACATTAGTATGATTTAATATATATTTCTATGATTATTTCTACTCTATTAATTTTATACAATTTCAATTTAAAAAATTCCTTTGTTATGGTAACAAATGTGCTCACTTCAACTAGAAGCAAGCATGACTTACCACAAGGCAGTCATCAGAGAAGTGATATTCTTATAGTAACTGTGTTACATACAATATAGATATTCAGCTTACAGTTCAATTCTCAAGTTTCTCTAAACTTGATAAAGAAAGAAAAAAGAAAGTTATCCCATTTCTGGTTAGGCTGATAATCTTTCAGTAATTCTGTTTTTACATGTACAATAACAAAATTTACTTATGACGCTTTGGTATTGTTATATTATATGCATGGAAAGGTGATAAAGAATAAAGAAATGAATGACAAACAAGTTTGTTATATATATATATATATATATATATATATGTGTGTGTGTGTGTGTGTGTGTGTAAAGATAGAGAGAGAAAAGGAGGGAGAGAGAAAGGGAATGTGTATGTATGTGCTTGTACTTTTATGCTTAGTGTAAGAATACATTTGATTTAGTTTGTCCATCTATCACTATGTTTATCCCACTTGCTCTCCGATGATGTGCACCCCAATGTGAGACCCTGGGTTATTTTTCATTTTTACTAAATTTACATCTGTATATATATATATATATATATATATATATATATAACAGCAATAACAAAAGGTTAAAATAAGGAAAATGAGTATTCGTTTCTAATAAAAAGGTCAATTTACAGCCAGAAAGTCCAAAATTGGAACTTCACCACTAGAAGCAGTTTAATGACATACCCAGGACACTAAGATCCTCAGCTACTGCTTTCTAGCACATACATGATAAAGAAAGGTTCAGGATTTGTCATAAGGGAAATAAGGTCAAGATTAGGGTTCTAGGTGAACAGCTGACTGATCAGAGGAGGACTCTCGAACTGCCCGTCTTGCCTAAGCAAGGGCCAAGTGGAGTGTTGCAAATCATGGACTGCTCATACACCAGGATTCCATCCTTAAGTTTCATGGGTCACCACCCATGGCCAACAGGTGCAGTTGACATATTCTACAAGTGTTGGTTTGGTAAAAAGGCCAGGCTTTGGCTTGTAGCAGTGGTCACACATGTGATGTGGACAAGAAATAGCAGTAGCAACAGGTATCTTTTGAGCTGCATGAGTGGTACAGACATGTGTTCTCTTTTTGGGCCTGCTGCAGATAGAGCCAAAATGAGAGGTCAATATATGGCACCGGTGTGGTGGATACGATAGGGGTATGTTTGCATAAAGTTCCTTATGCAGCATGTGTTTATGTGGAAAGAGAAGAAGCTGGAATGAGAAGTCAATATTCAGCAATGATGTGGAGAATAACAACATAGGATCTCTTGCATTGCACATGGTTACATGGGAAGAGAGGGAGGCTGTTGATAGGATAAAACCACTAGGAGGGGTTGCATCTATTGCAATCGGTGAGATATTTATGGATTTACAGAGTTGTACATATATCTACTAACCCCTCTGCATCAGTAGGATGTGACACAAGGTCAATTTTTTAAGTGGAATTTAACCAGTTTGAATTCAGAGTTTTCCTTCTCCTAGACTGGTTACCTAGCCCAGTATGCCCTACTATTTACCCATGACTGGAGAGAGAGAGAGAGAGAGAGAGAGAGAGAGAGAGAAGAGTAGTTGGATTCATACCTTTCCCAAGGGTTTAACACTATGTGAAATACAAATAGCCTCATCCAGGATTTGAACTCAAGTCAATGAGTCCATTTCATACAACTCTAACCATTACACTATGTGCCTCCATAAGTCATACATATATACTGTCAAGATTATTGTGTGGAGCTCAATATGTGAACAAATCATGAAGTTGAGAATAGTTATGTGTAAGAATAATAGTCTTAGTCAATTTTTTTCTGAATCATAGTAGATATAGGCATGAGTTAATACAGTTATAAATGACAGTTATCTCTAGGTTGCAGGTTCAATCCTGGTCAGGGGCGACAGTAACATATAATAATTGACACAGCTTATCACTTGTACCCAGTCATGGTTAGTGGATTGAGAACAGTCTACCCCCATGTATTGAAGGCTCGAAGTTCCATGAAGGCTCTTAATCATGATAAGAAGGTTCCTGAGTTCAAAGAGAAGGTTCCCAAGTTCATGGAGGGGGTTCCCAAATCTGACAAGAAATACCTGAAGAAGGTTGGAGAGCACATTGGCTGAAACGTTGTGCATATAACAATAATGATGAGGACAATAGTTTGAATAATCCAAATAAGTCAAATTTCATCATAATTCTTGACTTCATACAATAAAAAAATGTCTTAATTATCTGTTGCAATTATGAATGATTCATATCTAATAGACCTGTGTACAAAAAAAGTCTAAGAATCAGTTATACAGAAAGTAGATATGAATGTACAATGAACATGGCTCCTAAAATTCTAGGCATAAAATAACCCTTACAATTATGATGTGCTGTCCAGGCATTTTGATATGCAAATCTAAGCTTTATAAATATCACACAGATATTTTTATAGTTTAATTATTATCATTGGTGTTTGTATTTTTTCTTACTTCAAATAAAAGAATCTTTTTAATATCCAATATCAAGTCAGTTCACTTTGTGACTTGGTTATAGAGTCTGAGTTGATGTCCACATTAACTAATATAAACAGGGTTGAATGGTTAATTAATCAAAACGTTTTTAATGGAGAAAACAAGGAATTTATCACTTTGACTTCCATATAAATATTTGTCAACTTTTAAAAAACATCATGATAAACAAAAGAAATCTGTTCGGAGTGGGGGTTAAAAATTAAGTTTCTTTCTAAATCCTTTTTAGCCTTTTGTTACATTTCAACCAAAAAATAATAAGAACAAATTACTCATCTTTGCTTTAATAAATTTTATGAATTCTTTAAAATCTATTTTTTTATTGGTAATTTAATGAATATAAAGAACTGGATATTTAGTTCCTTTTTTTATTTAAGAGAGAAAGGAACGTTCATTGTGTATGATTACTAACAGCATTTTCCTATTATCCTAATAAAGCTTAACTTAGTGTATAAAAAATTTTTCCTTTATACAAAAGAAGAAAGAAAATTAACTGAAAAGATGAATTATACTGTTGGCTTATATTTAAAATGGTAGTGAATTGCATGGCTGAAATTGTAAGGTTTTCCTCATTGATGCCAGAGATTGGTGTTCCATCTATACATATGTAAAGGACAGTTCATATGTATGTATGTATGTATGTATGTATGTGTTGTAGAGGAGTTAACACCCCTACAGGATGGACTGGCTCATAGCCTATAATAGTGGACGTAGCATTGATAGAAATGGAAAAATTATATTCAGACAAAATCACTGCATTTGACTACACACATTTTACCCTCCTCATTCTTGTAAGTTTGTCTTTGTGAATTGTTCTACTTCTTGTTTTTATGTAATAAGTATCTGTTAGCACCAGATACAAGTGCTGAATAAAATATATCTCAAGCACACTATTTCGCTGTCTATCTTTTACCACCTCAATGATACAACAGTATGTCCGGATGAAACAAACAAAAAAAATAAATAAATAAATAAAACAGTTAACAACAAAGTAAATATATATACATATTAAATATCACCAGTTCTTGTTTTTGTGCAAAAATTATGAAGATTTTATTTATATTCAAAGATATTTAAAAATCAAAATATATATAGAAATAGCATTGAAATTCTACTTGAAAATGTCCAGCATTTATAAATTTCTAAAGTAAACAAATCAATACACCAGGTTTTTTATGTGCCCCCTCTACCTAAGGCATGCAGGGTAGCCACTTCTAACCACAATAAAAGTAAACTCTACTGAAAGCATTATGCAGCATAATCTTCCTGCCTCTATGCTCCCAATATTGGGGCTTGTGCCAGACCTAACTAGGCCAAGAAAATAAAGGTGTATATTATGTGTTCTTGAAAAATGAACAGATTCAAAGAATTTATTTAAAATTACTAGTTCCCTTATTCATTTGTGCATCTATTAATAATTAAATAATCATTTTGAATATTTTACACATAAATTTTACACAAAATCATAGGTATTTATTTATTTGTAAACATTTTTAGTTAACCTCTTGTTATGGAAAAAAAAAGAGTAAAAAATAATTTAAAAAATTGATAACAGGGTTGTTCTTTATTCTATGTATTGACAATTTTCGGTATTGTGTCATAAGCAGAGAGGTAGTTTCGATTACAGACAAATTGAGACCAAATCTCCATTATTAATAGATACTACATTCTAAAATATTCTTTTTTACAATAGGTTATGAAAAGTCTTTAGAAAAAAGATTATTTAATAAGAAGAATAAAAATAGAGATTTAAAAAAAGAAAGAAAAATAATATAAAAGTATAATTAAAATACAATACCAGAAATTTAAATTATTATCCATGGTAACAGATTTTTAATGAATAAAATTAAAATTAAATCATTATTAACAAAAAATAATCCTTAACTGAAGAGAGCTGGGTCTTTACTTGTTAAGTCACTTTCAGTATTGCCAGAATTTATTGGTGTGGGTGTTTTTATATGATTCAATATTCCATTTATCATGATTTTTTTTTGTATTTTATAAAAATTTTAATCTTGAAACCGAAAACATTTGAAAAAAAATTCAACCCCACCAAACCCATCCTTCCCATCTATCATCTATCTATCTATACATATATAAAGGACAGTTGTGTGTATGTATGTATGTCCAGAGGAAACTATGAAAATAAAACAATTAATGACAAAGTAAAAATATTGAAGATTTGATTTATATTTGTGAAGATAATTAAAAAATGAAATTTAAATGAGAACATGGAATTTTTTTTGCATCTTATATTATAAATAGGAGACATTAATTTTTCTTTTCAGAGTGTCTGGATCAACACAAGGTCTTTTTTACATAGGGATTTTAATAGGGGCAGCTTGCGAGGATCTAACTGGCGATTCAACAATAATTGATTTGCAAGACTACCTGTTTTTATACCCCCTCTACCTAGGCAAGGCCGGGTAGCTGCTTCTTGTTAATAATAATTCAAGGATTAAAGGTGTGTTTGCATTTATAGTTTACAGATTATTTTTTATAGAAATTTTATTTAACACTGGTAAATTAGCTATGTGTTACATAATTGTATGGTGGCGTAGGGCTTTTGACAAGCTCTGTAGTGAGAGCTCTGAGTGAATTGAAAATACCAGTGATGGTTGCTTGCTCCAACTGACTCGAGAGGTGAGAATATCGCAAGTCACATGAGATTTAGTTAGTTAGTCAGTTTACAACCAGACTTCGGGTGAGACAGACATGTCCCACCTCAGCTGTGACTCCGTGCAATGAGTTAGAAAAGGGCAACTAAAACTTTGATCAAAGCAATAAGCCTTATTAATTAATTAAGCATGCCCTTAGTTAGAAAATAAAGAACCAACAAGAGAAGACTAGACGTAAGAAGTAAAGCAAGAACTTAGATGATCATGGCTGGAATAGAAAGAGAAGAAGAAGTGAAGATCCGACATGGTGACTATAGGAAAGAACAACCAAGTAAGTTATGTATCTGTCTATCTCTCTCTGATGCCCCTCTCTCTATCATAATAATTATTGTGTAGATACCCAGGGTATATGAGTACATAACATGTTTTACAATTCAATATTCAATTATATTTGGGAGTTAATGGAAATTAAATTTGGTTACAAATGTTGTATCAAGTAAAAAGTTTGAGAAGCTCTGATGTAAACTAAGATTAAATATGAGTTATGACAGTCATTGCATACTAAGACATCAGAATGCTTATGAGATATACTTACATAGATTGAGGAAAAAAAAAAGGTTATGTCTGTTGGTTTATGTTTAGATGATGAATAGGTTCATGGTTGAAATAGGTATTTCCTGTCAATCTAAGAGGTCAGTGTTCAAGCCCAGATACACACAAGTAGGTTTTCAAATGCTGAATTTCAGGTGAACTCCCAACACTAAAAACTTCCCACCTCTATATCCATTTATATTGGTTGGTTGTTTTGTGGCATATCAACTCTTTTTGGGTCATTTAATGCCAAATCAAGTCATTTTGATATCAGGTTGTTGTTTTTTTTAGAGGAACTCTCTTAGTAGTTTTAAATAGCAAGAAGGGATCCCTTTGGTTTGCAGCATCCCATCATGGTGTAACAGCTAGAAAGCTAATCCAATGCAGATCCATTACTACTGAATAGCAAGTTCGATCTTCACTGATGGCCCCATACATGCCACATCCCATCGTGGTGTAATGGCTAGCAAGCTAATCCAATACAGATCCATTACTACTGAATAGCAAGTTTGATCCTCACTGGATGCCCCATACTTGCAACCTTGTGTCACATCCTACTCATGGCAAATGGGTTGGGTAAATACCTACTTATGTCTTATACATAGGAATGGAGTCCCTCTCAAATTAATCCACTGGATAAAATCCTCTCGAGGTTTGAAATCCCCCCCTTGGGATCCAAGAATCTTCTATTTGAGAATCAATGCTCCATATATAAATGAGTAGATTATATCTCAAGTTTCATTAAAATCAGACATGGATCATAAACAATGTAATTATAAATCAGTATAGAGAAAATGTTAACAATAAGTAGAAGTGTGTATATATATATATATATATGAACTGTAGAGATTACTTGTCAAAAATGCATTCATGAATAAACACACACACACACAAGACAGACAATTGTTGAAGTATTTAATGTGTTGGGACATTTATACACATTTCAGACATTAAAAATAAAAAACAATAAAAGAAAAAAAAACATTAAAAGAACAAAACTAAAAAACTGGCCCAGACATCTTTGTGAGAATAAAAAGAAATATGACAATAAAATTATTTTATGAATAATAACAAAGAAGAAATAGAATAGAGAAAACTCATAAGATAGGTAAATTGATTATCTGGAAATTGAGTTATAAAAAGAAATTAGTTTTTTTGCTTTGGCTATGTCTTTTCTGTTGATGTAATCTATGCTTGTTTTTTTTAATTTTATTTTTTTATTTTATTTTATTTCTAAGGCATATTTGAATATTTTCCTCCTATAATATTTGTGTGGACAGTGTGGAAAATAAAAGTCCATTTTTGGTTCTAACAACACATAACAATTGAATGATGAGTTTGGGGAAATTTTTATTTTTTATTTGTCTAAAACTAAAACGTATAGAAAAAAAAAAAAACTACAAAAAAAAACAACAAAACAACTTCTTAGAATTTTCTTGTGGGTAAGAATTAGAATAGAACAGAAGATATAATTGGGTATGGATCTCCTGTCATGGAAGATGCAAGATTTTGTTAACTATAATAACTTGAGTGTTTACTCGCTATAATAAAAACAAAATATTTCATATTATGGTCTGATTTACTTCACTATCATAGCAAGTTTAAATGGTTCTATAGAGTATGAATATTTTATCTTAAGATGTTCAATCCAAAGCAGGTCTGCTGAAGATTCAAAGATGGCAAATCTAGTACAGATATCTGTGAAATTTGTCTTTATTGTGACATATATGGGTATTACATATTTATATATAGTTTGTTTTATTTTGATATATACTTTAAGTTATCAGAACTAACTTTCCATCTCAAATTATTTTATTTTTTTATTCCTTTAATAAGTTTAATGATTTTACTTACTTATGGTACAAACTCTATGACATTAAACTTTTAACTCCACCCTTTAGGCACTATCTTTCCCAAATCAAATTTTATACGGCGGCTTTGCTTGTTTATAATAATGCATCAAAAGAAATTGGTTTGAACAGGAATGAAACTAAAGTAAGGACTGGTCTAGCTCAGTCAGTAGAGTCTCCAACTAGGAACCACAAGGTTCCTGGTTTGAGATTGGCTCTCTCCAACTCAGCATATGAGAGGCACAGGGATCTGTGTGGTAAAGTAAGGAACTGATGGTAGGTGTGACACTCCACCTCAGACGCTAAAATAATCTCTTTGGTCTAGTGCTAGTAAAAAGGGGATAGACTCCCTCGCTGTCTGGCTGATACCAACTTAAAGCCACCCTGACGACTTACTTATTACACCAAATTAGTTATATGTTTTTATGCTGTAAAAATAATTAGAATAAAAATATTTATACTTGCTTTAGGATTAAATTTATTGCTGTTATTTTGTCAACACGTGTTTTGATCAAATTTTGTTCATATATGCATGGAATATTCTATTTAAAATTATTCTAAATATTAGAAAAAAAAAAAGAAATATCATTCATGCAAACTATAGATCTTCTTCCGGACACAGCATTGTCAATTTTTAAGATGAGAAATACAAGAAAAACATTTGAAATTGATTACATCATAAACAAATTAAAAAAGAAATCTCAAAAAGTGTTTCCTGGTTTGAAAGATATTGTTTATATTTAAAATAATTTTAAATAGAATATTCTGTGCATGTGAACAAAATTTGATTTACACAAATGTTGACAAAATAACAGTAATAAATTTAATCCATACCAGAGTATATATATTTTTTCTTCCAGTCATTTTTTCAATATATCTGTTGGATTCATTTCCATTTTTCTCACTTATATATGGTTTTATATATTCTTATCTAATACAAATTGATTTTAAAACACATCTATTTGACCCATAGATGTGATCCTAACATTCATATTTATATTTTTTGTGTAGTTGTTTCTTATCCTATCAATTATAATTAATTTTTAACTCTTTGCCTACCAAATTAATCCCATGTCTCTACCGAATTTTCTTGGTATTTTTTACTTGTATGATGAGACATTTCAAAGTTCACTATCTATTTATCTCAGATCTCATTCTATTCAAATAAAGTACTATTATTATTGTAATCAGTCAATTATAATGAAATAACCATCGGTTTTTGCTAGCAGCTTACGATTAGATCACAGTGAAGCCGGAGAGCCACTGCAAGTGGTTTAAGTAGGCATAGAGTTGAAAACATTTATTTGATCCATAGATGGGATCCAAACAAGTACTACTGCTCTGGTTTAGAGTAGACCTAGGAGTATTAGTAATGAAGGAATATTCCACACTCCCCAGAGATCCAAAGCTGGAACCTGACCACATGGAGTTTAGTGTCATATCCAGGACACTTCTTTTACTGGGGGTGGGCTTTAGTAATCTACAGAGGATACAGTCAGCTTATTCTAATCCCCACTGGCAGGGCATCAAGTATTTTATTATGTTCTTGTGGTAAAAGAAGAATTTCCCATTAGAGATTTGTGATGTTTTTTTTTTATAGCCTTATGAATACAAAACAGGGAAGTAGTGTCATAATAACTATGAACTTAAAAAAAAACAGAAAAAAACACAATCAGTAAAGCTAGTTCAAATTTCAGTTGAAACTTTATTCTTTTTGTATTAATATCTTTAAAAAAGACATGAATCCATTTCCCTCTGAACCACATCTCCTCACTAGTAAGTAAATAAAATAGGCGGAGTGGGCTATTGTCAGTATCAGCTGGGTAGCAAGGGAGTCCATCCCTTTTTCACTTGTACTAGACCAGGGAGATTGTTTTTTGCACTTGAGGTGGAGCGCCACACCTACTATCAGGTCCCCCACTTTACCACACAGATCCATGCAGTGCTAATCATGAGGTGACGAGGGCCAGTATCAAATCTGTAACTTTGTGGTTGTGAGGCTGATGCTCTACCAACTGAGCTAATAGGCAATGATAACTATCAGAAAAGAAAGTGGGAGAATGAACATTTGGGAAAATCACTTTCCCATAAGGACCTTCTTTCCGGGTAGTTGCAACAAAAGGTTGTTTTCAATCGTGATAGAGAAAAATAATTTCACGCTTGTTTAAAAATGCTTAAAATTTCAATTTTATACCAGTTTTTTTTTTTTTAAATCATGAATAAAAAAAAGAAAAAGAATTATCATGACAATTTTTATTTCCTTTTAAGTATTTTGTAGTTATTTATTGGCAAGAAAATATTTCTTTTAAAATAGGATATCAATCCTTATTTTATGGAGAATGAAGCTTTCATGATCGTGACAAAGCATTGCTCTCATTTTCTAAGTATCAAAGACACTCTCCGATTCCAGATGAGTAAATTCTTAGGAGAAAAAGATGATAAAGATAAATTAAGCCTCAGTTCTTCATTTGATTTTACCATGATTATCGGTTGCTTAGTGAGACATATGTATATAGATATTATGGTTTATTTCTTATATATAGTTTTATATATATATATATATATATATATATATATATATATATATATATATACATACATACATGTAGAATTAAACAAAAGACACATCTCCTGTTTAACAATTTTATTTTTTATCTTTTCTAGTTTTCTGGCCAACTTTTTAATATTTGGATGTAATTCGTGGATAAGTCCACCAAAGTTCAGGTCCCAAGTACTTTCGGCACTTCGAAGTGCCATCATCAGGGGCATCAGATGATACCAATTGATCCAATTTTAGTATTAATATACTTGCATTGGGACAGAATGCAGTAACATTGAACTCATGCCTTTCCTAAGAACATTAACATAAACATGATAATTTACATAAGTGACCAAAATTTGATTCCCTGATTGCATTCTTTTAGTTGTTACCAATTGACTGACAGAATTATATCTTACAGCATTTAACTTTATAATTACACAACACTAAGTATTTAATTTGTCCAAACATTTCTGTTTGAAATCTGCAATAATGAAATAAAACAAGTGAAGCATAAATTCTGCCTTGGAGATTTCAAACTCCTTTGGCTGAATGATCAAATAAATGAAAATGAAGAATTCTCAAAAAGAACATAATGAATTGAATTTCCACTCATGTCAAGTAGCATAGAAACAATTCCATTGTCAGTGGAAAATAGAATAAGAAAGATTGGAATTGTTAAAAGCAATAAAACTTGTTTAAAGTCAGAAAGGAAAAAAAAAAAAAAAAAAAAGAAAATTATATATACTGATGAGACAAAACATGATCATCTGTCTAATGAGGTGATGGTCCTCTGTGTGCCTGTAAAACAGCTCTTACTTTTTGCAGGGTTGGACCTACATTGAGAGGAGAGCATGATGGTTAGTTTGGTGGATTTTATGGCATGTCAACCCTTGTTGGGTAATTTTATACCAAAGACGTTTTGTTCTATTCATGCTTGATGGGTATTCAAATTTTTTTTAAACTCATTTTTTTTTTCTATTTAAGCCATGGATGAGACTCTAAAAAGTACTACCGCTCTGGGTCGGAGTAGACCTGGGATTGTTGGTGATGAAGGAGAACTCCACACTCTCCAGAGCTTCAAAATTGAAACTTCACCATTAGATCCAGTTCAATGTCACATACCCAGGACACTAAAACCCTCAGCCATCACTTTCTTAAAATATATGATAAAAAGTGTTGGGGTTTGCCATAAGGGCAATAGGGTCGGGGACAATCATAAAGATACTAGGGTTTGATGTGACCATCTGATTGATCAGAGGAAGCCTCTCCGACCGATGATCTAGCCTAAGTAAGGGTGAAAGGGGAGTGTTGCATGTCATGGACTGCTCAGCCACCAAGGTTCCATCCTTAAGTGGTGTAATGGTTAAAGAGACTTACTGCAATATGATCCCCATTGCGTGAATACACTTGGGAAAGGTATGAATCCAGCTGTTCTCTCTTCAGCTATAGTTAAGTAGCAGGGCTGACTGGGCTCTTTAACCTTAGTATGACAATCTGTCTCGGAGAAGAAAAACCCTGAATTCAAATGTTTTAAAATCCACTTAAAAAATTGACATTGTGTCACATCCTTCTTGTGCAAAAGAGTTTGTAAATACACACATTCAAGGGTAGGGGTGCCTGAAGCTTGAACTATTATGGGAAGATTCACATCTTTAATAACCTTTTTATTTTTATTCTAACTATTATTTTGTTATAAATCCAGACTTAATATCCACAAATAATAATATAAAACTGTAGAATGTATATTTAATTCAAACAATATTTGATTTAATTCTCACTTAAACTGGTACAGAAGGATTGATATGGGTTAGACACTTACTTTCAACATGTGCATGTTCATGCAGCCATCTTGTTTTCTTTCCCTTGATCATACTCATCATTGATGCTGCTCATATAGGTGCCTTTTATTGACTAGTGTTATTGTTCTTTAAGGAACAGTTATCTCCCCCAACATATTTTATATTGAATTATATGTATATTATTTTCTAAATTCCCTTTTTCATACAGTAAACCCAAACATTTGAAGCAATGTGAAGTAAAATAACTTCTGGGGCCTCAACAGATTAGGGGCCCTGAAACTTAAGCTTCATTAGTTTCATAGTAGATCCACCTCTGCGTACTTGATCAGATTCTATAAGATCTTGTGCTAGGATGTTAACAGCAGGTCCTTAAACTACTTCAAGTTATATAGTAGAATTAATTGAAGAACAAACTTGTTGTTTCAGAAATTACATAAGTCTCCAAAAGGTTTAATATCTGGAAAGTTTGGTCAACATGGCAAAACAGTGAAGTCTTCTTTATACTCCTGATTTTGGTTGGTTGGTTGGTTGGTTTAATGGAGTCAACCCAAGAGTTATTAAATACCAAAGACATTTTTGATTAGATAGGTATTACCAATCTGGGTCAGAGCAGACCTGGGAGTAATGGCAATGAAGTGGGTACTCCACACTTCCCAAAGCCCAAGAACTGAAACCTCCCCACTTTGAAATTTAACATCATACCTAGGATATTTATACTCTGGAAACCATTCCCAAACAATTTGTGCAGTATGGCAAGATGTATTGGCCTGATGAAAGATGTCACTGCTATTTTAGAAGACATTGCATAGAGAGGGTGTACTTGGTCATCTATCATATTGAGATAAGTGGTATCAATGATCCTGATAGCTTTTTTGATTTAGTGCATCCTGGGATGCACATATTTGCTTTGAATGAGTCCCTAGGAAAATCTTTGGGTCCCAACTAAAGTTTCTTGATAAATTGTAGGGTTTATATTTATGATCTAGGGAAACAACTAAAGCCATCTAACTCCTACCTTGTAACCTATTCTGTGTAATTCATTTCTAAGAAAATATTGAAATGTATTTACAGTGAGCATGAAATGGTGAGGGAAGAAACAAGAAAAAACTATGATGCATGGATATGATTTTACTGCCTCAGGAACGTTTACCTATCAGCATCTCTGGGTATGCAACAAAGTACCTATCACATAAATGCGAGAACCTATTGTGAAATAAATGCGAGAACCTATTGAGTAAAATATGGTAATAAATCTGACAATATGTAGAAATAGAAAAATAAAGTATTCCAAATAGATAAATTTATTCTTGATGGTGAAGTCGACATTATAACATTTCATTTTTTAATAAACCTTCATCAGGACTAAGAGGGAAAGATTGTTGTCTGAACAGTGATGGATGCTTTTTGAATAAAGGGAGTTGGGTAGTTGTATCCATAGAAACGACTATATATAAATATATATACACATATATATACACATACATACATACATACATACATACATACACAGTATGATAGAAAAATAACTCTCTATTTTAAACTATTTATAATTTTGTTGTCAATATTTGAGAAAATATTGAAGACTTAATTTTTATGCAAGATGGTTCTCCTCCACATTTTGCTATTGTTGTTTATGAATGGCTGAATCACAATTTTCTTGGGAGATGGATGGGTAAATATGGTCCGCATGAGTGGCTGGCCAGAAGGCCTGATTTAACACCCTGACTCTTTTTTCTTTGAAGTTGGAAGGAGCAAGTCTACTCTATGAAAACAATGACTTTTGAAGAACTTGGATTTATTTTTCCCATCCCACAAGAGTTCCTGGGAAGATCAGGTGATGCGATTCCCAAGCAACTTGAGAGGCTAAAGGCAAATGCTGGTGCCTATATAGAATTTTAAATAAAACTCCATGTTATGTTCATTCTTATATTCATTCTTTGTAAAAATAATGATTCAGAAATAAATAATATTTTTAAAATAGGGAGTTACTTTACAATCCCCCTATATATATATATGTGTATATATATATATACACACACACACACACACACACACACACAGTGATGCTGATAGCTTTTTGATTTAGTGCATCCTGGGATGCACACATTTGAGTCTCCAGGAAAATTTAAGGGTCCCAACTAAAGTCGTCTAACTCTTACATTGTAACCTATCCTGTGTAATTCTTTTCTACAAAACTATTGAAATTTATTGTATTTACAGTTAGCTTGAAATGGTGATGGAAGTAAAAAGAAAAACACTGAGATGCATGGATGCGATTTCACTGCGTCATTTTAGATTTTTGTGCGTCAGAGACACAGGATATGTACCTATCAGCATCTACAGAGAGTCAGGGTTCCCACTCATTTTAGGAAATCATTTTCCAGGACATTTCCAGGATACTTTTAAAATTTTTCAGGACAGCACTTGTTCACTGCAATTTCATAATTTAATCGATATTAATCTAATATCGACACATTCAGACAGTTTTATTCTTACTTTTTTATGATGCGGGGTTAATCAAGTATCTTGGGTTCATTATAGATGATGCCTAGATCTATTAATTAACTATATAGTGTGTCCACAAAGTCCATATGCACTTTAAAATTATGAATTATTTAAATTACACTGACTTCATGGACATCCTGTACAACAAAATTAACTGGCCTCCTGTTTTTGCTTAGCCATAATCAACATTACAAGGTTTCTTTTATCAGCAAATCAATTTAGATATTTTACACCCCCACCCTATGTTTTAAATAATTCTTCTTTTTTTTTATTGAATTTGTACAAATTTTAAATATTTACCATGCTGTGTTTCTCACTTTTTATCAGCAAATATATGTAGATATTTTACAATGACCCCACTTTGCTTTATATTTGTATTATATTTTATATACTATTGAATAAAAATAAAGTAAAGTCGTTGAGGGGGGGGGGCTAATGTCGGTATCAGACAGAGAGTGAGGGAGTCTATCCTCTTTTCACTAGTGCTAGTATGACCCGTCGGACGCTCCTGAGCTAAAGGGCTCACTGAATTTCTGAAAATGGCCGTCAAGATCAGATCTTTTGCATTAACCATGGGTTGCAGAGTTTCTACACTTGCTGAAAGTCTAGCCGAATGCCCATGTTGTGTTCAGATCTCAAACGACTAGAAATCTGTGATAGAAACTGATATTCCACGGTTAATGACTGCCTAGTGGTCACATAAAGAAACAACGACTCTTTTCTTTTTCAAACTCACCAACATTTATATTCAATAAGAGAATACAAAAATACTTATTTCTCAAGGCTGTGGCAGCGATGGACCTCAAATTAATAACTTCTGGTTGGAATATAATCAGGGCTCTGCAAAGATATTGTTCAAGGAGTTGTAAATTTGGGCTAAGATTTTCAATAGTCTTGGCTGAAGTCAGTTTTCTGTCGGCCCTCGGTATTTGTGTCCGCTTTTAAACACAGCCTCAATCTTCACTTGCTGGCCCACTTAGCTCATCTGATCCTCAAGCCTACTTGGCTTCATCTGATCCATCCAGAGAGAAAGGGCTCAGTTAAATAGCTTCCCGACCCTGAACTTTTGTATTTTGGGCTGGTGTGGACCTCCCACTCTGGCAAAAGTATTGCCCTCTTTTAGTTCTAACCAGCCAATTGAATTCACTTCCGCTCACCAATCTAACTGCTATCTCTTCCGGTTACTTGAGTGTTTTTTTAAACAAAGAGTTTACAGGAAAACATCTTGTTTGATTTTTATCTAAGAAAAATCTTTTTATTCTTTTCATTAACTCTGAAAGATCAATCAGTCAAGCTTTCCAGATGCTTTTAGCGATTCTAAACAAAGGAACAGGTCTTCCTTTTAACAGTCGGGCTGATTCCACTCTTTACCTTTTAAGTGGAAAAATCCCTTTTATTCTTTTTATTATAAATTCTGACCACCAATAAGAAAAATTTTCTTAAGTATTTCCCGGTATCTTAATTCCGGTTTGCCCAAACCATGACCCGGTCACACTAGACCAAGAATTTTGTTATAGCGTCTGAGGTGGAACGCCACATCTACCATCAGATCCTTACTTTACTACACAGATCCCTCTGCTATTCATATACTGAGTTGATGAAAGCAGTTAATAAACCAGGAACCTTGTGGTTCTCAGGAAGACACTCTACTACTGAGTTAAATCAGCCCTATATTAAACTTATATTTTCAAGTTGAAATAATAGACAGGGAAGGACATGGAAAACAAGACGTCTTAAAGAAGCAACTCATATGTTGGGCTTTAGTGACCTATTGAGTAGACCAAATACAGAGATAAATACAATATGGGAATCAATCATTAAAAAGGCTAAATCAAATAGTTTTAAAAATTATTTTAAAAATAAGAATATTGAAAAAGACCAAATGATTTTACACCTCGAGGTGGGTTTGCATTGTACAATAAAACTTTTTTTTTTTTTTTAAACAGGGTGGTTTGTAAAATAATTTATGTGCCGATAAATGGGGGGATTGTATAGGTTTGGTTTGGTTGGTTGGGTTTTACGGCATGTCAACCCCTTGGGTTATTTTATGCCGAATACTTCTATTGGTAAAAAAATGTCTAATGCCGACAAAGTTTGGAAATAATTTCATTTTTAATGGATAATACAATTTTGTTTATAAACTCATGTTTTCTATTTAACCCATAGATGGGACCCTAACAGGTACTACCACTCCTGGTCAGAGTGGATCAGGGAGCAATGGTGATGAAGGGGTGCTCCACATTCCCCAAACCTCCAAAACTGGAACCTCGCCATCAGAGAGTTTAACGTCATTCACAGGACATGTAGACCCACAGCCACCGCCTTTTAGCACTGATATGATAAAAAGGGTTGGGGATTGCCATAAGGACAATAGGGTTGGGAAAATCATATAGGTGCTAGGGCTTGACGTGACCAGCCGATTGATCAGAGGAGGTCTCTCCAACCACCCGTCTAGCCTAAGTAAGATTCTAAGTGGAGTGTTGCATGTCATCGACTGCTCATCCACCATGATTCCATCTTTAAGCATCACAGGTTGCCACCCACAGCCAAGAGGTGGCCCCATTTGGGGGAATCTTACCCCTCTGCAGAGGTGCAGTCAGTGCATTCTAACAACCCAGCCGACAGGGTGGTGGGGATTGTATAATATCTACATATATTTGTTGATAAAAAGTGAGAAACACATCACGGTACATATTTGATTGGTACCACCAAATTGTGTGCTCATTTTCATTTTAAAAACAAATTAAAATCAATTAAATTGATTATTTAAGGTCAAATTTTTATTTAAGTCTAAAAGTATGAGCATCAGTATATAAAAAAAAATTATATTACATATGTAATTTATTTTTAATACATTTTAAACAATTAAATTCAGCTAAAAAAGGGCCCATTGTGTGAAGTAGTTACAGACTAAAACACACACATTATTTAAGTTTTTGAAAATTATAACAGTTTCTTCTTAGAAATCAATGATAAAAACATTAAATACACCATATACAGAAAAATTATTAACTTTTTTATATTGATTTAAATGAACTTATTAAATTATATATATATATATATAAACAAAAGAATTAAAAAAAAATCTTTCTTAGTTTATTTTTTTACATTTAATTTTCAAATTTTCAGTACTTAATCTCTACAAGAGGTGCTCCTTTAAAATAATTCTTTTTCATCTATTCACACCTTTGGTCTTTTTATTCATACTGTAATTAGTTTCAAAAGTATACAATCCAACCAATATTTTGAGCCCCAAAATTGGCAGTACCTAATATTTGAGATTTGTTTTGGAAAATTTAATGTAAAAATTCTTTGAAAACAATTTACACAGTGGTGGGGGTGGGGTTACAATATCTAAATTAATTTGCTGATAAAAAGCTGGAGGGTGGGGACATTGTAAAATATCTACATCAATTTGCCGATAAAAAGTGAGAAACAAGACTTAGAAAATATCTTAGTTTGGCTAGAATTATGCTTGACAATGGCAAGTAAAAACAATAAATTAGGACAAGAGTCCAGTAGGTACCACCAAAATATGTCATGTGATAGGTGTAGGCCAGAAGGAAGAAATGTAAATATTTTTTTAACTTTCTTTTTCTAATTTTGCAAAAAAATTAAATGAACATAAAAAGTTATTACAAACAGTTAATTCAAAGATCAAATTATCTGAATGGGGAAAAATCACTCTTGCTTATCTTGAAAAATAAGTAAAACGGTCCCCTTTTTTTTTTTTTTACAACAGATTCAATTTCTTTATTGATATTTTTTAGCAGAATTTTGTATTCATGGTTCTTTTACTAAAAAAACCTCCCGTATAGAAACTTATAAACATTTTGATATAATTATCTAGACTCTAATCTTTATAGAAAAAAAGTAAAAATCGTTTTTTGTTTTTTCATTCAAAAAAAAAAAAAACGTCATAAGTTATTTTTGGCTATGTTAAATTTCAATTGATTTAATGATGCAAAAATGTAAACATTGTTTTTCAATCATAATTTTCATTATTTCTGTAAACTGAATTTTTTTGGGTACTCTTCGCGGAGAACCATCCCGGCCTCCTGCCTCAAAAATATCTAGCCGGTGACTGCTAAAAAAAAAACACCAGCTATGATTGAAGTCCGTAGCCGAGGCGGTGTCACTTGAAAAAAAAGGGGTTAGGGTTAGGGTTGGGGTTAGTTTAATGGGAAAATAAATAATTTGGGCTCTGTTTTTTCTGGGTCACCCTGTATTCAAAACTTAATCTTAACTAGTTAGGGTTAGGGTTGGGGTTGGGTTTTCGGGAAAAAACGCCCTAAGTTGTTTTTTTATTTTTATTTTTATTTTTTTCAAGTGACACCGCTTTGACTACGGACTTCAATCATAGCTGGTGTTTTTTTCTTTTTTTCAGCAACCATCGGCTAGCGATTTTTGAGGCAGGAGGTCGGGACGGTTCTCCGCGAAAAGTACCTTTTTTTTTTCTTTTTTTTTTAAATCATCAGGAATCTGTTTAATGTTTCTTCTTTCGGGTGGACAAAAAATTTTCAAGATAATATTAACCTTTATGCAAGTTTAATTGAGTTAAATATAGGGGGGGGGTGTAAATTTCACATGGCAAATTGGTGGTACCTTGAGCCCGGGGAGACAAATGTTAAAATTACCCGAAGAGAGTTGAGACTTCGTTATTTATATCGTAAAATGAGGACAATCACTTTAACTGAGATGAAATTGACATTTGATGAAAAACCCTGAATATTTTTTTCAAGGCCGTATGCTTGAAGCCTTACTAAGGGGTCCGGGGAAGGAGTGCCCTACCCCCGGAAAATTTAGCACAAATTTGGCTGTGGCTGATGAGTTATGGTGATATCTGAACTTAAAATTTTAAATAAAATTTCAATTGCAAAAACAAATTATTTAGTAATAAAACTATATTTTGAATGTGTATTTGCACCACACTGCTAAAGGATTTTTTTGATTAATTCATTCCTCCCACCCTACCAAGTGAACTTTTTTTTTTTACTAAAAACTAGGTACCACCAGACCGTTTAGGTCATCTTGAATAAAACGGAAATAGATATTTCCGAACTTTGTTTATCAAAAATCTCGTTAAAAAAAGATCGTACAGGGTTGTTACAAAGAAAAATAGTTAATTCAAAGATCAAATTATCCGATTGGGAAAAATTACATCGTTATCTTAAAAAATAAACAAACCTATCCATATTACGTGCGAAAGGGTAATTTTCAGGCCGCGATTTAGAGAGAAGAAATACATATTATTACCCTCTTACAGTTATGCATCTAAGTACGGATGGGTGTAACAGACAAACTTTTTTAGCCAAATTTTTCTATTAAAATGAATAAAATCTTTAAAAACTTTAATATTACAATTTAAAATGAATAAAATCTTTAAAAACTTTAATATTACAATTTACTATGAATAAAAACTTGAAAAACTTAATCTTAAAATTTCGCAGTGAAATTGACGTTAAAAAATGTCTTCGGTTTTAGTATTAATTCTTAAAATCGAAAATAAAATGAAAATTTGAATATTTTTTCTAAGAGAAAAACTGATAAAACAATCATTCAATATATTATTTTTGTTCTAATTGGTCGTAAAAGTTAAATAAAATATTTTTTACGCTCAGAAAAACAAACTTTAGTTACCGAGAAGCGTCTCGTCATGTCAGTTTTGCTCTTCCGTACATTCTAAGAATCACACATTACTATTCAACAATAAAAATTACAAATTCTTTTAAAAATATTAATCGAGCACGGATCAGACCAACTTTTAGTTCACCTGAATTCTAAAATTCATGTTTTTAAATATCCGTGAAAATTTTGATTTTTTTCCACAGGAAAAAAAAAAAAATTAATTTATTTCACGCAGAAAATAAAATATTTAATCACACAAAAGATTGAAAATCTCGTAAAAATTAATTTCTTTAAAAAAAATTTTTTTTTTTGACAATTTAATAGAATATAGTACATACCAATTACATAAGAAAAAAAAATTTTCAAATATTAATATTATGATATTTTTTTTGCACTTTTTATTTCCGATTTCATTATTTTTCCTAAAAAACTATAATTCGGTACGTTATACAATTTCATTGATATAGTTATTCAGACTCTTATCTTTATAGAAAAAAAGTACCAATTTTTTTTTCCACATCATTTTTTTTTTATCTCATAAAATAAATAGGGGGGTGATAGACATCGTAAAAAAATATTTCCCCTAATATATTTTAGAAAAAACTATTTCAGATGTATTTACATCCAATGGTAAACATTTATGGAAATTTTCGTGAAAATCGGACCATTAATTGATTTTTCATAGAATTTTTAAAAAATCCTCTTATCGTAACTTGTTTTTAGCTACGTTAAATTTCAGTTGATTTAACAGTGCAAAAATGAAAACATTGTTTTTCAATCATAATTTTCATTATTTTCCTATGCTGATAAAAAATTTAAAAAATCATCAGGAGTTTATTTAATGTTTTTTCTTTCGAATGGAAAAAAATTTTCAAGAAAATATTAATTTTTCTGCAAGTTTCATTGTGTTAAATGTAGGGGGGGTAAATTGCACAGGGTCAAATTGGTGGTACCTACTAAAAACAGTAACACCCCCCAATACCTAGATTGTTGACACGGTCATTTAACCCCTCACCTCACCAACCACTAAAATGAAATCAACGTTTGTCTTAAGAAAACTTTCACTTTTCAGAGGATTAAAAAAAAAGTTAGATAAAAGCTCTTTTTGAATTAACATTAATTTTATGTAATTCTTAAATGTTAGTATTATTATTATTTTGAGTGTTCATTTTTTTCAGTCAAGATTTTGCGTGCACGCTATTCTATATAAGTAAAAAACATTTTAGCTAACTTCTTCAATTCTGGGCATTTTACTCAAACTTTCTTATAAATAATGGTATTTGTGATAATAAAATTACAATTATGCCAACTCAATTCTGGAGATGTTTTTTTATATCGAATTTGTGAAAATTATTTGACTTACAATCAAAATATTCCTTTAAAACAAATTTTAAGCCTTGCTAAAATATCTACTTTACTTTTTCTTTTTTTTTATTAAATCATTCTAATCGATCAAATACTGCTGAACATGATTATAAAGAAAATGTTAAAGTTAAATGTTCTGAATTTTACGAAATTTTATGTCTTGTAAAACGGAGTTTATTTTTTAAGCCTTTAACTCTTTAACAAATATCTCATCTTTAAAGTAGCCTGATGCTGATAAATTCTTGTCTTGTTTAGTGTCACGTAAAAAACAAATAAAAAATATTGCTTCATCGGATGAAATCAACAAGTGCCCAGCCAATCAGAATCATTTTTACTTTTTAATGAATATTCATGACTAATTTGGGAAATCTTGGTTAGATTCAGTGAGCGTTAAAAATAAAAAACAAAAAAAACACTGTCCTCGTTATTTTACTAGTCATAATTGTTAAGTGTAACAATAACATTAATTTTGTCTCAGATAATTCAAATTTTCCAGGACAAATTACAAATATTTTCCAGGATTTTTGACTCCCCCCCACCTGTTTTCCAGGTTTTCCAGTACTGGAAAATGTACATTTTATTTTCCAGGTTTTCCAGGACGCGTGGGAACCGTGAGAGTTTACAATGTAAAAGCAAAGGAAAACTTTAGAGCAGAAAATTAAAATAAAAATAATTGATTGAATTTATTACGTTAGTTTTTAATTTGAAGCAAAATTTTAATGAATGCTGCTTTTAACTGAATTGTTGATTCTTCTGAAAATTGATTTCTCTGACATTTCTCTTTGCTTTCTGTTCTTTCAAAAACACAATGAATGCTATCAAAAGATTTTTGAAAAAAAAAATCATTTCCACAATGAGACTGAACTAACAGTGTCTTTTAATACATGTCTTTAAAATATTCCAATCAAAGAATTGAAAACCACTGAAAATGGCAGATAAAAGCTATTTATACTAAAATGCAATAAATTCCTAATTCAAAAGATTATATTTCTTCTGAATTTTCGTACAATAATTAACATAAATTCATTATAGCAAAGATGCTGATAAGTACATGTCCTGCATCCCTGATGCACAATAATCTAAAAGGACGCAGTGAATTCGTATCCATGCATCCCAGTGTTTTTCTTTTTTCTTCCCTCACCATTTCAAGCTAACTGTAAATACATTTTAATAGTTTCTTAGAAATGAATTACACAGGATAGGTTACAAGGTAGAAGTTAGACGGCTTTAGTTGGGAGCCATAAATTCAAAGCAAATATGTGCATTCCAGGACACATTAAACCAAAAAGCTATCAGCATCGCTGTTATAGTTATTGGTGTATTATTATTCATCAAGTAATGTTGTATTATAGTTCTTATTATCCCCAAAGATCTACTGTATGGTGAACTAGTGGAGGGCACCCGACTGGCAGGGAGACCACGCCTACACTTCAAAGATGTCTGCAAGAGAGACCTGAAGACATGCCGCATCAACATAGACACGTGAGAGGCTTGTGCAGAAGACCATGCAAACTGGTGCCTCCTCGTCAAACAAGGAGCAAAAAGAAGTGAAGAAGAGAGAAAAAAGCTGCCACAGAAAAGAGAGCTAAAAGAAAGGAGAGACAGCAGCACCCCCCAACACCTACAGAAAGCATCACCTTTTATTTGCAGCCATTGCATCAGAGACTGCCATTCGAGGATTGGTCTGTTCAGCCACTCACGTAGCTGTAAGTGAGAGAGAGAAAGAAAAAAAACAAAAAAACTATGCCATCGTCTAAAATAGACGGAAGGTTGCCAACAATTATGGTTATTTAATGCTAAAGCCATCTTTTTAGAAGAATTGTAGTGGTACTATTGTTGCATTATATTTCTTATTTCGAATGGAGTGATGACATATTGATAATAAAATTACAAATTGTATACTTATCTCATCTTTTGTTCTATGTGGAGAGGCTTGAATCCATTTACCAGTCCGATGGTGAGTTGGCTGTCAGTTGCTGGATGTTTGGAGTCTGGAAACCAGCTTGGGATTCTGGGGGACATATTGCCTTGTGTCATTTAGAGTTTTTAGTAATAACACAAGGCCACTTCTTTTTTTCATGAGATTTTTTTATTTTCCCCAAACCAAAACTGCCATAGAGCAAGAGCTCATGTCTCACTCTCAAATGCATCGAACAAGACTCACTCAACATTCTCAACTCTCACTCTTTCTCTCTCCAATTTTGCCACGTGAGACCTCTCGACCAATAGAAAAAATGCCAAGATGATTCATCCTTAAACTTTTCCATTCTAATCTAACACGTAATTCTTATTTTCCTTCTAAAACTTTTATGTGCTAATTTACACATCACTGTTTCTCCCCACACTCCATTATGTTACACTATTTAACCCATAACTGGAGGGATGAGGGAGTTCACACCTTGCTCAGGGGCATTAGTATGAAAGTGAATATAATAGCATGACTGGAGTTCAAACTCTTGCTACAATGTTGCAGTCCGAGGCTTTAGCCACTACACCACAAAGACTCTCCCCTGTCTTATTGGTAATTATTAACACAAACAGTCATGAGTGCTTCAAGTGTGGATGAATATTTAGCAGATCAGTGCCAATATAGTAAACTGTCTTCTTATTGGTGTCTAAGAAAAATGGCCTTGTGCTAAACTCAATGCTTTGGTTCATTGCCTTAATAAAGGTCTTATCCCTAAATATTAATAACACCCTTCGCCATATATATATATATATATATATATATATATATTTAACAACCCTTCCACACAAGTAGGATGTGACATAAGGTCAATTTCTTAGGTTTAACTGGTTTTTAACTATAAATTTATGTTTAAATGATGACTAGGCACATAGTTGAAATAGGTATTTCCTGTCTATATATTATGGACTCTCTTGTTGATTTCGACGCATGAGGGTTCATACAATGAACACCCACACAGCGTTTTGTTTATAGTGGTGAAGGCTTGTGTTGGACCATCCGCACTTTTTGGCACAGTCGAGAGGAAAGAATTGGTGCATTAAGGGTTGCCACAAACCCAATCAACGACTAACCTCAAGAATTTTAAATTCAGAGTTATCCCTCTCCTAGACTGGTTACCTACCCAAGGCTAAAGAGCCCAGTCTGCCCTACAATTTAACCCATAGCTGGAGGGAGAATATATGGATTCATACCTTTCCCAAGGGTATTAGCACTATGTGAAATGCCAACAGCTTCGTCTAGGAATTGAACTCGAATCGACAAATCCATTTTCCACAACTCTAACCACTAGCCCACGTGCCTCCTGTCTCTCTCTCTCTATATATATATATATATATATATATATATATATATATATATAACAACACTCTGTACAAGCAGGATGCAACACAATATTAATTTCTTAAGCAGAGTTTAACGGGCTCGAATTCAGAGTTTTCCTTCTCATAGACTGGTCACCTAACCATGGATAAAAATCCCACTATTTACCCACGGCTGTAGGAAGAATAGTGGGATGCCTACCTTTCCCAAGGGTATTAGTGCTATGAGAAATTCAACCAGCCTCAGACAAAAAACTCAGGTTGCTGGGTCCATTTCCTATGATGGTAACCATTACACCACAGGTGTTTCCTCGCCATAAAACAATGGTCAACAATCTCTTCTTATATACCAAATCTCACAAATCTAATGTATTATAGTAATTGTGATTTCTTGCCAAAGTAAAGTTCTGTATATAGTTGCCTTGATATGGAGCAGATAGTAAGTCAGTCTTGTAGATCATTAAAATTGTATTTATCCAATCCGTGTACCATGAGTAGGATATGACAGAAGTTAATTTTTAAGCAGAATAAACTTAACTTAGTTGTGGCCTGAGGTCAGAAGTATAGGACACCCAGTGAGAATCAAACTCACTAACAATGGTCTGCAACTCTAGTTCACTAACCTTTACACCATGTTATTTAATGATTTTAACTTAGTTGTGGCATAAGGCTAGAAGTATGGAACAACCAGTGAGAATTAAACTCACTAATAATGGTCTACTAATCCAGCTTGTTAACCATTGATAGGTACCCACCAATAGTGAGTTTGATGGTGACCCTGTGCCAGACTAAGCTAAACTTAAATTACAATAAGCTAATCTTGCACACCATTTCTACTGTAGGGAACTTCATACTCAATTGATGCTTCACATTTATTGCCTTGTGCCTTACTATGTTTAAAATTTAGTAAATCTTAATAACAAGTCTGTGACTGAGATTTTTACAGGTCTAATAAAAACTGAGAAAAAAAAAAATTGTGAACATATTTTTTTCCAATTGTAATTTGAATTTGAAGCACGAGGAAACAAAAATCTTTTTTGTTTTAGTCTAAATTTAGCCATGTAATATTTGGATATTAAGATTTAATTTACAACAATTTTCGCTTTCACACTTTTCAATGGTTATAAACTCATGTTTCTCTTATTAAAAAGAAATCAATAATTTTTACTGAATTATTAATTTCCTTGTTTTATTTTTTACCTTCATTCTATCAAGTTGTTGCCTATTATTTCAAATCAACCAAATAATTTGAAATTATTATGGATGCCAAAAATTACTTCAACATCTTTTTGGAATAAACAGAGTTATTTATTAAATCTAGTTTAATAGACAGTAATACTAAATGAAGCATAAAGAAGGGAGAAAGATTGTGTTGCACCAATCTTCCTCGTGGGGAGAGTTTACCTACCTTTAAAAAAATCAGTATTTCCTCAAGGTTTGGTTTCTTTGTTTAATGGCATCTAAGCCTTCATGGGTTATTTAATGCCAAAGCTATCCTTTTACATATTTACCAACCCCTGCACATGAGTAGGATGTGACACAAGGTCAATTTCTTAAGTGGAATTTACCAAGTTTGAATTCTGAGTTTTCCTTTTCCTAGACTGGTTGCCTAATCAAGGCTTAAGTGGTAATGGGAACATATTTCCAATTTAAATTCTAGTTATATTTTATTAGCTTTGTTTAAAATTGCAACCTACTCTATTTTAAATATCTAAATTGCTAAATTTTTTAACCAATTTCTCAGCTGAATTTTGTAAAAACAAGGATTTTTCAATGCATTTTATTAGATGATCTTTGATGCTGTTTCCCCAACCAATGGTGCAAGTAAGAGATCTAGTTTTTGGTATCAGTATTCATTATATTAACACACAACTTTCGCTGTTTGAGAGAATTTGATTTTTTTTTTAAAGTGAAAAATCAACCTACCCTAATCTATGTGTCAAATAGATCTATTTAAAATGATTTGTATTCAATAAAACAGTGCACAAAAAAAACTATTTGGAAACAAGTCCACAAAAAATGTAAATATAAATGTACAATAAACAAGATTCCCTAACCTTTAGGCCTAAAATAACACAAGTTGAGTTGACATGCTGTTAAAATCAATCAATCAATAAACCAACCATTTTTATATTGCACAGATTATTGCTAAAGAAAATCAATGAGAAGTGTTATTAAAAAATAAATAACCTCAGAAAGTAAAATGAGAAATAGAAAATACAAAACACTGTCAAGGTCACTAGACACAGCTGAGGTCAAGAATATTTTTCTTGACTGTAGAATAATCATACTAGTACCAATTACCGTCGAATTGGTAAGACAAGGCAACAAGTAGTCATAACTGAATACGAATCTATCTTGCTGCAAAGACTACTGCAAAATGCTAGGTTATTTATGAAGCCTCATAACATCATAGAAACCAAGCAGCTAATCAGGACTCAAGGAATGGAATCACCCAAATGCAAGAATGGACTATACTTGATTTCAATAAGTACCAACTGTCTTGACACTGGTTCAGTTGTGCTTAGCTAGTTACTGTTGTCCAGACCAATAGTACACTAACTCACTTCAACATTGACCATTTAAAATAATATTATATTTCAAATAACTATTTATTCATATCTATTTTTAAAAGAACTAAAAAAGTTTGTATTGGTATATATATACTCACATTTCTATTCATCCCCTTAATGATATTCTAAGATGTGCACCTGTAAAAAATTCAAATAAAAACTCTTAGTCAGATTTGTCTTGTCAGTAGGGAGGGGGTAGAATAAGTTGACTATATCTGATGCAGAGGGCTAAGGCCCCACCCTAATTGCCAAAAGGGTGTCCTGGGCATGAAACTAAATTGTATCTAGATGTGAGGCTACAATTCTGGTGCTCTGGGGACTGTGAAATAACCCTTTATGGACATTACTCCCATGTCCACTGACTCAGAGTGATAGTACCTTTTAGGGTCCTATCTGTGAGTCAAATACATGTATGCAAATTATTTAAATTAGATAAGAATATTTCCTATATAACCAAAAACTATATATACAAAAAATGTAAATATAAATATACAATATACACAATTCCCTAACCTCTAAGCATCAAATAACCAAAGACAGGTTGACATGCCATTAAAATCAATCAATCTTGGTGAGATGCTGGACATCCATGTGTACATACAGAGGTAAGTAGGTATATTGACAAAAACATTGATTTTACAGGGGAGTCCCTGCGGTGTAGTGGCTAACATATTGGATTGCAACATCATAGTAAATGAGCTTGAATTCCAGTCATGCTATTACATTCACTTTTGGACAAATACCCATGGGAAAGGCATGAACCCCCTCATCCACTCTGCAATGGGTTAACTTGTACCATTATTGTTCTTCTACAAGGATGGCTTTGGCATTACATAACTCATGAAGGTTGATATGCCATTAAACAAAGAAACCAAATCATCATCAGTTAGTATGTTGAAGATTTTAAAAAGACAAGAAAAAATAAGAAATTTTCTAATTCAAATTTGATGTAATCTATTGCAAATTTATATAAGTATGTTATAAATCAATGAAAACTGACACATACACATCAGAGATTGAACATTATACAGTGAAATTATGGAGGCACGTGGTCTAATGGTTAGAGTCATAGGAAATGGACTCGTTGACCGAGTTCAATTCCTGGACGAAGCTGTTTACATTTCACATGGTCCTAATACCTTAGGGAAAGGTATGAATCTAATTCTCCCTCCAGCTATGAGTAAATAGCAGAGCAGACTGGGCTTTTTAACCATGGTTAGGTAACCAGTCTAAGAGAAGGAAAACTCTGAATTCAAAACTGTTAAACTCTGCTTAAGAAATTAACCTTGTGTTGCATCCTACTCGTGCAGAGAGGTTGGTAAATATATATACAGGGAAATTTTTTAGATTAGAGGCTACAAAGTTATTGATTCCCAATCATGTATGTCAGGGCACATTATATATTGGAAAATAGAGCTTTTCATGATTTACAAAAAACAACAAGAAAACTTGAACATTACCAACTGGGTGGTTATTCTTTCTAAAAAATAATCTGAAAAAAAAAAAAAATGTACCCAGTTCTTCTTGACAAAAAAAAAATCATTTTCTGAATATTGACAGAAAATAAAGAGCTTTAAGTTATTAAGAAAAATCAATGAGAATTTATTCATGATGAACTGGTATTGATTAAAATTTTGAAAGTCTTTTATTAAAGAATGCAATTTCAAAACAATTTTATTTCTAATGCAAAATAAAATAAAAACCAATAAAGATATCTGATCGAAATCATTGTCCCTTTTTTAAAAAATCTGTTATGAAATGGGAGTTGCTATTTAAAACAGGAATTTGAACAATTCAAAAAATGTAGCTGATACACTTTTGAGATTGATACATACATGTCTATATCAAAGGTGCCCCATGGTGTAATGGTTATCATTGCAGGAAATGGACATGGTGACATGAGTTTAAATTCTAGACAAGGCTGGTTATTTTTCATATAGCTCTAATACCCTTAGGAAAGGTATGAATCCAACTATTCTCCCCACACCAGCTGTCTACCTAAAAACAAAAACAAATCAGCTTTCTAAATTTTGGCATCTACATAGAATCAGATTCCAACTACAGACTCTAGTGGCAATTACACAACTATCTCAACCACTGTATAAAACTTGACTAAACTAAAACTATATTATTTGACTAGATTTTATCCTAGTGAAAAAATAGAAAAAAAAAGAAGAAAATAAATCAATGAAGGATCTTTTGCAAGATGTTCAAAAGCTTTCCCCTATTGCAAGAATCACCAAACGTTTTTACTGTGGGCTGGATAATTGAAAAAATAACGAGCGCGGGACACATTATTATTGTAACAAGTCACAAGTAAGAATTTGGGATCGTGTAAGTAACAAGTGAAATGCTCACATGCAAAAAATTTTGTAACCTACCTACAGTAGTCAAGTCCATGAAGATTTAGTAAACTTAACATGATATTTAAATTTAAATGGTATCAGAACATCTTGCGTTCCGTACATTTTCACAAACTAATTCAAGTATTGTTGTCGGGCTTGATAAAATTCCTTTGCATGTTGGATTCGGCCCGTGGGCTGTAGTTGGTAACCCCTGCCCTATTGTGATCCATAGCTGTCCAGGTTTGGTATAGTGCTCCAAATCATGGATAAAGTGCTCTGGGATGAATAATAACAGTTTAAATAGTGTCTATGTTGCTGCTAGGAACAGTCCATTAAGTTGGGGAGGAGACGCAATTTTTTTAAAAACCAGTTACAATAGTTAACAGTAATTATCTCCCAAATCATATCATTGCCCTGTTGGCAGGGCATAGAATGCACTGACTATATCTCTTGTGGAGGAGTAAGACCCCCCTAAAAAGGGGGGTATCCAGGATATTACACTAAACTTCATCTGATGGTGAGATTCTAGTTCTGGGAAGTCCCTGTTTATTGTTATTACACCCAGGTCAATTCTGATCCAGAGTGGTAGTATTTGTTAGGGTCCTATCTATGGGTCAAATGGATCTGTTTGAAAATCATTCGTATTGTGCAATCCTCCCACACCACAAAAAAAAAAAAAACTCTTAAGAAATAACTGCACAAAAAATTAAATAGGAATACTTAAAATTGTACAAATGTGTGCAGACTGTTTAGATTAGGAATACTTGATATCATATAATTGTGTGCAAAAAACTTTTAAAAAACAACTAATGTAATGTGGGAGGGAGTGAGCAGAGGATAATGGAATTCTCATTATCATCTGTGACTTAGTTCAATAGTCAGAAAGTCTGACAATACCGAAGATTTCGAGACTTCTTGGCTGTTAAAGTTTCCTTTGATCGATTTGTCAGACAAAGGGATGGTTGACCCTTAAGTGACATGTGCAATAATATCTAAACTGGTAGAATTTGGTGGAACAGTTAGAACAATCTAAAGGTTCGACGATGTTCTAGAAGATTCCACATGATCTCTATATAATGAGGGAGCCTTAGATTGTGACAGCAGTCGGGCTACGGAATTTGCCAAGAGTAGTTGGGTTGGCGGTATTTGCCATGGGGCAGTTGGCCTTAGATTTTGACAGAGTTGGGCTGAAGGTTTTGTCGAGGTTAGTTGGAGGTGAGCGACTGGGGTCGTGAATCGAGATTGGTGTCGCTGATATGTGAAACCTGATAATTGATATTTACCGCTGGAATATTAACGAAAAATTTAGCGAGGCTACCCTTAGAAACATATTTGTTGATGAAACTGACTCTCTCTCTCTCTCTCTCTCTCTCTCTCTCTCTCTCTCTCTCTCTCAAGAACAATAAGTTGAAGAAATTAAATAGATAAGTCATATTTGAGAAGCAAAAAGTTTTGTTAATTATCTTCACTCTTACTACAGCAAATTCCTTAAAGAGGTTTATGAATGAACGTACTGACATCTGCAGATACTTGTCAACAAGTCAAATTGACCGGAACGAAGAAGTGACATGCGGCCTGGCCCTCCCTGAACATAAACGAAAGAAAGGAGGAAGGATTCTTTCATGGACTTTGGCTGACTACTAGATCCTGTGTGTGATCAACAAGCCAACGTGTCGACTCCTGATAGAAAGCCCTGACAGCTTTTTGAAGACACGGTAAAAGGCCATACGTTACACTACACAATAAATGCAAATATAAACTGAACTTACAATCAATGTGTTTCCCTTACCTCTTGGCATAAAATAATGCTAGACAGTTTGGTTTTGATTCAGTTTGTTTTACAACATCAATCTTTTATATCAACAACCTCAGTGGGTCACATTTAATGCCAACAAAGTTTTGAAATAAATTCCTTCTTAATGGATATTCACTTTTTTCGTAAACACATTTTTCTATTTAACCAATAGATGGGACACTAACAGGTACTACCATTCCAGGTCAGAGTGGACCAGGGAGCAATGGTGATGAAGGGGTGCTCCACATTCCCAAAACCTCCGGAACTGGAATATCACCATCAGATAGAGTTTAACGTCAATCCCAGGACATGAAAACCCTCAGCCACTGCCTTCTATCACCCATATGATAAAAAGGGTTGGGGCTTGCCATAAGGGTAATACAGTTTGGGCAATGATATAGGTGCTAGGGCTTGACGTGACCAGCTGATTGATCGGAGGGGCCTCTCCACCACCTGTCTAGCCTAAGTAAGGACCAAAGTGGAGTATTGCATGTTAGGATTGCTCAACCACCTGGGTTTTTTCCTTAAGCAATATGGGTAGCCACCCACGGCCAACAGGTGGCCCCATTGGGGGAGTCTTACCCTTCAGCAGAATTGCAGTCAGTGTATTCTAACGGTCCCACCGACATGCCATTAAAATCAATCAATCAATAAGTCAGTCAAATCATATCTGTATATCAAATTATCTTGTTTCAATGAAGAAAGAAAAAAAAAAGTATCCTAGCCCAGGTATTGAACCTGTGCTATTTTACAGACAATAGTGACACTTGAGTAAATTCCAAGTTCTTAAATTAGCCCTGGCTTTAAGATTTTCTTGCTAGCATTTAAGTAAAATATCCCACAGAAATGTAGACAGGACTACATTTATATATTTATAGCCAAATTGAGGAAAGGAATTGCTTATGTCTGATTTTCTTTTTTCTTTTCTTTTTTTTTTTCCAGCTTGGCAAACATTTTGTATTTTATTTCTTTTGAGAAACTTGCCAATTGCATACTTGATATTTATCATGTGTCATAAAGTGAGTGTTCTAGGCTGCTTTTAATGGACTCTCTGTTTCTTCCTCATCTTTCTTTTATGTTGTTGTGACAACAAGAAGGCAAATTTCAAACAGATGTTTGGTCTCCATTTTTGGTTTGATTGTAGTAAAGTGCCCTGAAACCATTTGAAAAGCTTTTGTTGATGTGGTGGTAGTGGTGGTGGTGGAGACCTTTTTACATACTGTGACTAGAGAGAAGTCTTACAATAAAAATGAAAGGAGTGGATAGAGAGAAAAGAAAGATGGGGGTGACAGGAAAGGGGGATTAGAAATAGAAAGGAATATGTTTCTGTATAATGAAGACAAAAAAAACTGGTAATCAGAGAGAGAGAGAGAGAGAGAGAGAGAGAGAGAGAGAGAGAGAGAGAGAGAAAAAATTAAAAGAAACAGTCATGAAAGAGTAAAAAGATTAAAAAGAGTGAAGAAACAGTTATCAGAGAGAGAGAGAGAGAAGGAGAGAAATGGGATGAGGATGATGCCTGTCTCTAATGGCTAAAATAGCTATATATTTTATATCAATGTCAAGTGGTCAATGTTCAAGTCCAGGTAAAATGTAAGAATTTGAATGCTGATTTTCTGGGACAGCAGATATTGTCCACTTTCAAGTTGGCCTACAATGGTCTTCCTAGAGCATCCCCATGATGGTGTAATGATTAACAAGCTAGTCTTGCAGATTCATTATTATCAAATAGCAACTTTGATCCTCACTGGAAGACCCATACTTGGGACCTTGTGGTGTCATATCATACCCATGGCCAATGGGTTGGATTAATACCTACAATGTTCTTCCTATCTTTATTCTAACTATTTCGCAGTAAGTAAACTTTGTAACATTGAACATGAGATTAACTAAAATAACCAGGAAAAGAAAATCGTTTTCTCTGTGTATATATTTAGACGGACATAGACAGACAGGGGAAATTAAATAACTATCCACCCACCCAAATTAGTGAAAAACAGAGAGGAAAAGAAAATGGACTCACACTGTGTTAAGTCAAAAATATGTATGAAAAAAATTGATGAGTTCATTAAAAAAAAAAAAAAAAAAAAAAATTCCTGAAAATAGAGGGAAAAAAATTAAAACTGTAATATAATATTTCAAAATAAGTATTGAGGTATCTTACATCACAGGATAAAATGGAGACTTTAAAAAAAAGAAAAAGAAAAAAATGGAAGGCAAAAAAGGAGAGACTTTAAAATTATGCCTGTTGCGCAGGAAAAAAATATATATATATAATATATATATATATATAAATATAAATATACACACACACATAAAAAGTACTGTATATTAAGTTAAGGATAAGTGTAACTGAAATTTTTCCATTTCGTGTGATTAGAATATTCTAGACAAGCCAGATAGAAGTTGTATGTTAATTGAATGCAACTTGAAGAGAAAATGATATTCTCTAATTTTATAGACATTTTGTGGGGGCAGGGGAATACACATGATAACAGTACCATTATATTTATGTTGTGTGATTGTCTGTAAATATGTGCGTGTATGCTTGTTTGTATCTATGTATCTAGGTCTGGCAGAGGAGAAAACGACATGATATTTTTGGCTAGGCAAGTGCAGGAGAAGTGTATTGAGCACTGTGTTCCCCTGTATCAGGTTTTTGTCGATTTGACAAAAGCTTTTAATACAGCCAACAGAGATGCATTTTGGACAATATTGGGTAAAGTTGGGTGCCCACCAATATTTGTGAATATTCTCAAGTGGTTGCACAATGGTATGAAAGCTAGAATTATGACTGGTAGATTGTCAGATGAAATACCAATAGATAACGGGGTTAAGCAGGGAGATGTCTTGGCTCCAACACTATTCTCAATATTCTTTTTATATAATATGTAATATTAACTCATGCATTCCAGCATTGAGAGAAGGGCGTCCCCTTGGAATTTAGAACCACAGGAAGAGTTTTTGATTTGAGAAGATTTAACTTCAAGTCAAAGACATCCTACACACTCATCAGAGCATTCCTTTACGCCAACGACATTGACTTTCTGGTTCATACTGAGGAGGATATTCAAAATATTGTGAATCTATCTGCTGCCTGGTGCATGGTTTTTGGATTAAAATAAGCTTGACAAATGTAATGTTCACCCCAAAAAATTAAACCATATATCAAACTAACTATAACCATTCATGGTACTTGTTTGGATGTTGCTGAGTCTTTCACATACTTGGGAAGTACACTAACTTGTGACAGCTTTTGGGATGCTGAGATTCACCTATGCATCCAGAAGGTATCTGTGGCCTATGAAAGGCTTGAAAAACGTTTATGGTCTATTACCAGCATTACCCATAAAACAAAATTGAAGGTTTATAAGTCCTGCATGTTATGTTCTGTTGTACTCCCCAAAAACATGGACATTGTTTCATAGACATTTGAAAATTCTTGAACACTTTCATCAGAAATGTTTGAGATGCATTCTAAACATCAAATGGAATTTCAACACACCTAACACAGAAGTCTTACAAGGGCAGGATGCACAAGTATTGAAACTCTCATCATAATGGCCCAAATGTGATGGGCAGATCATGTTGTGCATATGAGTGATGTTAGAATGCCAAAGCAACTCCTTTATAGTCAGCTGCATGATGGCAAAAGTCCACAGATTAAGCCTTGGAAGAGGTATAAGGATTGCTTAAAAAACAACCTTGTAAAAATAAAAATAAATACTGACAACTGGAAAAAGCTGGCATTGAAGAGAACTCACTGGAGAATTCCTGTGGATGATGGCTGTACCAGTTTTGAGAGTGAAAGAATTGAGCATGAAAACCTCAAGCATCAACTTTGAAAGGGATACACCTGTCATATTGGAGAGAGCATGGTGGGTTGGAAATGTCAAATATATGGTCAAATTCTGCTTTCTAAGGCTGGATATGTCAATCATAGGAGATCTCATCAGGGACAATTCATGCAAACTCCAGGAACAAACAATGTGTATTGTACAATCTGTAACAAAATCTTTAAGTCAGTTTCTGGTCTTAAGAGACATATGGTGGTGCATAAGCATACAATTTCATCATCTGATGACATAGGAAGGATGTCCTTCCTATGTCATATTTGTGGATCTGCAGCGGGTTTAATGAGTCATTTGAGGGCTCATGAGAAAAAGGTTCTGGTGGTGGTGTTATAGGATTGTGAGGGACAGCAGTGATCTGTAAAGACTATGCTATTGCTATCTATGTATATAAGTGAGTGTATGTGCTTGTATATATATATAAGTGTGTGTGTGTTTGCTTATATATATTGCTGTGAAAATGATTAACAATATTATGGTCTATAGAGGCTGCCAATCATTCACTTGCTTGTGGAGTCATCTTAGGGTTCACCAGTCATAGGTGATTGTTGACACAAAGCACAGAAGGTGCTTGTAATTGTAATTGAGCTAACAGCAACCCCCCCATATATATATTATATATATATTCTCATTCACTTGTAGTTGCTGATGACAGCCCAGTGGTTAAGACTGACTGATGATAAATGGGTCAAGTTTTTTCGATCCAGACTGGAAGTAGCCTGCGAAGTCTAGCTACATTGAGGAGGCATGATGCGTCAAAACACGGTGTTAGTCGAAGACATTATATACCTTTCAGAATTACCCTGATGATTCTTGTTGGTGAAATCTGGGTAGTTAACTTCTTTTCCTGATTTTGTTTCTCTACAAGTATGTATTAAGCGCTTTCCAATATCTATCATCCCGACTCTTACACATTCTTTTTCTTTTTTCCAACTGTCAAAATAGTGACTCGTTAGTTTTCTTCTTTTTTTGATATGCTCAGTTTCCACAAAACTTCTAAAGATGTGTGTGTATGTATATATATATATATATATATATATACACATACACACACACACACACATACACACTATTAGATAGTTTGTAAACCTGAGGGTTTGCTGTTCTAAAAGCAGTCCTTTATGATATCGTTGCTTCTATTTAGAAAAGGATGATGGATTCTATTTAGCATTACAAACTTATCAAGAATTTGGATGGTTAAAAAAATGATTGATGATCAGCAAAATAAACCAACAAAATTATCATCCAGTTGTAGATTGAACTGGAAATTGCTTTATTCTCTAATTTAGTTGCTCTAATAAAAATCTTATGATGGTGTCTGATTTTGCTAGGTTATATATATATACACACACAAACAATTGAGTAATATGTGTGTGTCTGTGTGTGTTATGATAGCATAGACAGAGAGTCAATGGCACTTGGTGACTTTCAGTTTCTTGTCTATTCAGGTGAGAAACTGATATATATGCTCTATAACTGATATTGAGCCCTATCTATTTATAAATATAGGAAACTATATCTATCTATCTATCTATCTCCCTCTCTCTCTCTCTCTCTCTCTCTCTCTCTCTATATATATATATATATATATATATATATATATATATATATATAACTCTTCAGAAAGTATCCGTCCATTTTATATTAATAAAAATTGTCTACCAAGGATAATAATACCTCAGTTTGTTTCTGACCTTAGGATTTTATACACATCTTGGCATCTCTTCTTTATTTTTAAAAAACAGACAGCATAGTCATATTTTAGGAATGCTGTCAAATATACTAAATGATACATTAATCTATTGGGTTATATATATAATAATAATATAGGTTGTTATATTTATAAGTGAAGAGTACACAATGTCTTTGATTGAGCATATATATCTAAGTTAGAGTAGTAGCAATGGTAGTTGGTAAATTACAGTTTCTTGCCTATGTGATTTTCAAATCAAGTCCTTGGTTTGAAAATCGCATGGGTAAGAAATTTACCGTGCGCTGTTGACTTGATGTCCTAGCTAACCTAACTATATATATATATATATATATATATATATATATATATATATATATACTAGACAAAATGTGATCCATAGGATCAGCCATTCAGCTCTGAGTAGATAATTGAGATTAGGGAAAAGTGTGTTAGAAAAGCGAATAAGATAAAAAAAAAATTTAAATACTGCCAGACAAAATATTAAAATCATTTTGTAAGCTTTCTAAGAAAGGGAATGTTTAACATAATTTAATCTACAGGTTGCTGCTTATGAAATTTAACATAAAAATACATTTCAAACTCTCCCATGTCTCTCTCTCTCTCTCTCTCTCTCTCTCTCTCTCTCTAGTACAAAGTGATAGGCAGAAAGTAAAGTAAGAGATTGGTCAGTTTTTGACTTAATTGCAAATTATGACTAATTAGAACCAATTAAAACAGAATTTTTTTCAAACATAATTCAATCCTAAAAGTAAGGAATAATTTAGTATATTTTTCTTGTCATTAAACTAAACAGTAAAAAGACCTTTAGGAGACAAAAGTTGAATTGCTCAGCATTAGTATAATAATAGATATTATACACACACACAAGAATTTTGATAATATACTACATAATCTGTAAACCAGATGGGTTTCCTATTGTAACAGTGGTCCATGATGATATTGATGATTCTATTTAGAAAAGAGTGAAGGATTTTAATTAGCATTTCATAGTTATCTTTGTCATATCAATATAAGATGATTAAAAAAGAATGTTCAGTACAAATGCAGAATCCACAAAATTATTCACTTGCAAATTAGACAGAAAAATGTTTCATTCTCAAAGCTGGAGTATTTTAAGTGTATTGCTCTAATGAAAATATTGCTATAATGTGATTGTTTTGCAAGGTTCATACATACAAGCATAATTAGAATTCTATTAATATATAGATTATATGTAAAAAAAAAAAGAATTTAAAAGCAGACAGGAGCATATCTGTGATTATTAGATTGTTTAAGAGGTTGTAATTATTTTAATGCAGAGATGCTTATAGGTACACAACCTACATCCCTGACACATAAAAATCTAAAAGGACGCAGTAAAATCATATCCATGTGTCCCAGTGTTTTTCTTTTTCTTCCCTCATCATTTCAAGCTAACTGTAAATACATTTCAATAGTGTCTTAGAAATGAATTACACAGGATAGGTTACTAGGTAGGAGTTAGATATCTCCCCAGATCATAAATCAAAACCCTACAATCTATTAAGAAACTTTAGTTGGGACCCATCAAATTTCCCAGGGACTCATTCAAAGCAAATATGTGCATCCCAGGATGCACTAAATCAAAAAGTTATCAGCATCACTGTTAATGAATAATTTTTATTGTGAAATGCAGTCAGTGTCATCATCATCATGTCATGTGGAAAGCATGGATTCCTATGACTCTCTCTTACAACTCATCCCTATTGTTCATTGCTCCTGGTAAGTGCTACTCATGACATCTAGAATCTGAGTAGATGATTAATTTAAGTTTTTATTGGTTGGCTCACTCTGCTGTATCCATGTGAGAATATCACTTATGAGTTCATCCTTACTTATCCAGCAGTGTCTTGTTAATCTTACTCATGTGATAGGAGGTAAGTCACTCTATAGCTGCTTTGTGTGGACTACATTAAGGTTAGACAATCCCCAAAATTTGAGCTTCTAATTCCAAAATTTGGCAGAGTTTTGTCGATTTTTAGCTCTCCAGATTTGTGGGCTTTGTGAAAAATGTTGCCTTTTTGTAATCCATTTTTGTTTGTAAAATGAGTTTTCCCTACTTTTTGTTTGTAAAATGAGTTTTTCCCTACTACTGAAAAGTAATTTATAAAAGCATTTTTGTCCATGGAATCTAAGAATGCTATCAGAAAAATCTTAAAATCAACCAATTTTAAGTTATTGATGATTTCTGATTTTTTCATAGCAAGATCAATATCCCCACGTGGCACTGCATCTATGACAAAAAATTTTTTCTATGATTATTTCACATATATTGAACATTATTTGTACCAAAAAGATAGTTTGATTTTTGCTCTGTGAATTTTGGGAATTGGAAGCTCAAATTTTGGGGATTGTCTAACTTTGACATAATCCACACTTTTCAGAAAAATTGAAGCGGGTGGGTGACATGGCCTGGATGATTTGACATGGAATTACCCTAGAATGAGTTCTGAGGTGAATAGATAGTGATCTTTGAAATATCCCATCATACAAGTAAAACATACCACAGAAATTTGGTTGGCAGAGAGTTAAATGTATTTATTTGATAATACCCCGCTTTTACATTATACTTACAGACACAAGTTTTCTTAGTATTATTTTTTATTTTATTGTTTTACATTCTTTTTGCTGTCATTTCATTAAGTTCCTGCCCAACCCCTTTGCACAAGTGAGAAGGCAGAATAGTGATCTTGAACCTCACTAGGTGCCTCATACTTCTGGCTTTGTGCTCAAGATGAGATTTGTAAATGTTTACTAGATCAAGGAAATAATTTGATAGGAATGTGAATTTTTATAGATATCTCGTCTCTAGCTTGTTCCACAAGTAATTTATATATTTGTTTGGCTAAATTAATTTTGGCACAAGAGTAAATTCACTACTCTAAATGTTCTTCCTTATGTAATTTAATAGTTTTGCTTACATAAGAAATGAAAATTGGTCCAGTTTTCTTATTCTATGGCCATCTGCCATTGAGATCTTTGCTATTTGTATTTATTAATTATACCTGTTTAAAAGAGAGAAATCTATTCCCAGATATTTGTGTGCTTAATAATATAAGACTGTATCACATATGTCAGGTTCACAATGATTTATTATTTGGATGTTATCAAGATGTATTTGAGTAGGAGTGCATTGTATCTTTTTCTATTGTGAATCAATACTGTTTTATTTGGCTCTGTTTGGTTCATGACAATTCCTGGTTGGATATTATCAACATGAATTTAAGTTGTGTTGATAAAGATTCCTGATTTGGTAGATTTGAAATATATCCTTTTTTTGTTTAATTTCTTTCTTTACAAGGGTCAGCTAAAAAGTTCAAAGGATGACCATGATATTTTCATAGAATGAGACCAAAAGAGGTTTATTTTTCAACACAGTCCACACACTTCTTCCATCAGTGTTGCAGTGTTTGGAAACTATTAGTAAAAAAAGTCCTCAACAGCAGATATGAGAACATCATATGAACTTTTGGCTCACCCTCATTTGTGTGTGTGTGTGTGTGTGTATATATATATATATATATATATATATACACACACATACGAGCATACTAAATTCGGCTGAGAAAGTTCATAGGCTGAAAAATATACTCTCATGGAATGTGACCAAATGAAATTTATTTTTCAATATAATCACCCTTGCAGTCCACACACTTCTTCTGTCAGTGTTGCAGTGGTTGGATCCCATAGGTAAAAAAAGTCATCAACGGTATATATGACATAATCCTATAAACTTTTCAACTCACCCTTGTATATTTTATGCAGATAAACAACTTCTGCAGAGAGAAAATATTTAGAATTAGTTTTGAGAATGATATATATATTTACCAACTCATCTGAATGAGCAGGATGCGACACAAGGTCAATTTTTTAAGCAGAGTTTAACAGACTTGAATTTAGAGTTTTCCTTCTAGACAAGTTGCCTTACCAATATTTAAGAGACCAGTCTGCCCTACTATTTACCCATAGCTGGAGGGAGTATAGTTAGATTCATACCTAGGATTTGAACTTGGGTCAATGAGTCTATTTCCTACAACTCTGACCATTATGCCACGCGCCTCCATGAGATTTAGAATGATATATAAATATCATTAATAACAACCAAACAAGAAAACAAATGGAACATAAACATTGGTTCTTAGACCTTTTTATTTATGGTGCCCATCCCCCTTCTTGATTTTGGATAAAACCTAGCCCCTGACCTCCAACTCAGACATTCAGAAACCATATTCCATCATCATCATCATCAAGGCATGCTGACAACTAATTCCAGAGGTTTGCCATTTAATGAGGAGATAGCACCATCTTGATTAAAAACTGTTTTATCAGATTTCATGTAGAGACCAATGCCTCTTGCTGCTTGCTTCAGGCTATACAATAGAGATTTAGCTTGATCAGATGTATTTTCAAAAAGTGCTTGATCATCTATGTATTTACCAACACCTCCTAATATTTACCCATAGCTGGAGGGAGAATACTTGGATGCATACCTTTCCTATATTAGCGATATGTGAAAGGAAAACAGCCTCATCCAGGATTTGAACACTAGTTGTCATGACCATTTCTTACAATGATAAACATTACATTATGGCCCATAGTATGGGTGCTTCATCATTTGTGTAAGTAAAATGTAAAGTTGTTGAGGTGGCTTTGAGTCAGTATCAGCCACTCAGTGAGGGAGACTATCCCCTTTCCACTAGCGCTAGACCAAGGAGATTGTTTTTGTATCTGAAGTGGAGCACCACACCTACCATCAGCTCCTTATTTTACTGCACAGGTCTATGTGCTACTCATACACTGAGTTAGTAAGGACCTGTTTCGAACTAAGAACCTTGTGGTTTCTAGCCGAATGCTCTGTCATCTGTGTAGTCTGTAGTAATAGTTTCTGCTTCTTGCCGTTTTTTTTTAGTGTGAAACTATTTTCTTTCATTAGCTCTCTATTGATATTTGTAGTACATAATCTAGGCAGATTATGAATAGAAATAGTTGCAAAACTCCAGTGACAACGTCAAAGAAATCAGTGTCCCCATTTTAGATGAGTGAACCATGACCTGCGTGCCTTTGTAACACATTGTTATAGTGGTAATAATTTCTTTATGAAAACCATATGTTAGAAGTATTTGATCCATCTTTCCACAGTGTAGAAAATCAGATACCTTAAAGAAATCTACAAACGAGATATTTATTTTCATAAACTCTTGCTTGCTTGCTTGTATGAAATTGTTTTTTTTAACAAAAGCCTTTATTTGTTGTGCAATCAACAGTGGCAATGTCAATTTTATTACTATTATACATTAAGTAGTTGTGCTGCTTATTTTATAAAGTATTATATTTTTATAAAGTAGACATTACTTGTTTGTATGAAATTGTTGTTTTTTTTTTTACAAATGCCTTTATTTATTGTGCAATTTCAGTCTTATCCCAATTCTACATTAAAGTTGGTGCTTTTAAAAATGTTACTTTCACTAGCATTAAACCTGAAAATCTAGTTTTAAACAAACAATTTAATGAACATGGAAGTAGAATCTTTAGTGTTTCAGTGTTTAACAAGCTTGTTAACATGCCCCAGTAGGTGTACTTCCAGGCTCCCCCATTTCAAGAACTGTGGACCTAGAACACTGATTTTTTTTTTAGAAAACCTTAGATTTCCTCCTATGATTAGAATTATTTAGTTGTGACAGTATGTTTTGTGTTAGTCTTATCACTGCTTACAGACCTATTTTTTAAAATTTACCATTCTAGGCTGGTTGTCTAACCAAGGTTAAAGAACCCAATCTGCCCTACTATTTACTCATTGCTAGAAGAAAAGATGGATTCAGGCCTTTCCCAAGAGTATTAATGCAAAGTGAAATAGCAACAACCTTGTCCAGGATTTTAACTCAGGTCACTGATTCCATTTCCTACAACACTAACCACAACATTAAGTGTGTTTTTGTACCCCAAAATAAAATTATATATATATATATATATATATATATATATATATAAAAGCCATTTAGTTTACAAATATATATGCAAATGTGAAATTTGCTATTTTGATCTAACCACCCTGAGATTAGAATCTAGAATTAAACAACATATACCCTCCAATATTCATTCTGGTAATTTGGACTGTCCCACCACGGCTGATAAAAAAACTCTTCCTATGCTATTGCACAGCACTTATTAAGTAACCCCACATGCGCTTGGGCATACCACCCAGCCATGTTTTCCATCCTTAGTGTTTCCAGCAGTGAACTTCAGCTCCAAGTACTTGAGTTTTTGTACATCTCCAGAATCCAGCCAGTCCTGTGTGCACAAAAACTGTTCCACAAATTGCTTCTTTTTGATACCTCAAGCCTCAACCTTTTGTGTGGTGGAACCAGAAACTTTCAAACCCCTCCGCACAGATCGTAATTCTCTAATTCCTCTTTCCTGTTGAAAGGGGGGGGGAGAAAAATTTACTTTTTCAACAACAATTCCAACATTCGTTCAAACATCTATCAATGAATTTCTCCGATGAGAATTGATCGAAAAAAGAATTATATCACTTAGATTAAATATCTAATTATAAGGATACCCTAATTTTCTTTTAAGAAATTTTCCTCTCTCATGATGTATATTTCTTTTACCAAAAAATAAACAAAATCCTAATGTTGATTTTATGTTATTTTATCAAAATTATTCTAAAGTTTTAAATTATTTTAAAACTATTATTACAGAAATTAGAATAATTTTTTTGATAAATATTAAAAAAATGTATTTTTTACATAAAATAAAAAGAAATAACAGTTATATTATTTAGATTTTTCGGACAGTTGACCTCATCTTTATTGTTATATACACAACTTTTTAGCTGATGTGTCCTCCAGCCTTCTTTAGGTGTTTCTTGTTGTAATCAGGAGCCTTCACAGAACTTCAAACTGAATCCTTTATTTAATCCATTGGGGTAGATTGTTCTCATTCCATTAACCATGACCGGGTACAATTGTTAAGCTATGTTAAGTATTCTATGTTATTTTTGCTTGTAGTCAGGATTGAACCTGCAACCTACAAATGATTGTCATATATAACTGTATTAACTCAACCCTTATATCCATTGCTTCATGTGTCCAACTAGAACAACCTACTCCAAATGGATTAAATAAAAAATTCAAAGTTTTGAAAACAAGAAACACTTGAAGAAAGCTGGTTGGCCTATTTGCTGAAATGTTGTATATATATTAATAAAGATGAGGACAACAGTCAGAAAACTCTAAATAATACAAATCATCAAGCCTCATTTAAAAAATGCAGACAAAAAATAACATTTAGTTGTGACAGGACATTTTGAGTTAGTCTTATCACGGCTTACTGACCCATTTCTTAAATTTGTCTTTCATCTGTGATAAAAATCAAATATGTTATAACTACAGATGTATATTTGAATCAAAAGTTTTTTTATGTTTAAAATGTTGGATTCGACATTTCCATTGCAGAACAAACCATTTTTATGTGACACAGCCGAATGGTCTAAATTTTAGATAAAAGCTTAAATGAGTGAATGAAGAATCAAAGTCCAATAACAAATATTAACAACAAAGATGATAATTTCATAAATTATTGAAATATTAATTGTAACAAAAAAAGAAAAAGAAAAAAGAATGAAATAAAAAACAAACAAAAATACAAAATTAACTGAAAATTCTAAATGTCATAAGAACAATTCATTTTTTTGGTTTCTTTGCTTAATGGTGTTGAATGAATGATGGTTTACTTGATTATCATTTCCTTAAATGATATAAATATATATATAGAAAAAATTCCAATGAAAGTGATAACTAATAGTCTGAACAAACTCAAACAGAAATAATGAAAAACAGGATAGAAGAATACAAATATGTGTATAGAATAAATGACCCAATAGTAAAAGTGTCTTTGTAGATAGTCTTGAAACTATTAAATAGAGAATAAAAGTCATCACTTACTGATTTGGAAAGGCCCTCAGGTAACTGGTACATGAAATGCATGTGGAAGGCGAAGTTCCTTGTGCTGTAGATAAAAGACACAATTGGTGTGAGTGAGTACTGTGAAGCCAAAGGATGAAGAATTACACATGGAATGCCTGTGGTGTTTAAGAAAGTATTAGATAGGAGAGTTTTAGTCTGAAAGTGAAAGTAATAGCACAACTGGAGTTTGAACTTACTTACTATGATGTTGTAATTGGGCATGTTAGCTACTAAGCCACAGGACTCCCCCCCAAAACAGTTCATTCAAACTGGTACATTTATATTGAAGACTAAAGATGGCATAAACTGTAATTCAAGTAAACAAACTGTAATGGCTTTCATTTACCAGAAGCAAAAAGAATGTGCTGCTTCATGTGTCTTTCTTATAAGTGGACATTTATAATGTGAGGTGTGTGCATGTTCAGGTTCAAGTCCTTATGGTACTATCACATATGAATATGCATGAGACATTGTGTATATAAGGACTTAGCCATCACATCTTAAAAGAAATATTACCACCACTTTGGATACAAAGTAAAGGTTTGCTTTCTCACATTTGGGTAGTTTAGTCTTTGTCTTGGATATATCAGTTAACAAAGCAATGTCCTCCTCAAAGACAAGAACCAACTGATAACTTAGACCAGGGGTCACCAAACTATAGCATGCAGGCCAGATCCGGAAGGCATTTTGGTGTGCTGATGGTACTTGAATTTGTAATGTTTTTGATAACGTTTTGAAAATAAATATGTTGGTTAAATTTGTTTTCATGCATTTTACACCACTCATCCATGAATATAACATGGAAAGATAAATTTTGTTTTACATCTTTTACTCAGAGATTTTGTTCTGGTTAGCAAGTATTGAACACAATAATAATGTGACCCGCACTTGTTATTTTTTTGATTATCCGGCCCACTGTGAAAAAATTTGGTGATCCCTGACTTAGACAAACAAGGTGACTTTACTATCATATACAATATTATTCATAAATAAGTGGCTCTGTATTAGCTCTTTGCTTATCAAATTTCCCATGTCTGTACCAAATATTTTTTGTATTTTTTACCTGTATGATGAGATATTTTACAGTTCACTATCTATTCACCTCAGAATTCATTTTATTCAAATAAAAAAGTAAAGTCGTCAAGGTAGCCTAAAGTCGGTATCAGATAGACAGCAAGGGAGTCAATCCCCTTTTCACTAGCGCTAGATCAAGGAGATTGTTTTTTGCATCTGAGGTGGAGCGCCACACCTTCCATCAGCTCCTTACTTTACTGCACAGATCCCTGTGCTACTGAGTTGGCGAGGGCCGGTATCGAACCCGGAACCTTGTGGTTCCTTGGCTGACACTCTACTGACTGAACTAAACCTGCCCTTTATTCGAATAGTCCTGTTATTATTGTAATCTGAGTCCTTCTACTCAATTATAATGAACTAACCAACAGTTTTTGTACTTTGATGTACTTTTGATTGCAGTGCTGCAAAATCACATTAAAAAAAAAATTTAAAAAAATTGCGAAAGACATTTCACCGACAGGCATTAAGCAAAATGGATATGTAGCTGACAGACATTTCAAAGTACACAAAAATATAATTTTGATTTATCATGTTATTTTATCAAAATTATTCTAAAATTTTAAATGGTTTTATATTTACTATTTTAGAATAATTTTTGGATAAGTATTAAAAAATGTTTTTACATGAAATAAAAAGATTTATTTTTGTGAAATATTAGTTGGTCATTTGTCCAAGCATAATAAGTGTACTTATTTTTGGACTGCCACATATTCATATTTTTGCTGTAGGATCTGATTATAAATAATGCCTAATAATATCAGTTTTGATTGGCTAAAAAATATCTGCTAGATCTTATCAACAAAGTTGAGTTATCTATTGGCCAATGTTTACCCAAGTGCTGTATATTATTAATACTTGTAACTAGCCTAACTCTATAATTCTGTAACCTATCTATACATATATAAAGGACACTTGGTGTGTATGTATGTCTGGACAAAACTATGAAAATAAAACAATTAATGACAAAATAAATATATATATATACACATTCACTATTACCAGGCCTTTGGGGGGGGGCAAAAATAATGAAAATTTGAAATATTCATGAAGATAATTTTAAAAAATGAAATAATAACAGCATTGCCTTTTCTTGCATTTAAAATTTTAAATAGACATTAATTTTTCTTTTTAAGGTGTCTGTGCCCTTTTTTTTGGACACTGCAATAAGCCGGATCAAGGCAAGGTCTTTTTTAGGGATTTTAATGGGGCATCCTGTGAGGTTCCAAGTCACGATTCAGTAATAATAAATCTGCAAGACTAACATTTTTGTCCCCTCCCTTCTACTCATGTGACACCGGGTAGCCACTTCTAGTATTAAATATAAATGAAAAAAGTTTTATATACAAAGTTGAGCTATCTGGTAGGTTAAAATTTGCCCAGATATAGGTCGACTACCTCACCTATCTTCATGTAATATTAACTGAAAATTGAGGATAGAGATCTAACCCTGCTACCAGATAGGGTAATTTATTCAAACACAAAGTTATTTTAACGATAAAACCATATGAGAACAATTATATCAAATAGAATATCATGTTAACAAGATTAAATTGATAATGAATCACCTGGAAAATTAATCAAGAGATTCTGTTTTTGAAAAAAGTTGAAAAAATGATAAACAATATTTCATATTTTTTGTTGGTTCTTTCTTGTTCAATTTCAACCTAACAACTATTTTTTTTTCTTTTCATTTCTTTCATTATTGTATCATCATCACCAGGTTACGCTGGCAGCACAGATACCCATGACTATCACAAACATCCTTATAAGTCATCGCCCCTAACAGGTCCTCCTCACAGCATCCAGAATCTGCACAGAGCTGATTGATGTAAGTTTTTGCTGGTCAAATTACAGATTAGTGTCCATGTGCAGGTGTCCACAGGAGAACATCACTTATGAATTCATCATTACTTCTCCAGCAATATCCAGCATGTCTTGTTTACCTTACTTGGATGATTTGTGTGATGGGGGCAAGTGGCTGTACAGTTGCTTTTCTGTGGGGTGCTGCTTCCATGATTTGTTCAAGGAAGCACACAGCATTTTTGTGTAGTTCCCATTTAGCTTTTTCTCTAAGCACTTCATTAGAGTCCAATTGGTGCAGCCATACAGTAGCACTGACACAACTACAGCTAGGAAGAATTCTTGCTTTATCTTATCAGAAAAATCAAATTCATTGCACTATTGTATAATGATGAAAGATTTGGTCTCAAAGTTTGATATTCATCCCCACAGTTTTACCTACTAATTTTCCCTGATTTGTATAATATATCTGTAATTAAATTCTATTTCTTTCATTTAATTGAAAATGGTTGTCACAGAGCATTAAATAAATTAAACATTATTATCCTCAACAACAATGCTATATATGTAAGAATTCATAAGTACATATATGTTTAATTTTGAGGAAGATCCATAAATTATCCGCAATCTTGTTTTATGGAAGCCAGCTGAGCTCATCATCGATGATTTGATTGGCAGAACCATGACTAATCTGCAGAGAGAATGAACAACCTCATTGATGTAAACACACACATAATATATCAATCTGTATATTTGGTTGGATTTTACAGCATGTCAACCCTTGTTGGGTTATCTTATGCCAAAAACGTCTTGTTTTATTCATTCTTGAGAGTATTCATTTTTTTTTCAAACTCAGTTTTTTTAATACACTTTTTTAAACTCATTTTTTTCTATTCAACCCATAGATGGAACCTTAACAGGTACTACCATACCAATATCTCTCTCTCTCTCTCTCTCTCTCTCTCATATATATATATATATATATATATATATATATATACTAAATGTTTCATTATGTAAGATTTTTATCAAAGCAATACACTTAAAATGTTATAACGCAGAGAATAAAGCAATTTCAAGTTCAATTTTCAACTGAAGTTATTTACTAAGCTTAATTGTGGCATAAAGCCAGAAGTATGAGGCACCTAGTGAGAACTGAATTCACTAACAATGGTCTACTAATTTAGTTTGCAAACCATTACACCACATGAGGTGGTCTTCAATTTGCAACTGAATGATAGTTTTGTGGTGTTTATAATTGCACTAAATGCTTTTAGTCATCCAAATAACTATGAAATACTAACTGGAATCTTCCACTCCAACCAAAATAGAAGTATCAGTATTATCAAGGATAGCTCATGTCATATAGTGCAAGTATATATATATATTAGACCAAAGTAATATGTCATCAAATTTCCTTATTTTCCAGACCTTGGGGGATTTTTTGTCGAGGCCTGAAGCCTTTCTATTTTTTAGTTTTCTAAGTACGTCATTAAATTCCTCCATTGTGAAGTTTCCTAGTCTTATGTCTAGTTGGTTATTCATTATTTTTTGGGTGTTGTTTTCTATGATTTTAGGGGGGGGTTCCTAATAGTTTTTGGAAGTGGTCCTTCCATTTCTGGAGTCTATCTTTTTGGCTGTTTGCCTTTAGCTTTGATCTAGAGGTACTTTTCCTGACACTAATTTAATTTACGATTTGCCATGCTAATCGCAACTGTCTGTCTTCTACTGCATGTCTGATTTTATTTATTTGTACTTGGATGTATTGTATCTGTTCTCTTCTGTGTGTTTCTGTTAGTTCTACCTGGGCTTTCTTAAGGTTTTCTATGTTAAGTTTGTTTTATTGCGTTTGGATGCCTTTTTAAATATCATTTCTCTTTACTCTAATTGATTCTGTCTCCCAGGGGACAGTGGGTTTTGCTCTTTGTTTGGTCGGTATATTTTCTGCAGCAGCTTCAAGGTGGTACTGATGAAGTTCTTGTATTCTTCATTTGGAGTGTGCATTGTAGATGTCTCTTGGAGGATGTCGAACTTATTCCTTACTGTTACAAATAACGATCACATATATCTCTGTTGGTAAGTGAGGACCAGTCATATCATACAGATTTACTAGTTTGCCCTTTGTTTCTACGTAGACTTAGGCGCAGTTTAACAGTGACTATTCTGTGATCCGAGGATACTCCCTTGAAGGAGGAATATGCTTCACAGTTCATGGCACTGTTTATCCATTTTTTATTCATTATAATGTAGTCTAGTTGTACTTTTGTGCTATTTAGGTATGTGCGGGTCCAGAGTCTGTCCCTACATTTTTGGAATTTGGTGTTTAGGCATATAAGCTGTTTTCAAGGGAGAACTCGGTTAAAAGTTCACCGTTTCTGTTCGGGGTGTTGTTAAAGCTGAATCTATTTTTTTTGTTTCTGCTGATCTGCGCATTCATGTCTCCCCCAATGATCAGTACATTGTGTTTGAGAGTGTGTCTGCATAGGGAAGATAGCTCGTTATAGAATGTTATGATGTCCGTTTAATCGCTGACATTTGTGGGCTGCTGTAACACAAGACTACAGTCATGCAGGGGTTTCCATTAAACATAGTCCTCATTATTCTCCGTTGGATTTTTTCTATGCTGTTAAGCAATTTTAGGGCCCATGGGCTGAAGAGCATTCCTACACTCCCTATGCTAGCATTGACAGAGTTTTTCCATGTGGATGCTGACACAAGCATCCAGCCATTTCCAGATTCATGGTATTTTAATTCTAAATCACTATGGTCAAATCTGTGTTCTTGCACACATATGATGTTTATATTTTTTTCATTTGTAGACGCTGTTAGTTTGAGTAGTTGGCTTATTGTCTTTAGTGTTCTAACGTTAAATGTTACTAAGTTAAAAGTTTTTTTTTTTACATCTAAATAGGTTTCTATTGTGTTTGGGTTCTATGGCTGTATTTTCAGATATTGTGGTTAGAGCTATGACTTCATTGGTGTGTGTGCCATGTTTGTCTGTGCTGAGAGTAGTGGGTTTTTGGGTGTGATGTTGTTGTTGGGGCTCTGTAGGTTATTTTTCGAACACTGGGCCAGAGCTCGAACCTCAGCGGAATGTGCACCTTTTATTGTAGTGGGAAGCACAATGTTGCATGAATCTTTGACTTTTTGTACTATCATGAATGGTTTGGGTTGAAGTCATAGACATCTATTGATGGCTGTTTATTTATCTCATCAATAGGCAATAGTCTCAGAGATGAGCAGCAGTAGTTACCTTACTGAACTGTTTAATCCTAGCTGTTGATCCATTTTGGGTTCCTCTGCCCAGAATCTTGTGAGCTACACTGTTGGCCCATTTTGGGTTTTTCCAATGCATCTCACATCCACCATGCTGTTACTCATGGTTTGTTTTACATAGGGCATGTAGGATTTTGCATATAACTGTTCTATAAAAGAAGGGGGTACGACGATTCTAAGTTTTAACTTAGTATAAGTTCAGATGTCTTCTCCTAGTTTAGTATTTGGTGGGGTGGAGGGATACCAATTGTGGCAAGACATTAAGACTGAAATATAGTATGGCCTAATGATTCATTAAGATCTAACAGACAAAATAGGGGGGAGGAAACACACAAACTAAAAGCACATAACGATATCGATTCAAGGAATTTCTAGCTAATTATACTGTCATATTTAGAAAATAAAATGACAGAATTTGTTAAACTGAAATTTGTATGAAAAGTAATAAAAAAGATTATTTTGAAATGTTACAAGCAATAAAATTATAACCAAAATAAATAATTCACCTTCTTTTTTGTTTTCTTGTTCTTAAAATTCCAATACGGCAGCTTAAATTCATGCATGGTCTTTCTAAATATGTTAGTCCAATAATGCCTTAGATTTCAACTCATTTAGAGGAATTAAATTATGGGATGGAAGCAAGGGGCTATAATGATTTCTCTATGTAGTAGTGGGAGAATAGGAGGTAAGAATTTACAGACATTAACAATTAACAGCACATGGCGATACTCGACAGCAAGAATTCTTGCTATTATACCGTCATATTTAGAAAATAAAATGACTGAATTTGTCAACTGAAATTTATATGAAAATTAATAAAAAAGATTATTTTGAAATGTTACAAGCGATAAAATTATAACCAAAATAGATAATTCACCTTCTTTTTCATTTTATGGACAAAGGGTTGCATCTTCCCATTCCCCCAAAAAAGGAGACCTAGGAATCGCTAGTAAGGTCTCCAAATTATTTAGAAATCACAGAAACATTTATTGTTTATTGTCAATATTTACATCATTTTATGGTTTGAATATGTATGTCTTTTTCTACATAATCACCATTTCAGTCGATGTATTTTTGTAGGTGCTGTGGCAGTGTTTGTATGCCCATGTTGTACTTGCTTGCTGCCACGACTCACCATAGACTTACATTAATTGGTGATTAATTTCAGTCGATTTAATGGCTTTTGCGTTTAACCACCGAATAACTGCATGAATTCCACATGATGGTAGTGTCATCAAAAACAACTGTGAAGCCAAGACTGAGCAAGGCAGTAAGGTGCATGAAAGTGCAGGCATATGCACAACAAATACAGCAGTATTACCAATAGCCACATGAACAGTTTCCCTCTATTCCCAACACTTTGGAAACCTTACTTTTGGAATCTCCCTCGTATATATATATACAGTAAAGTAGGCCGGTTTAGCTCTGTCAGTAGAGCATCTGCCTAGAAATCAAGGTTCTGGGTTTGATACCAGCCTCGGCAACTCAGCATATGAGTAGCACAGTGATCTGTGCAGTCATGTGAGGCAATGATGGTTAAGTGTGGCGCTCCACCTCAGATGCTAAAAATAATCTCCTTGGTATAGTGCTAGTGAAAAGGAGATAGACACCCTGGCTGATGCCAACATTAGGCTGTGCTGCTGACTTTACTTACTTTATACACACATACACACACACATATATATATATATATATATATATATATATATATGTAAGGTATCCAAATGACTGGTAGTAAGGGATGATTCTATTTGGGATCTTCAAAATCTCACTGTATAACCATACTGTATACTCTTGTATATTCATACAAGGATTTTTATAAATCCCTAAAGAGATCTCAATGTATAATAATCAATAAATTGGATTAAATACAGAGCAATACTTAACTTTCAAAGAAAAACTAAACAAACTGTCATTTCATAATAATTTATTTCAACCAGAAACTCAAAAGGCTTTTAAAATTTTTTTTTCAGATCCTTAAAAATCCTATATATATATATATATATATATATATATATATATAGTGAGAGATAAAGAGATAGATAGATTAACTATTTTAGTTTTATACTGCTTGGCTTGCTGGTATTCAAGCACTTTTATCATTTATTAAATCAATTGTGTTTTTTACATTGTTTTTACATATATCTATATATGAGAGAGAGAGAGAGATCAGAAATAGAAGCCAGTGATTCTTACTACAGTTAGCATAACAAAAATATCTACAGCTGCTTGCTAAGAATGAAAGTTGCCAGAAAGCAATCTGTCTGCTCAGAACTATATACTAATCTCTCTCTCTATCTCTCTCTCTCTCTCTCTCTCTCTCTCTCTCTCTTTATATGTACAGTGCTACTTATAAACATTTGTACAAACAGACACTTTGCATCTAATTATTTGTTTTTGAAAGTTAAAACCGGAACATTATGCAAAAAGAACCAAATTCTTGGCAATCAACATCACAACTCATTCATTTAGTCATGTTTTGTGATTTGAATCCGATTTGTTGATTATATATATATATATATATATATATATATTCAACAATGTGTGTATGTATCCATCTTTTGACATTCATGCATGTATGACAGTATGTATGTATGTATATTAATATATATATATATATATATATATAGTTTATTTTCAGTCCATTTCCTATTCAAATACTTATGTATTTATTATTCATAAAGTGTCAATGCAGATTCAATCTTTTCATGAATATTATTAGAATAGAAGCAAAAATGAATACAAAGGCAAAAAAAAGTCATTTGTCTCTTTTCCTCTCTTCCATTGCTTCCCATCCAGCTGCATAGAAACAAAAGAAGACATTTTGTTTTAACTTTCTTTCAAATGGCAGCCATTTTGGATATTGGAACTCTTATCAAGTTTCTCATTTTTATTCAAATTAAATAAAAACTAATTTAGTTTATACTTTGAATAAGTTACTGTAATATTTCCTATGCTTTTACAAAGCACAGATTACTGATACAAGATACTTGTAACAATTAAATCAATGATTTTACTAAAATGGTAGTTGGTGATGATAAATAAATTACAAGTTGTTAACCAAATTTGAATTTGTAGGTACAAATATTTAGTCATGACTTGTACTGCTTTTACCAATATATAAAAAATTTACTGGAAAATATAAAAGTTTAAGTTGAATAGAGAAGAACAAGCCAGAAAAAAAACAAGCCCCGAGGAAAAGTTTTTCATGAAAAAAAAGAATTAAATATGTCAAATGATAAAGTTGGAAATGAATAAGCCATGATATGAAACTGCCATTAATGATTTATTTTTCTACATTGATTAAAACTAGTTGTTTATAAAACAACCCATTATATTATGTGTAGAATTTATTTGAGAAATGTATGAACACTTTTATTTCCTCTAATGGTTACATGCATAGTAATAATTTAAAAGTATTTCATAGGAAGTAAACAGATGCCAACATTTCCATGATAAATTTAGTGCGATATGATAAATATAATAGAAAAACTAAAATTGATGGAGAGGCCTATTGTCAGTATAGGGTTGGTTTAGCTCAGTCAGTAGAGCGTCCACCTAAGAATCACAATGTTCCTGGATCGATACTGGCCCTCGCCAGATCAGCATATGAGTAGCACAGGGATCTGTGTTGTAAAGTGAGGAGCTGATGGTAAGAGTGGTGCTCCACCTCAGATGCTAGAATAATCTCCTTGGTCTAGTGCTAGTGAAAAGGGGATAGACTCTCTCGCTGTATGGCTCATACCGACATTTGGTCACCCCGACAATGACTGTTGGTATTAAAAGGACAGCAAGGGATTCTATACACTTTTCATTAGTGCTTGACCAAAGAGATTGTTTCTGCTTCTGAGGTGGAGCACAATACCTGCCATCAGCTCGCCACTTTACTGCACAGATCCACACTGGCCTATTGTTTGTATCAGCTGAACAGCAAGGGAGTATGTACAATTTTCATTAGCGCTATATCACGGAGATTATTTCTACATCTGGGGTGGAACACAACACCTACCGTCAGCTTCCCACTTTACTGCAGAGATCCAAGCTGTGCTATTCATGTGCTGATTTGGTGAAGATCAGTATTGAACCTGGAACCTTATGGTTCCTAGGCAGATACTCTACCAAGTAAGATTAAAAATATAGTTAGACATTTAATACTTATCTGTATTGTGCAATAAAACTTTTGCAAAATATTAATATCTCAGGATTGCCTTGCGGGTACAAAGGTTACATTTCTAACACTCATAAAAGAATTTGGCTCATTCTTCATAAGTGTTAGTTTTGGTTCAAGAAAGTGAAAGCCATTCACAGATTAATTAATGAATGAATGAATGAATAATAACCACTGTAACATTATCTGATAAAATTTGTTATATTTTTGTATGTGTTCAAAATCATCCATTTTAGATGGTAGGAGTATTTTTCACAGTGGACAGTATGTAGACAAGAAAAATACTCATACTATCTAAAATGTACGATTTTAAACAAATATAGAAATTTACCATCACTAAAATCATATTTTTCACATATATGCATACAAACATACTATATAATTTGAAAGTGCCCAATAAAATAAATTTAAAAATTCAAACCATTTTGCAAAAATTTTCTATTAAAAAATATTTACTTTTTTCTTGTTGGATCTACAAAAATCTTTTCTGTATAACATATATACACATTCTCATGGCAAATTAATGTCATTGTTTTAATTGAGCAGAATAAATAGATTTTATACTGATTAAATTAAATTATTTGTAAAGAATGTTATGTTGGCACCACCAACCTCACCTATATATATATATATATATATATACACTTATGTTTGTAAAAAATAATAGATACTGAAAAAAAGTTTAGTAAAATGAATAAAAAATATTTACATAATTCACGAGTAGAAACAACTAATTTTGAATTTTGGTGACAAATACAAATAACATTCAGTGTTGTAATTAAATATCTAAATGATTTATGAGACAAAAAGTCATAAATATATAAAATCATATTGATTTTGTTTTCCATGAAAATCACCAGGAAGTTGAAATACATAGAAAATTATCATCATCATTAGGTCGCAGTGTTAGCACAGATTCCCATTTCTCTTTCTCACCGACTGTCCCCATCGATAATCACCCTTGGCCGGTCATCACCATGGCACCCAGAATCTGCACAGAGCTGATTGATGTAGGTTTTTGCTAGTTGGCCTACTGTTACATAATCTATGTGGTTGCATAAGATTATTGTCAATCCCCTGTATTTCTAAAGGGATGGCCCTTTTCATATCACGGGCGGGACTTTCCATGGAATAGTACAGAAAGCCTGCGAAATACGGGAAGTCACGTGGAACCTGGTTGGGTCCTCAGTTTTTTCAGTTGGACGTCAGGTAGTGAAGATGTCCTGCCTTAACTTGAACTCAGCATACGCTCGCTATGTTAGTCAGATATTTAGTTACATGAAATGTATAGTTAAGTAAATAAAAGTTTAAGAAAAATAACACGGTCTTGTGATTAATGAATGTCTTGGTAACAAGACTGATTAGAAGAAGAAATGAGTTAAATGCGACCGACCACCAAGATGAAGAGATGTTAGAAGAGACCTAGAAGAACTTAAGATGTCAAAGACACCAGCAGAAGAATAGAAGAAAGTAAGTAATGAAAAGAGTATACAACACTACATTGAGGTGTCCATGTGTTTGTCTTGCTTCTCCAACAGTTTCCATCATGTCTTGTTCATCTTAATTGAATGGTTTATGTAATAGGAGGCAGGTGCCATACAGCTGTTTTCTTATGGGATACTGCTTCCAAGACTTGTTTAAAACAGCATGCAACTTCCTTGTGGATCTCTCATCTAACTTTTTCTCTAAGAGTTTTGTTAAGGTCTAAGTGGTGCAGCCATATAATAGCACTGATAGACAATTATAAAAATGTTCTATTCTAGGTATAAATCTACAATGAGTATGATTCTTTAATCTCTAGATATAAAATAACCTTAGACAGTTTAACATGCCATTAAAATCAATCATTTAAATTAGTTTTCCTCACCCCTTAGGGACTTTTGTCATACTGAGAGAAGCTTAAACATAAGCACTTTGTTAGGGTCCAAGTAGCACAGCCCTATAATAGCACTGATAGAAAATTTTTTAAATGTTCTATTCTAGGTATAAATCTACAATGAATATGATTCTCTAACCTGTAGGCATAAAATAACCTTAGACAGTTTAACATGCCATTAAAATCAATCAATCAATCATTCAGATTAGTTTATCCTCTCCCGCTTATGACCTTGTGTCATACTAAGAGGAGCTTAAACATAAATCAGTGCCAAATTTGACCACCATGAAAGCACATGTTATCATTACGATTATGTCTCTTTCACTCCTAGTCCCCAAGTGTTAGAAATAGCAAAGATTTTTGTCCTTTATCACTAGGGGCACATAGCAACCCCATTAAATTTATTTAGTTAGAGATTTTAAAATTTGGCTTCCATGTTTCCAACACTGAAGCTCACTTCTAATTATCTCAATTACTTACTGGCAAAATTTCTTTGTTTAGTTTTTGATGCTAAATCAAGTTTTGGTCTGTCTGGAATGACATTCTGTGATAATAGATTCTCACACATTATTTCATCACTTTATTGCTTTATTTGCCAAAAGTTCCCAGCAGCCCCCAAATTGAACAAAATGGAAATAATCACCTCTGAGATATTTGATGGTAAACAAGATGATAATTGATATAAATGCCTTTTTGTTGTTATTGTTATTGTTGTTCTCCTTGTCAGAGTCTGTAGTGATTTTTCTATTGACACATACCTGGAATGGAATCCACTGACTGAAATCCTCCAAGGAAGCAACTATCCACGTCTTGAACATGACACAAAGACACACCTTCCTTAAACCAATCTATTTCCTATTCTCTTCCCATCATGCATCATTCTATTTTCACTCTTTTTACTCACCAACTATATAAGATTCACAATTGAGGTGATCATTAGATGTAGCACTTTTAGTTATGAGGCAACTATATCCTTGATCATTTTCATAATATATGGCTGTAAATAGTTGGTTGGTTGGTTATTTTATTTATTGATTTATCAATCCTTGTGGGATATTTAATGCCAAATATTATTTTTTGTATATATGATTTGTGAGTGAAAAGTTTGTAGGTAAATATTTTTGTTTGGTTTGCTTTTATAAACTGGTACAATTCATTTTCATAAACTACATATGTATTAATAAATTGGTAGAAATAATTTTCATGTTAGATCTTCCGTTAACATTATGTGTATTAATAAACAGGCAGAAATAATTTTCATTAACTTCATGTGTATTAATAAACTGTTAGAAAATAATTTTCATGTTATATTTCATTAACTTCATGTGAATTAATAAATTGGCAGAAATAATTTTCATTAACTTCATGTGCATTATTCAGCCATTGCCTTCTAGCACCTTTAAATAGAAAGGTTGGAGGTTTGTTTGCCAGAAGAGCAATTTGAAGAATAAAACCAGGATTTAATCATATAGATGCTAGGGTTGGACATGACCAGCCAACTGATCAGATCAGACCTCTCCAAATGCTCATCTAGCCCAACTAAGGGTTGAAGTAGAGTGATACAGGTCACATGATCAATTAGTATTCAGGTCATGAATGGCTCAGCCACCAGGATCCTATTCTTAGGCATTATGGGTTGCCACCCACAGCTAACATGTGGCCCCATGAGAGGGGGTGCATTAATGGTGTTTAGATCACAGTTGGTGGTTTCAAGATACACCTTACATAATGTTGTGGCTATATCCTTGGTAGCCATCTTAACTGATAAGTTAGTTAAACTCAACTGAGTGTATCTATCAGGATCAAGTTTATAAACTTAATTGTAACATTAGCTGCAGTATATAAAGTTGGCAGATAAGTAAAAATGGCAGAGAGTAAAAATTTTACAAATTCAAAAAATGAAAAATAAAACAATAAACAGAATGGAAGAAAAAATTGTGACAATTATGAGCATGCTCAAATTAGGAATAAAAAGTAAAGTTGGCAGAGTGGCCTATTGTCGGTATCAGCCAGACAGCGAGGTAGTCTATCCCCTTTTCACTAGCGCTAGACCTGGGAGATTTTTTTTGCTGAGGTGGAGTACCACACCTACCGTCAGCTTCCCACTTTACCACACAGATCAGATTACCCAATCTGTGCTAATCATTCGCTGAGTTGGCGTAGACTGGTATTGAAGCATAAATCTTGCTATTCCTAGGCGAATACTCTACCGACTGAGCTAAACTGAACCTTTTTAGTTAAGAATAGTATGTAAGTATTTTCCTAACCTCCTACTAGGCCGGATTTTACAAGGAGTTTTCAACGTGGAGAACCATGTACAAACTAGAGCTCATGCAGTGACTAGTGCAAAAAATGTGTGACGCCTTCAGAATCCCCCTTTTGGGACACCTTATGCACCAGGCAATAAACCTAGCCCTACCCCTTTTAGACGAGGGGGCAGGTGTTACCAAAGTGGATATCTCCTGGGATTTTATTTTTATTTTATATCTTACTAGTCCAAAAGCCAAAGCCCCCAGATAAATATTGGAATAGCATGTATATTTCATGACTCTGGGTCAGGTTGGCTGGTTTATTTAACAGCATATCAACTCCTTATGGGTTATTTAATGCCAAAATTTTATTCATTTGTAAATGTGTTGTAGAGGAGTTAACACCCCTACAAGATGGACTGGCTCATAGCCTTATAAGAGTCAACGTAGCAATGATAAAGTCGAGAAAATATGTTTGGACGAAATCACTGCATTTGACTACAGACATTTGACTCTCCTAATTCTTGTACGCTTGTCTTGTGAATTGTACTACTTCTTGTTTTATGTAATAAGTATCTGTTAGCACCAGATACAAGTGCTGAAAAAATATATATCAAGCACACTATTTCTCTGTGTATCTTTTACCACCTCAACGATACAACAAAATCTTTAATTGTAATAATAACTACATTTTCAATGTTCCATTACATTTTTGAATTGCACTTTCTATTTATCAATAATCATTTGTTTGTGGAGATGTCTGAGGTGTAATGGTTATCGTTATAGGAAATGGACTTGGCAACACAAGTTCAAATCCTGAACAAGGCTGTTTGCATTTCAAATAGCACTAATACAATTCGGAAAGGTATGTATCCAACTATTCTCCCTCTAGCTATGGGAAAATATGATGGAGGACTGCATTCTTTAACCTTGGTTATGCAACTAGTCTAGGAGAAGAAAAACTCTGAATTTAAACCTCTTAAATCCTGCTTCAGAAATTGACCATGTCTCGCATCCTGTTCATATGGAGGGGTTGGTAAATACATATAATCATTTGTTTGCACACAGTTATATGATATCAAACATTCCTATTTAATACAACCAATTTGCACACAGTTGTATGGCTTCAAGTATGAAGGGGTAATTCCTCACTTCTTTGCACTCCAGTTATGTTATTATCTAATGGTATCTAATACTTTCAAATAATTTTTTAAATTCTTTTAATCTCTTTGCAAGGCTCTTCAGGACTATTATAAATATATCATTAATTGTATATATATATATATATATATATATATATATATATATATATATATATATATATATATATATATATACACATCAGGTTATAAATGGATGTGCATGGTGTAATGGTTAAATTCATAGAAAATGGACTTGTTGACGCGAGTTTAAGTCCTGGATGAAACTGTTTATATTTCACATAGTGCTAATACCCTTGGGAAAGCTATGAATCCAACTACTCTTCCTCCAGCTATGGGTAAATAGTGGGGAGGATTGGGCTATTTAACCATGGCTAGGTTACCAGTCTAGAAGAAGGAAAACACTGAATTCAAACCTGTTAAAATCTGCTTAAGAAATTGACCTTGTGTCACATCCTACTCGTGGGGAGGGGGTTGGTAAATATATATATATATATATATAATTTAATATACCAAACTTATTGGTAAACCCTTGTGGTAAGAAAAAACCCGGCAAATATTTTGATTGTAAAAATTTACTACCAAACATCACCTGGGGAAAAAATGAAAAAAAGAAAAGACCCAGATGGTCGTACCAACCGAAAATAATCAGTTAATACTATAACACTTGACTAAAAGAAAAAAATGATATATATATATATATATATATATACATGAAAAATATATATATATAAACCACTCTGAATATATAAATGTCAGATTCTTGCCCTGATGAGCTACTAAGCAAAACTGTTGTTAGGTATATCCGACTCATTAGGTTTAACTTTATATATATATATATATATATATATATACACACACACATCAGGTTAGAAGAAAATTCTGTTGCTAGTTTTGTTATAACTTGAAAATTATTGATTGTATAATCTATAGTTATACATAAAACATACTTTTTGTTTTTCATTTCAAGATTATTCAATGTCAAGTTCTGAATTGATGTGACTCATAAAAATGAGTGGATACAAGAACCAATAGAGACACTACATGTTTTATGAGTTCGAAAAGGATTCATCAGCTTCAGAAAGAGTAAGCAATATTTGCCCTGTTTATTATTATGTTTTAGTTTTGTTTAACAGCATATCAATCTCTGTGGGTCATTTAATGCTAAAAAGGTTACATTGGTTTTGTCTTCTATATGAGTTTCAGGATTTAGGGTATTGGCTTTTACAGTAGTATTTGGTTATATTGAGTCTGTTTTTGGTGAAGAGGTTGATTTGGTCAGATCTTGATGAAAAGGTTGCTTTTTGTCTTTTAGAAAACTCAAGATGTCGCCTGTTTTGGTGTTTTTGAAAAGGTCATTTAAATTGTTTGTCTGGTTGTATTTGGAACAAGTTTGTCTGAAACTGATACAGCTTAAGAGGATGTGTTGACAGTGAAAGGTACTTTGCATATTGAACATGATAGAGCGTCTTTCTTTTTTTTTATTATTACTGACAAGAATATGCACTTTCAAAGGTGTAACTTGTTAAATTTTAATGTAATGAAATAAATTAAATTAGAAAGACTGACAAAATTAAATAAGAAAGCATATAAAAAAATTACACTCATTCTGCTCATATTTTAATTAGTTTCTATATAAAATCATTGATTGATTTTAATACACTGGAGAATAAAACAATGATATTAGAGATCAATAACACCAAGTAATTATTTATTAAACCTGGTTTTGTTGAAACCAGTATGCAAATTAACCTCACTATATATCATGTAAATCTTTATTTCTTAGTAATATATAAAACATTACAGGATTTTAAATTCACTAATAATATGGGCTGTTTTGAGGTAAATCTAACTCAGATTTTCATAGACATGGTTAATACATTAAATTTATTCTATTCTATGTATTAATGATTTTGACTATAAATCAAATACTCATTGATAAACTTACAAAATTCTTGGGGGTATTGTGATGTAAGCAGTGACATAGTTTTGGTTACAGACAGACACCAAATCCCCATTATAATGAGATGTGTCAGGAATGTCATTGATGAATTATTCAGCTTAATAATCAGTCAAAATCTGTTATTAAAAATAATTTATAATAGCAAAATCTTTTTTTTGGGGGGGAAAGGATCATCAGCCATGATGAAAACTGGATCCTTTGAAATCATATTCAGCAGGGGTCACCAAACTACGTCCCATGAAGGCATTTTATCAGGCCCGTTGATGCTACTTGAATTTGTTTGTTCTTTGATAATGCTTTGAAAATATTTTGCCTAAATTTGTTTTTGTGCATCTTACACCACTCATCCATGAATATAACATGGAAAGATGAATTTTGTTTTACATTTTTTTCTTAGAGCTTTTGTTGTGGCTAGTAAGTATCAAACACAATAATAATGTGGCCCGTGCTCGTTATTTTTTCAATTATCCTGATATTCAGCAAAAGAGACAATGGTCCAAGGAATAGCCCGTTTCTGTACCAAAACCAGGATTCAAACTAGAGAAGGCTGGAATCGGAAAAGTACAGTCCATCAGGAAATGCCAGGTTTTAATGAAACAGTCACTTCTAAGAGATTCTACTGTCATCAACAGGAAGCTCTACACCAGTCTTTGTTGAAAAAGCAAGCTTCACCGATCAATAGCAAAGGTATGCTAATCTTGCATGACAAAGCAAGACTACACACTGCAAACAAGAAATGAATTTGGCTCTGAATATAGAAATCTAACCTACTCTCTTAATGTTCCATTGGATTATCAACTTTTCAAATCTTTACAATATTTTCCTAAAAAGAAAATAGTACACAAATTATGAAAAAGTTAAAAAAGACAGATGTTTCAATATGATTAATCTTAATGGCATATCAACCTATCTGTGGTTATTTTATACTTAGAGCAGCGATGTTGATAGCTTTTTAATTTAGTGCATCCTGGGATACATGCAATTGATTTGAATGAGTCCCCATGATGGGTCCCAACAAAAGTTTCTTAATGAATTATAGGGTTTTTATTTATGAACAACTAAACCAATATAACCCCTACCTTGTACACCATACAATGTAATTCATTTCCAAGAAAATATTGAAATACATTTACAGTTAGCTGGAAATGGTTGGGGAAGAAAAAAAACCAAAACACTGGGACGCATGGATACGATTTTACTGTGTCCTTTTAGATTTTTATGTGTCAGTGATGCAGGACGCACACCTATCAGCATCTCTGTTAAAGGTTAGGGAATTGCATTCATATTTATATTTGTGTAAATATTTAAGATTTTTTTTTCACTGAATGAATATGAATAATTTGCAAACAAATCTATTTGACCCCATCTCTGTGTCAGAACAGACCAAAGAGTACTAGCAATAAAGGTACATTCCATATTCCACCAGATACCCAGAACGGGAACCTCATTATCAGATGTAGTTTAGTGTCATACTCCAGGGATCAACATATTCTAAGCCCCCATTGACTGGGCAATAAAGATGTTTAGTTTTATCTCAAAAGCTGAACAATTTTATGTCTCAATCATTAATAACTAATGAAATTTTGTCATCTATCTTCTATACATATATAAAGGTCAGTTTGTTTGTATGTATGTATGTCTAGAGGAAACCACAAAAATAAAACAATTAATGACAAAGTTAATATATATATACACATTAAATATCACCAGTTCTTACTTTTTGTGCAAAAATTATGAAGATTCAATTCATATTTGAAGCTATTTAAAATATACATAGAAATAACATTGAAATTCTACTTAAAAAATGTTCAGCATTTGTAAATTTCAAAAGTAAACAAATCAATACACCAGTGTAACACCCCCTCTAAGTCTTTTTACTTATTGATTGAATTAGTAATTGATCATTAAATACATCAATTATATCTCACCAAAAATAAAGTGAGCGGACTTTCTTCCTGACCAAAAAAACAAAACAAACAACTGTCACAAATGAGTTTAAAACCTAAATGTGGACGGGACAGTCTAATCTATAAACCAAATTTAAACATCCTAAAATAAGCTATAAAATTAAAGTCTGCAATTCTCAAACTCTCATTCATAGGGCCGAAGAGAGGCAAACATTATTCCATTGATAAGGAAGTGAAATCTGTAGTGAAGAAATGGTTCAAAGAACAGTCAACAGAATTTTACGGGTCAGGGATACATGCTTTCATTCAAAGGTAGAGCATTGCTTTTGAGAGAAATGGTGACTATGTGGAGAAGAATGGATATGATCCACAGAGGACCAGCTTCATTTTAATGTATGATACATGTTCCTGTGTTAGTAATTATACCTGTCATAAACAAAATGGCATTACTTTGTTTACTCACCCTCATATAAATTATCTTAAGATTTTCTGGTTGTCATTTCTCAGGATCAAATTACAATAAAACTCTTCAGCATTCATGTTGATTTCAATGCTGTTGTCTGGATGGTCTTAATTCTTCCCCTAATCTCCAATTCCTCCTGTCTCTTTTCCAAGTACTTAGGGCTCATAACAAGAGCACCAACTACAATTGATATCAACATAACCTTCATGTTTTACATTTTTTTCCACCTCTCTCCTAGAATTTGTCTATGTTTTTGCTTTCTTTCATCTTTTACTCTATATGCTAGAATGGCAAAATCCACTTGTTGAAATATTCTTTTCTTCTTGTTAATTGACACTAGAATTGATCTTCTGGCCAGGATTGGCACCAACTACAAATGATATCATCTTCATGTTTTTTTAGCTCTAGTAAGATCCAAGTATTTGTTCATTTTTCCACTTTTTCATCTTTTACTCTATGATGTACTGCAGGAGTCACCAAACTACGACCTGTAGATCAGATCCATCCCATGAAGGCATTTTATCAGGTCACGAAATTGACTGATAAACATTTGAAAGCAATTCTCTTGATTGGATGTAGCAATTCCAAACCAAACATTGATGATATCTTGAAAGGCAAACTTCAGTTTCGCAAATCACACTAAACATTTCTGCTAATGTTGTGTTCTTTGATTATGTTTTGAAAATAAATATGTTGGTTGAATTTGTTTTTGTGTATCTTACACCACTCATCCATGAATATAACATGGAAAGATAAATTTTGTTGACATCTTTTCTCAGAGCTTTTGTTCTGGCCAGAAAGTATTGAACACAATAATAATGTGGCCTGTGCTCATTATTTATATAATTATCCGGCCCACCATGAAAAAAGTTTGATGATCCCTGATCTACTGGAATGGCAAAATCCACTAGTTGACAAGTTATTGTGTACTTGTTAATTAACACTAGGTTTAGTTTTCTAGGTGATCCGTTTCTGCTGCATAGCTTTATAATATTCATACACAATAAGCCAAATATATAATTTCCTATTACATAGTTATTATTTTTATAAAAAACACTTTGTAAAGAATTGTCTAAAAAGGTGGCTTTGGCAAATCATAGGAAGAACTGAAATTTAAATGCCAACAGAATTGAATCTTAGTTATTGTCTGGTGATCAAAGTTCAGAACTTATGAAGAAATTTTATCTTTGAATTCCTAAATATAAGCACAAAGACTTACACAATATTTAATTAATGGTTTCTAATATCATTTTATGATGACTGCGGGACTTTGTACTAATCAAAAACAAATCATAATGTCATATGAGAATAAGCCGGTACAGTTAAGAGAACATATATATATATATATATATATATATATATATATATATATAATAAAATTGTTTTATGTTGGTTTACTCACCTTTTCCATTTATATTTTCACATATATATGTGCACTTGCATACATATATATTTAGTGTGAATTTTTCTATTTCTTGCTTTTCCTGTATGTAAGTTCTTATGGAATGAGTTTAGTTTGTGTTGTAAGGAAGGATATTTCCCCTACAAGAAAGTTTGCCATGTTCAACAAAAGACATAAAAGATCTACTTATTATCTCCCCTTGTACCAAAAGGTAATAAACCTATTTGTTAACCATTTTCCAGATTCAATGTTGTTTATTAATGAAGTCAGTCACAATATTTTAGTAACAAAGATGAGATAAAATGTTGTAACTGAGTTTATCAATAAACTTACTGTGTCTTCAATAGTTTTCATGGCATGAATTAACTCTTAACATCATATACTGCCTCATTCCGCCTGGCCAGAAGTCACATTTGTTTTCCTAATCCACCCAAAATGATAGCCTTTGTTTAATTGCAATATTAAACATATTTAGAAGTCTTTAATTCAAGGGAAATAACTCATGTGACTTTAAATGAAAAGGCCATTTTTAGCCATTTTTTTTGTATCCTTAGAGGAAAAGGGATCTGAACTTAGAAAATTCCCAACAGGATGTTAAGAGTTAATAAATGGTGAGAAATTTGGAGACAATTATCTCTATTCTGTTCTCAGAACAGAAATATGTTTTTCTTTTTGACTCCATGAGTGATGACTGAAAACAGGTAGGTGTTATACCTTTGAAGAAAGGGAACCAAGGAGAACGTTTTAAAGGGCTGAATTGTTATGTGAACAACAAACACATGACATGGGAAGCCACATTCAAAATCTAAGGGAAGACAATCATTTTTTTGTCTCCCTACAAGGCCATGTAACTGGTTCTCAAGATATTCAAAATGACTAGATATTTTGGGGGCAGATTTCATAAATATAGATAATAGAGAAACTTATAAGGAAATAACTTGACCAATTCTGCTACACAAGTTCCATCATTTGATTACTGAACATTTTTTAATCTAGTACAAAACAAAGAAAATTCATTAATTATAAATTTTTGGGAAATATGTATTAACCCAAACCCCTCTGCCATGGGCAGGATGTGACACAAAGTCAATCACTTTTTTAAAACAGTACAGTTGATTTGAATTCAGGGTTTTCTTTCTCTTCGGTTATTTGCCCAACTAAGGCCAAACAACCCACTGCCCTACTATTTATCCATAGCTAGCAGGAGGAGAAGAGATGGATTCAGGCCTTTTGCAAGGGCATTAGCACAAAATGAAACATAAATAGTCTTGTCCAGGATTTGAAAGCAGGTTACCAATTCTATGGTAACTGTTAAGCTGAACATGCCACCTTATTTCCTAATAAGGAAATAACTTGACCAATTCTGCTGCATCAGTTCCAACATCTTTGTGTGCCGAACATTTAAAATTTTTTTATACACAACAGACAAAGAAAATTTTAGACAAAATCCTTACAAATATTTACTTTCCTTTTTTATATCATAGACTTAATAACAAAATTTAAAGGGTTGTAGATTTTGGTAATTGATTCATTTGCATTATATCTCATATATATAGATTAATAATAAGAGAAGCTAACAGCCATTTATCTATCTTCAATACATATATAAAGGGCAGTTGTGTGAATCTGTATGTCCTGAGGAAACTTCGAAAATAAAACAATTAACGACAAAGTAAATATGTATACACATTAAATATCACCAGGGCTTGGTTTTTGAGCAAAAATAATAGAGATTTGATTTATATTCGTGAAGATAATTAAAAGATAAAATCTAAATGATAACAGCATGGATTTTTTTTCATTTAATATTTTAGATAGTAGACATTAACATTTCTTTTCAGAATAGCTGGTCTATTTTTTTTACATAGGGACTTAAATGGGGCATCCCACGAGGATTCAACTCATGATTCAGTAATGTATCTGCGGGACTAACTTAAAAAAATCCCCTCTACCCAGGCAATGCCGGGTAGCCGCTGCTAGTACATATATAAAAGGCAGCTCGTGTGTAAGTATGTATGTTTGGATGAAACTACAAAAATAAAACAATTAACCACAAAGTAAATATATATACATATTAAATATCACCAATTATTGCTTTTTTATTTTTAAAAATTAGAATATACATAGAAATAGCATTGAAATTCTACTTAAAAATGTATAGCATTTGTAAATCTCAAAAGTAAACAAATCAAGGCACCAGCCCACCCCCTCCACGAACCAGGTGTCACTGGGTAGCTGTTTCTAGTTCCTTATAAGGAAATATTTTGACCAATTCTGCTGCATCAGTTCTATCCTCTTTGAGTAAAATTATTTAAATATGGGCATTTTCAGTTTTATAATTGAAAAAAAAAAAATGTATTGTAAAAAATGTAAATGATTTCCCCATTGAAAAAAAAAAAACAACTTGAAAATTTTAGACAAAAATCCTTACAAACATTTACTTTCTTTTTTTATATTATAGACTTAATAAGACAATTTGAAGGATTATAGATTTTAGTAATCTAATTATTTCATTCAACTGGCATTTATATTGAAATATATTTGCATTAAATCTCATAAATAGGGATTAATAAAAGATACTAATAGTCATTCCTTATAAGGAAATAATTTGACCAATTCTGCTGCATCAGTTCTATCCTCTTTGAGTACTGAACATTTTTTTAATTTAGTAGACAAAGAAAATCCACTAATTCCAAGAGATTTTCTTGAAGTATTTAAAAAATCTACAAAAGAGATAACCATAATTTGGTTCTTTTCAATTGAAGAACTTTGTTATCATTAAAATAAACATGAACAAATGGTGAAAAAGTATTGGAATTATCCACTGTGTTATTAGATTATTTAAGTAATGACTATTAGTCAAAAAGGATTTGTCTGAGATGAGGTTTGATAATTTGTATTATTTGGACTGTTTTCCTCACCTTTATTGTTATATCCCCAATGTTTCTGACAATGTGCTCTCCAGCCTTATTCAAGTGTTTCTTGTCATAATCAGGCACCTTCATGAAAAACTTTGAACCAAACTCTTTATTCAATCCACCGGGGTAGACTGTTCTCATTACGTTAACCATGACTGGGTACAAGTGTTAAACTATTTTTAAGGATTCTATGTTGTTATTGTCCTTGGCCAGTATTGAACCTGGAACCTACAGTCAATTGTCACTTAGAACTGTATTAACTCAACCCTTACATCTGTTGTACTGTAATTATCCACTATGTTATTATATTATTTAAGTAATGACTAATAGTAAAAAACAAAAGAAAAAAGGATTATAGAAAAAAAAAGTCTGTTTTGCACTTAGGTAATAATATTGAACAATCTAAGTAGACATATTCCTAATGAAATTAATTATAAAAAAAAGCAATGCAATAGATTCTGGTTAACTGAGACACTATGTGAACAGAGTAATTTAGCCCAATTATTTATTTTATTAATATATCTGGTAACTTTCCAATTTTACCTCATTCACCCAAATGCTACAAGCACTCAAAAACCTCTTTCATAATAAAGTACATAAAGATGAAGAAAAAAATTGTTATATAAAAAAGTCCATTTAAAAGATTTTCTAGAGAAAATTATCCAAATGTTATTAATTTTTGACTAATCTTTCTTTTATCTTATTTCTATCACAATTCCCAAATTAAATACAAAGAATAAGTTTCTGACAAAATTTGAACTTGTATCCCTTACATTTGGGGGTAAGTCTTACTATAACAGTGCCTTGCTGATTAGAGCATGAAAGCAACCAACAAGAGTCATTTAGATCTAGCAATATTCTTTTTTTTTCTAAACTGAATTTAAATTAGTGAAATAGATCCATAATTAGGACCGAGCCTATTCTAATAGTAACCACCCCAAGTGGCTTTAACAGGTTCAAATTCAGAGTTTTCTTCTCCTAGACTGATTGCCTAACCAAGGTTAAAGAGCCCAGTCTGCCCTACTATTTACCCATAGCTGAAGGGAGAGTGGTTGGATTCATATCTTTCCCAAGGGTATCAGCACTATGTGAACTGTAGCTTCATCCAGGATTTGCACTCGGGTTGACAAGTTCATTTCCTATCACTCTAACCAACATATACCACACACCTACAACCTCTAAGATATCTACAATGCTACTATGTTTATTTACGCTAATAGTATTAGATGTAATAGTATTAGATGTAATAGTATTTGTGGCTGCCGTAGTAGCAGCTGTAGTTAGTAGTATTTTTTTGTACATGGCTAACAGGTCTGTCTTTCGCCCCTTCCTTTCCCCTTATCCCTGTGTACCCAGTGACCTGGTCATCCTTTTGTAATTTAACTTAGAGAAAATAGTTTGTTGAGTTTAAAAACCCCTAAAAGTATGTGTAAATGCATTTTTGAGATTGGTGGAATACTTATTTGCTTTGTATAGCTATTTAAAAGAAAATCACTGCTGTTAGGCAGTAAAAGCAAAAAGTTTAGTGAAAAAATGAAAGTTTTCAGGGTGTTTGGATTTGGCGTAGTAATTTTGGTAGATAGTCAGGTTAAGGGAATTCCAGCAAGAATTTTTCTTTCCCTTTGAGGTGGCTGCACAGTGCAGTCACAACTTTTTGGGCTCTCAAATGTAGAGCATTTTGGGTGGTAAAATTGGTCAACGCACTCTTAGTATAAAGTTACTAAGTCATAGTCCCGTTCAAATCCAAACCTCTATTGTGCTAACAAAGGTAAATTGTTTTCCATTCTTTTCTTGAAACTGTATTTGCTCTGTAAGTTTTAAAACATGTGTTATTTTCCCTGTTAAATTATAAATTGTCTTAAATGGTAAATTATTCCTTTACCCCTAGTTAACACACTGTGCCTTTTGGGGCTATTTAAGTTTTATTTAACCCTTTTGATATTGCTCCTTTAGTTTGTAAGTCATAGTTTTTATAATTAAGTTTTATCAGTATATGAGTAGCACAGATTGTATAATTTGATCTGTGCAGTAAAGTGGGGAGCTGACGGTAGGTGTGGCGCTCCACCTCAGCAAAAATACTCCCTCTGGTCTAGCACAAGTGAAAAGGGGATAGACTCCCTCACTTTCTAGTTGATACCGACAATAGGCCACTCTATCAACTTTACTTATATTGTTTTGGAGATCTGGAAGTACCTATTCACTGCCATTACTCCTAGGCCCACTCTGATTTTTAATTAATTATTATCATTCTTTAAAAATGAACTAACTGATAACTTAGTAATAAATTAAATCAATCATGAAATGGATTTTGTTTTGAAAGCATTTTTGGGATTAAGATCTTTGTAATGTTATCTCAACAGGAAGTAATGTTATTAAAAAGAACATACAATTTCACAGCGTGACGATAGTAATGAAATATTCACCATAATTGACTCATTGAGGTGTCTCATGACCTGGTTAGAATATTGGCATTTTATCATGAGAAACATTACAAAAGGTATTCAAATGTTCTTTTTTTTAAAAAGGGTTTCTCCTTCAGTATGATAAGAATAATGCAGTGACCTGAAAAGCATTTGATATCACTAGCAAATACAGCAATACTTTTTTCCCAACTCTCAAAGGTTTTAGAGGTTCATCAGATACCAATATGCATAAAGTAGATTTAAAAAAAATTCTATTGTACACTTTCCACTCCTGTGAATATTGAGTTTGATTTGGTTTGGTTTATTTTGTTTTACTGCATATCAACCAGTGGGTCATTTAATGCCGATAAAGTTTTGAAATGAATTAATTCTTAATTGATACTCAATTTTTTCATAAACACATTTTTCTATTTAAACCATAGATGGGAACCTAACAAGTACAACCACTCCGGGCCAGAGTGGACCAGGGAGCAATGGTGATGAAGGGGTGCTCCACATTCCCCAGACCTCCAGAACTGGAACCTCATCATCAGATAGAGTTTAATGTCATTCCCAGGACATGAAGACTCTCATCCACCACCTTCTAGCACCCATATGATAAAAAGGGTTGGGGCTTGCCATAAGGGCAATAAGGTTGGGGCAATCATATAAGTAGATGTGATTAGCAGGATTAATCAAAGGGTGTAAATGCCACTAAACCGACCAGATAATCATGTCTTATTTTTATATAGTTATTTTTGTTTATAAAAATTAACTATAATCACAGTATCCAATTTAGAGTAGTTTAATGGGTTTATTAAAACCCTTTTATGCCGACCACTAGTTTCTGCGGCCTATAAGCCCTAACCAGAAAAGGGAAAGGGAAGTCACGTACAACCTTTAGAGTTTACGCCACTGGTTGGATAGGCAATAATGGTAAGTGCTTTCTATTTCTTTGAGGATTTCCTATTTCTTTTTAAAAGTATTCGCTGTTATCCGTCATTAAATGTTATTTGTTTTTCCTAGTACAGTTTCACATTTATTAAATAAACTTAATGACATCAGTAAAGAATCGTCATGCCATCCCTTTCTTTGAGATCAATAGGCAGTAAAAAAGGAGGCCTCTCTGACCGCCCATCTAGCCTAAGTAATGGCCTAAGTGAAGTGTTGAATATTGAGTTTAACACACTTGTTGAACCATTTGAACCAACCATTTTATCTCAAATGATTTTTACTTACACATTTTATTTGCACTTATGAAATGGAATGATAGTTTAGATAACTCAGGTGTTTTATTCAGATTATTCTGGTTAGGATAAAAACAAACAAAAAAATAACAGCAAAAAGCAAATGCAACGTTTTTATAATGAATTGTGCTAAACACTAAGAGAGTTATTGTTGTTATTGTTGTATGAGGATGTGCAAGGCAATTGAAGATTCTTGGCTTGTAAAGATAAGAAGATAAATATAACAAAATTAATGGTCTCTTTTGTTGCACTTGTCTATCTGGAAGAAAGAAGAAAAGAAAAACTAATTGCATTTTTGTTTTATAAAATGCTATGTATTCTTAAGACTTTCTAGGAAGATAAATGCACGAAAAGAACCAGGAACATTTGTGTGTCCTCTACAAACACACACACACACATATACTTATATATATGCATACATACATACATATATATATATATATATATATATATACACATATATACATATATATACACACATATACTTATACATATGCATACATACATATATATATATATATATATACATATATATACATATATTAATACACACACATATATATACATACATACATACATATACATACATATATTAATACACACACACATATACTTATACATATGCATATATACATATATATACATACACACATATATATATATATATATATATACATACATATATTAATACATATACATATATACATATATTCATACACACATATATATACATACATATATATATACATATATACATATATTAATATACACACATATACATATATACATATATTAATATACACACATATACATACATACATATATTAATATACACACAGACACACACATTAATACACACATACACAATATATATATATATATATAAAACATGCACATAAGATGTAGTGTAATGATTACTGGCATAGAAATATAATTGGTGAACTGAGTTCAAGTTTTGGTTGAGGTTGCTTACACACTGACTTAAAAGAAGGCATAAGTCCATTTTTACTTTCAACTATACATAAATAATAGGGAAATTGGAGTCATTTAGCCAGGTCAGAACATACCCACCATTACCCTCCCCCCAAAAAAAATTTTGTTGTACAACAGGCCCAAACAACAACTTCATAAAAACTTACAAATGTTACAGAAACAATGAATACACTCTCCAACCACCAAATCGTATATTGTTTAAAATAGAGAAAAACATTGCCTAAAAAGTTTTGTTGCATTAGAACACAAGGACAAACAAGAACAATAGAAAGAAAATGTAGACTTATTCATTCAACAGTTCAATGCATACGTTTCTTGTATTTTACCTTTCGAAAAAATTAAAAAATACAAATTAAATTTTGGTTAGACCAAGAAATTTTCAGTGCCTAATCAAATACATCACACACACACACACACACACACACACACACACACACACACACATATATATATGACTGGAATGAAAGTCTTGTCCGATACAAAATAGTATTAATTTAACCAATAAAGAGAACATTTAAACAAAGTATTTAATAAAACATTGAAACATTTTAGAGACACTGACAAATAATGTTTTGTTTATATAATTCTCAATTTACATGTTGTCTTTATTGGTTAAAAAAATGTTACTTTGTATCAGACAAGACTTTCCAATCTTATATATATATATATATATATATATATATATATATATATATATATATAATCCTGGACAAGGCTGTTTGCATTTCTAATAGTGCTAATAGCTTTGGGAAAGAAATATATCCACCTATTCTCCCTCCAGCAATGGTAGATTGTAGGGCAGACTGAGTTCTTTAACCTTGGTATGGCAACCAATCTATGAGAAGGAAAACTTTGAATTCAAACCTGTTAAACTCCATTTAAAAATTGACATTGTGTTGCATCCTACTTATACAAGGGGAATGGGGGTTATATATATATGTATGAAATAGTCAGATTCTCTTTTTTACTTTATTTTTTTATTTTTTATTGCAGAAGTAATAAGATATAATCACATGAATAAAGATAGAAAATTATTCCATTAAGAAAATAGTAAATTGCTTCCATATAATTTTCAAGATTTTCAGCTGTTATTTTCTCATATCAACAATCTGTGATGTTATAAAGATTATTTTTGTATCGAATAGAAATAATTTGGTGATATCTTGACGACTGTTGCAATATGTGTATATCAACCATCATAATAAAAATAAAGTTACAATTACATTTCTCAAAACGATTCTTGTATAATCTAACATTAACTGGCAAGAAAAGAAAAAGAAAACCACTAATTACAAACATATTTTTATCAACTATTATACATCAATAAACTGTACAAATGAAAGTTATTCAATTTATGTAATATTACAATGATGCTTATTTATTATTTATTATTTTAAAAATATCTTGGAAAATCAATCAGAATTTACAGAATAATTGTTGGTCTCTTTGATCTTCAGTTGTCAAAGATTTTCAAAAATACAGATTCAGGATATGAAGAAGCCAGGTTAAAGCATAACCAAAACCTTATGATGAACTGATTGATAAAAAAAATTCAATAAAGATAAACTAATAATAAAAATAATGATGATTATTAAGTTGGTTGGTTGTTTGGATTTTATGGTATATCAACCCTTATGGGGTTATTTTATGCCGAATACATTTTGTTTTATTCATTCTTGATGAGTATTCAATTTTTTCTATTTAAACTCAATTTTTTTAAACACATCTTTTAAAACTCTTTTTTTTTAAATTTAACCCATCGATGGGACTCTAACAGGTGCTACCACTCTTGGTCAGAATGGACCTGATAGTAATGGTGATGAAGGGGTACTCCATATTCCCCACAGCTCCAGAATTGGAACTTCACCATCAGATAGCTTAATGTCATACCCAGGACATTCCATTATAGAGATAGCCAATTGATATTGATGATATCTCTATTTCCTCCCTCCAGCTATAGGTAAATAGTAGGGCAGACTGAGCTCTTTAACCTTGGTATGGCAACTGGTCTACGCTAAGGAAAACTGAATTCAAACCAAAGGGTCTCTCTTCTATTTGTCAAAACTACTTTCAGAACTCATCCTCCTCCTATTTATTTATTTTATTCTTACAGGTGGCATAAATGGTAATTTGTGGCCAGGTGAAAAGTTTTCTAAGTAGGTAGGTCCTCCCCATTTTGAAGCATTGACACAACATAATCTTCCTATTCCTGTATTTGGCTCTAAACTTAGTAAATCTAAAGAACATGAAAGCAAAGCAAATCTAAATGAATGAATACAAATGAGTGTGAGAGTGAGTGCATCAAAAGCAATGCTTTCCCTACTGACTTGCATGTTTCATGGATTTATTGTTTATATTGGTTGAGTCTATGAAAAGGGGGCTGCATTAGCAGCACAGTATCCTACAGGCTATACCATGCTAGAGACTTATTTAAGTGTTCTGCAATGATGACAAAAGTGCTTTGTAATACATTTGAATAAATATTGTGTTATAGCAACAAGCAAGATGGAATCCAAATCTAAACAACAAAAAAAAAAAAGAAAAAAGAAGAAAAGAAGTTCATATATCTCTTCTTCATCTTCCTTCTCTTCTGTTTCTTATTCAGTGAACAGGCATCCTTACTCTCCTTCTATCAATGCTGATCACAGACAAACCTAATGCTTCATTTAATATCCCTTCTTTTGTGAGTAGAAAAATGCATAGCATTATGGATAACATTTACTCCCTGCAGTGATATAGAATTGATTTTGGTGTATTCAGATGACCAAGTCCAATAATAACAACAGCAGTAGCAGAAGCAGCAGCTACTAAGACAACTACTAGAACCACTGCTCCTATATTTCATTTACTCAATCAAGATTACTATAATTTTATTAATAAAATATACATCTTTTATTCAAAATATTCATCTTTTATCACAATCTCTTCTGTGTATATTTATACACATGCGCACACACACGCACACATATATATATACACATACATATATACACACATGCACACATATATATATATACATATATATATATACACACATGCACATATATATATATACATATATATATATACACACATGCACATATATATACATATATATATACACACACGCAGACACACACATATATATATATACATATACACACACAACACTAAATGTAAGGTATCCACTCACATCAACACACACGCATTACACATATATATATATATATACACACACATATATATACACACATGCATTCATATATATTCATTATTATTTATCTTTTGCCAATATACTTATACATATTTACTGTAATTTTCTGAGTAATAATATGAACTATCTTGTGGGAAGAGGAATTTTCAGGTTCAGTGGTGCTAGATAAGATAACGAATATGTGCAATAACAGAGTTCATATTGAATTGCATTTATTTGATGTGCTTAATCTTTTTATTATCATTTTATTTATTTATTTTATGATTTTTTGTTTTTGAGCAAAAGACAAAAGAAGAAATTGAATTCATTAGGATTCATTGGCCTATTTTTGTTTTTTTTTAGGGAAAAGTCTCATTGCAAAGGACAGGCTGGAGAAATTCAACGTTTTATGCCCATAACTTAGTTATAAATTTTGTAGATAAATACATGTTTAAGTGAGTACAACTTTAAGAGTTTTGGTTCAGATGGTTCTTCCTAAATCATACTCTCCAATTTATGAACATGAGTGACCATCTTAAAATCCATATGTAATAGAGGTAAGTAATGCTAGTACATAATGGTCCGATTCTTTCAGAAATTCTTGCATTAATTCCTAACACTGACAATTACTTTTTGTGTCTCTCATTTGCAATGCTTACTTTTGGGAGTTTTAAGTGAAAACTTTCACAGCAAACAACAGACCGGAAAAATTCAAAATTTTTTGCCCATAACTTTAGATATACGAGAGTGGGTAAAAAAATAATGCCATTTTGTTTAGGACAGGGATACCAACACAAGAACATGTATCATACATCAAAATGAAGCTGGTCCTCAAAACCTCTTTCATGAAGAGATGAAAACATTATTCCAGTGAGGAGGAAGTGAAATCTCAAAGTGACTCAAAGAATAGTCAACAGAATTTTATAGAGAACGAAGGTGGAACATTGCTATTGAAAGAAAGGAGACTATGTGAAGAAGTAGGGATGTGATCCTCAGAGGACCAGCTTCATCTTGATGTATGATACATGTTCTTATGTTACAAATTATACCTGTCCTAAAAAAATGGCATTACTTTTTGACCAACCCTTGTACTAACTGTGGGACATTTTATATAATTATGAAGGAGAGTCAAAAATTATCTGCACTCTTGTTTTATTCAATATAGCAGGGGATAAACAATGTATTTCATTTTTCTATTTTCTCTCCTTTTTCAATGCACTTGGTTCAGCAGGCCACAAGTTTTCGTATTCTCTCCAAGAAGAAGGTTTTTGGTTGGTCATGCAACCATTTATGCAAAACATCTTTCACTTCTTCATCTGGAGGAAATCACTTGTCTGGCCACTTTTAAACTTCTCTATCCACTAATACACACCTCTACACTGTAGTGCAATGTTCCCTTATTGTGCTAAGCCTCTAATGAATTTCAGCCCCTGATCCTCCTAACTAGAGAGATCAGGTCACTTACTTGGTGCTTATAGGGAAGTGGCCATATTTACACAGTAAAGATAGCAAGCAAAATAATGTGATTGGTTCAAACTTTGATCATGTGACCACAACAACCAACTCATTCAAGTGCAGAATGTATTGTGCCAATAATAAAGATATGTTATGGTGAAAGTGCAGATAATTTTTCTCTCTCCTTCATACAATTTGGATGAAATATTCATTTCAATTTATATACATCCTTTTGTTGTCTCTCTCTTAAGAGAAGACACCAAACATTTAGAACTGACCTTAATTCAAATCATTGTTACAGCCCTCCTTTCATAAAAGTTTACCTCATGACAATAAAAGGAGTTTATATACAAGGTGTGTTATAAAAGTATCGAGATTTAAGCTGTATTTACCAAGATAGAAATGAAGAATGAATTGAACGTTATTTCTTTTTTTTAGAATACAAGGTGTCAAAAAGTACAAAAAAAATCAAGATACTTTTTTGACACACCTTGTATATTTGTCTCAATTCTTACCATCATAGTAAAAAACCTTGATTTTAAACTTTATATATTTTTCTCATTTGTTTTACTGACCATAAAAAACATAGACCAACAAACAAGCCCCTTAAAATAGATAAACAACAGCAGTATTCTGCCAGTAACACTTGTATCAATTCTTAGATACTAACAATCCCTTTTTTTATGTTTGCAATGCATTTCTATAATAAAACACAGTTACAAAATAATAATTATCTTATATAATGCCCATTTGTCTGAACAGGGCAGGTACTAGGGTCACATAAGCCCCATTCAAATCTATAATATGGAGCCACACTCTACAACATGTTAATTTTCATAAAATAGTATTCATATAAGATATATGAAAACTGTCCTTTTGAGGCCCCTAAGCAGGTTTGGTTCCTCTCCAGTTGGGGTGTTTGGTGGGAGCACACACCAGTTGTGGGACTTTCAGGAATTGTTAGAGTCTTCCCTTGAAAGATTATACAATTTATTGGATCAAGATTATGTGATTTTTCAAAGCCTAAGGCAACGATTAACAGATATAAACTTAGAGAAAGAAACTTATAGTTTGTGGAGTAAATGCAGACATATCATTTCCACCAAGTTTGTCAATATAATCAGTTTAGATAGACTAAAAGAAAATTAAGAGATTTTAAAAATTTCTACATGAAATCATCTTCATCTGATGCTTAGTTTATTTTACTGTTATCCATAAAAGTAAAAGTAAGTACTTTTAACAGATAACTGCTCCAATTTTAAGTTAATTAAAAAAATTTAATTCTATTATATTTTTGATTTTATATTGTCTATCAAACATTTATTACCCCCCAAAAATTTACGAATTCAACTTAACAATAAAAATAATGTTAAGTTAAACATTGAGTATTGGATTGTTAGTTTACTTGGCTTTATTCATCCTGTTCTTAGTGAAATTTTCATGTCCAAGTGAGCGGTTAAGAAATAAATATAGTGTATGAGCACTAAAATATGTTAATCTGTACACTTTTGTAGTTAAATAGTTCTTAACGAAGTATGTTAAGCTTAGCACTATGATTTTAAGGATGTATGAATCAATTTTATCTTTGTATAGTTATATATTTTATATTTCTACATATCAAAAGGAGATTAATTATATAATTATCTCTGTGTTGACTTTTTCAATAGTATTTCTATTTCTCTCATTAAAAGAACAAAACGAAAAATATTATACCTTTGTATTTCCTTATTTATTTAGATTAAGTGTTTTACTTAGTAATAACTACGTGCTAAATAGAGACACTCTCAAAGTCATAGTTTAATAAACTAAAACCCCAATTTTATTTTTTTGCAGAGTCAAATCTCTCTTCACTCTTAAAGTAGTTTAACGCATTTGAATATCGGAGCTATTATAGTTAATACTTGAAATAGTTGTTTTGTGTAGTTCCATAATCTGTATGTGTACTTTAATGTTATTGAGAAAATCAAGATTATACTGCAAGATCACAATTATTCCATAGAGTCAAAGTTAGTCCACCTTGATGATAGATCTATTAGTTTTCGGTAATTTAGAACACAAGAATGAGTCTTATTATTCTTTTCTCAAATTCTCAAAATACCCTTACTCCACATTGAACTTCTAATTTGCTTAGGACATGTATGGCATTTGAGGAGACATGACATATAACGATCAGCACGGAGCTGTATCTCCAGGACGATCTCAATCTACCTTCTTACTATATCTTCATCATTTTTGTCTGTCCAGTTGGTGTTGTGTCCTGCGCGCAGCAGCCAACATGTGTGATCGAGATGAAGGCTTGGGCCTCTAAATTGATGTTCTTGGTGTGCGAGCCCACTTAGCATGGACTCCAATGTGTGGTGCTTTGCACAGTGAGGACATGTCGATGTGATGGATATGGTCGTTCCTTCGCCTTCTGATGGTCAGTGTGCTTAGTTTTCATATCTACCATATCGATCAGATGGTTTGAGAGATGAGGAGCAGGTGGCTATACTAGCTGCTTCTCTTTGGGTGGCTGTTTTCTCACAACTGTGTAACACAGACGCACGCACACATTTTTGTGTCAGCTCTCCATCTTATAGCTTATATCTGAAGGCACTATATTAGGTTTTCAAGCTAGTGCAGCCATACAGCAGCACTGATTTACAACTACACTTGGAAGAATTGTCGTTTTAACTGCATATTGAAGTGAAGTTTTTGCCCAAATGTTACCGATTGCATTTAGCTCTTCTCTCTTTGCTTTTCGTCTATGTTGATTTTGCTCCTAATAAAAAAATATTTTGGACTGTATTTTTTAATGGCCTAAATATTGCAGCTTATTAGCATTTTCTTATGTTTTTTCATTTTGATGCTGGTAAACAAGCTTTAACATCCAGTGATTTGTTAACCTAGATATCTTTTGTTGTGGTCTTGTATATGAAATTTGAGTATATAAAAACATTAATAGATCTACTCAATCTGCTTTTCGAATGTTGCTAAGATTCCATCATAATATGGTTAGGAGCTTTTTAGCTATCATATCGTGATTTACTATAAATATTCTAGATTGCAATTTATACAAATAAAAAGAACATGAGTATTAGTGATATCTCTGACTACATTGATAATAGTTTCATTTATTTTTCTTGGATTCAGTTTGTTTTCATTATCACATCTAAACATTCCTTTCTGCTTTTCACTTGTCATTGCTGCATGTTGGAATACTTTGTCTTCATTGATCAAGATATTTGTACATTTCTTCCTGATCTAGTTACTATCCAATCTCGGTTCTCCTTCAGAAAAATTTATAAACCATTCTTAAAAGTTTGCCTTAACAAACAGTTTATGAAATATGGCCAAATATCCATGGAAGTTAAACTTTGCATCACTAGAATTTTTAATTACTTATTCATAATATAACATAACACCATTAGCAGAATGTGTTTCATAATATACTATATTCATAAGCATAGTATATAAAATTTATCAGATTCTGTTAATATTCATAACCTGTTGTTTACTTAGTTGAGAAAGATATTATAGCTATTTATCACAAATATAGAGTTTAAGATAGTCTCCTTGAAAAAATAAATGAATTATTAGTTTTTTAATTTAAGAGCTTTGTATATATATTTCACGTTATTATAAAAGTATTTACACTGAACTTATTTTATATTAATGCTTTGTTATTATAAAGACTCCATCTACACTAAGATTTTGACCATTTATTTCATTATATTATGAATAACATTAGATATTCTTTAGTGAAAGTTTTCTGCTAAGTTCTGCAAAGAAATATATTTTTAAGCAGGTGCAATTTTAAGAATAATGTTTACATTTTTTGTTTTAGTCTAGCTTGTTTATCCAGTATGTCTATCATAATATAACCCTGTATATATAACTATGAATAAGTAATTCCTAGTTAAATACTTTATTGTAGTTAAATATCAATGGCTTTTTTATTCCTATATATTGACCACATTTTAGTTTTAATATTAGAATAAAATATCTTGAATAGTTTCAACATCTTCGTCTTAATAACCAATATAAATATGATAACCATATTTCTTATCCAAATAATGATATAAAATTACGAAGGCAATACCAATGGTAAAAAAAAAAGACAAAAAGATGTATTTATATGTCTAATCGATTTTCAAAAGCGTTAAGCTATTATCGTCAGAGACGAGTTTCAGATCATGAAGTGCCTTACATTTTTTTTAGTTTTGATTTTAATATATTTGTGTGGTTATAGATTTCTCTGGGTTTGTATGTTGTCTTTTTCTCTCTTTTCTTCTTTTCTTCTTTCTCCTCCTTGATGAGATCGGGCGTATCCACTAACTGGTAATTTCTCTTATCATGAAAAGTATTGTTGAGAACAGAGCTAGACATTCGGGGAGTAAATAGTTTCTGTTCGCAATGCTGTACTTATTGTTGTATGCTCATATGTAGCAACGTGTGTTGGGTGTCAATAGATTATCAAGAGCCATAAGAGCTTGTACAAATGAAATAAAGTGAAACCAAATTAAATACCAAAATTTAGCTTTACTAATTGATAACTGCTTTCAGTCGTGTTCTATGTCAAAATACCTCTTCATTTATCTTAATTGTTCGCTCCAAATTGTTAATAAAGTCGTATTAGTTAATCGTTATTATCTCTTTTCTTTATTTTTTTGAATTGAATAGATAAAATATACTACTATATTTATCTTCTCTTTTTTTATTTTATTATTCTTTTTTTTTTCTTTTTTTTTCTATTGAAAGAATTACTCTTTTATGTAAAAGTTACTTTTTTTTTCTTCATTTTTCTAATTAATTAAACTTATATATAGATTAAGATTATATCTTAATATATAATTTATATTGTATTTATTAAAAATATGATAATTTGTATAGATATAAGGAAATATGTAAAATATTCAAAAATGATTCATATTAATATATTATATACTATATCTCCAATATCTTCTCTTTTATATTTTAGTATATTTGATTTTTACACTTTCTCTCCTCGCTTCTAATATTTCGTATATTTCACTGTACTGCTTTTCAAAATAGATTTTTAATATTATTTATATTACAATTTCTATTTGTTTTTTTAATTTTATTATTTGATATATATATATTGTTTATTATATATTTTATTCAAACTTTTCCTTACAATTAAAATATAAGAACATAAGTACCTCAGTACTTGCGCACCTATCTACACTAAGGAGGTGTTTCAATATAGATTAGTTTAAATTAAAAATATCATTATAGAATTCATAACAATTTGTGTTGGTTTTGATTAATTACAAAAAAAAAGAGCAAGTCAGTGAATGGTAGCATGACTATCATATAAATAATTAAATTATATTAAACCATTTGGGATTTTTTTTTTTCTATTTTTTTCATTACATTTGATTGATATAATTAATTAATAATTCTGTAGTATATTGTTTTTTATATTTTATTCGATCTATTTCTCACTTTTAATATTAAATTATATATTCAGTAATTAATGTATGTTCTCTAGTACTTAGTACTTCGTATACTTCTAATGCTGCTTATCAATCGTGCTTTATACAATCCAAATAAGTTCCGTACATGGCTTTATAAGATAAATAATTTCATGTATAAATGTATATATATTATAAGTATATAACGTATGTCTAAATATTGTTAATATAATCTTGATTAATTTAAATATTATAAATAATGTAAAAAATAATAAATTCATCAATAAAATAACATTAAATATACAAGGCTTATATGAAACGTGTAATTTAGTTAATCGTGCTATTCTGAGTTTAATTCTAAATCGATTGATAGTTGGTAGTTTAAAATTTATGGTAGGGAAATTATATATATATGAGAGAACATGTGTACTAAATCAATTAAAACCTATGATATGGAACGTGTAAAATTTAGTTAAATTATGTATTCTGGTTTAATTTAATCTATTGTTTATCAATTTTTTGACTACTCAATTAGCTATTACATACAAAACTCATTCTCTAATTCTGAGATATTACCAATGTTGCGTATTATAGCCTCTATCTATTAATAGAAAAAATATTATTGTCCTTATTTTTGCATTGATTAATCTATCTCTAAAAATAAGGACTCTATATAATTTAATCAGTTAAGATAGAGCTATAATACACAACATTGGTAATACTCAGAATTCAAGAAAAAGTGTGTTAATAAGTATAGCTAAATTTAGGTCCTAATTTAATTCTAAACAATAGATCTATACAATTAATACACAGGAATACATGATTTTACTAAATTATACACGTTTCTCATTATATTAGGTTTTGTGTTAATTTAGTACACATTACGTTTTCTTATCATTTATATATTGATAATTTTACCTACCAATGTGAAATTTATAAACACTTTACCAAACATCAAAATAGACTAAATATAGAATTAAACAATCAGTAATAACCAAGTATAACGTAAATTTTACACCGATTTTACAGTTTTTATATAAGCACTTTTTTTTTTTTTTTTTTTTTTTCTTAATTAAAATTAAATATATATATATATTAATATATATATATATATTAGTGATGGGATGATTGAGAGTGAAAAGAAGATAATAGAGAAATATAAAAAAATTAATTACGATTAATTTAACAATATTGACATACGTATTAACTCCTTTACATGACATTATTTCTTTAAACCATGACACTATTTCTTTAAACCATAATACCCTCTTAGGAGTACGGTCAGTCTAGAACTATTAATAAATATTTAAGGAAAAGTGGGAAAAAAAAAAAAAAAAAATAATAAGAATAAATAATAACAACAAAGAATGAAAAAAAAAAAATAGTTAAATAAAATATATAATTGAAGCAGTACATTATGCCTTTTGTAATTCAAATATTTGATTTATGATATTTAATCTATCTGAAATTTAAGGGGGGAATGGTTTGTCTTATTTTTATTGTTTTGAATTTTACATCAATCCTAATATGTAATTATTTTAATATATAATTAATATAATATTTAATCTATTTAAGTTTAAAAGAAAAAGAGAAAAAAGTACTCATAAAAGATATTTTCTTAAAAAAAAAAAAAAAAAAAAATAATAATAATAAAAAGAATCATTTATTTTTTCTATCAATACTAATACATAATTTAAGATAATCTTTTATTTACTTATTTACTATAAAAAATAATTTAAATTAGAGATCAAAGGGGATAAAGGGAAAAAAAAAAGAAAAAAAAAAAAAAAAGAAAAAGAAGAGAAATAACACAAAAAAAAGAAGAGAGGGAGAAAGAATAAGAAATGAAAGGTGAAAGCGAAACAAAAGCTAAGTATGTTAAAAAAAAAAAAAAAATTTTCTATTAACGGTTTTTATTCATTTGTTCACTTTTGTTTTTGAAATTATGACACGCTCACACCGTTGCTACACATTGCTACACATTGCGACATTGCAACATCTTACCGAATGTCAGCCTTGTTCTCAACAAACTTTTAAGAAAGAAAAAAAAAGTAAGAGAGAAATAAGAAATTACAGTTATTCGCCCATTCATAAAGGAGGAGAAGAAGAAAGAGAGGAAAAAAGGAGAGGAAAAGGAAATAAGAAGAGAAATTATAACCACACAAATATATAAAAAAAAAACAAAACATAAGCACGTCATTTCTGAAATCCGTCTCTGACGATAAAGCTTCGCTTTGAAATCGATTAGACATATAAACATCTTTTTGTCTTTATTTTTTACGCATTGTATTGCCTTCGAATTTTATTATTTTATAACATACTTAACAATGCTTCAAGCAAATTACCAATTACTTTTATATATATATATATATATACACCATAGTGACAATAAAAATCCACTAAGTAAATAAGTATACAACCTTATTTACTTCGAGATTTTTTCACTAGAATCGATTAAAAAGTGCTCAATATAAAGAGCTAAATATATATATATATATTTTTTTTTAAATAGTTTTGTCTTTTGTTAATAAAATCTATATATACCAAACCTATAATTACAGATGCTAATTGTTATCAAAGATAAATCTACCAATTATATCTTTCATATTATTATGAATATATTAGGAAGTTAATATTCTTTTGTGAACAATGTATAATTTTATAGATAAATATCTTTTATTCTTAATTATAAAACTAATCTCTAAGTTTTAATTAATTGTGAATAATATTTTAGCAAGTTAACTAATCTGTGATGTTTTTCTTCTGAGCTTTTATCTCTTTTGTCACATAAAAATTTTGAACAAATCGATGCTGATTGTTATAAAAGATAAATCCATAAAGATTTATCATTTATATCATTATGAATATCTTATGAAGGTAATATTCCTTTGTGAAAAAAATGTCAGATGAATTTTGTAGATAAATATATCTTTAAGTGAGTACAACTTTTAGAGTTTTGGTTCAGTTTTGGTGCTAGATAACGAATATGTGCAATAACAGAGTTCATATTGAATTGCATTTATTTGATGTGCTTAATCTTTTTATTATCATTTTATTTATTTATTTGATAATGTTTTTTTCTGGAGCAAAAGACAAAAGAAGAAATTGAATTCATTAGGATTCATTGGCCTATTTTTGTTTTTTTTTAGGGAAAAGTCTCATTGCAAAGGACAGGCTGGAGAAATTCAACGTTTTATGCCCATAACTTAGTTATAAATTTTGTAGATAAATACATGTTTAAGTGAGTACAACTTTAAGAGTTTTGGTTTAGATGGTTCTTCCTAAATCATACTCTCCAATTTATGAACATGATGTAGAATACTGGATCACACTCAGAAACCGACGCTTCCTGAAAAAGCTGACCACAAAACCCAAACCCACACCATTGCCTAGTGCTATGCTTGATCCCATTGGCTCCAACTCTAACACCCCACACCTCAACATTAGGGACCAGGCCTCACCCAATGTCACTCCGCCCCCAAAACCAAGGCCGACGAAAATACCCCGGGCATTGTCAAGATTGCTCCCCTCTAATCAGCCTGGCCGAAAGGAACTAATTTCTCCTCAAAGGCCAATACGCCTGCGCAATGGGAGAGGGGGGGAGGAAGGGGAGATGTAGAATACTGATAATTGTCATTCTGTGTTACTTTCACCCTTAGCCAGGATTGAACCTGCAGTCTGGAAATGACTGTTACAGATTGTTAACTATTGGACAGTAGAACAGTCAAACACCCCCTCAGCTTAATGGACTCTTCCTGGCAGCAGTGGCAGGAATTATTTAAGCTGTTATAGTGGGCTCATTAATGAACTAGTAACTTCATGTTAGGCTAAGCCAGTCAAACCAATTGTTGACTGTCTGACTGACTTCAATACATGAGTGACCATCTTAAAATCCATATGTAATAGAGGTAAGTAATGCTAGTACATAATGGTCCGATTCTTTCAGAAATTCTTGCATTAATTCCTAACACTGAGAATTACTTTTTTGTGTCTCTCATTTGCAATGCATTTCTATAATAAAACTAAGCTACAAAATAGTCCTGTTCTGTTAATAGCATTTGCCTTAAGTGCTGATAACTGACAAGTCATTTTTTCATCATTTGCAATAATGTACTGTATAGTGCTGAAAACTTACTAAAGCAAAGTTTAGGTAGAAAAAAAAATTGCATTGCTAAAATGAAATTCCTCTATTATGTACTAATGTTATTCTGATGATTTTCATTCTTAGACCAGTGAAATGACCTTCACATATGGTTTTGATTGGATAAATGAATAATTTGCATAATACAAGCATTTTCTGTATCTTTCATACATAAGTTAATCATACAGATGTATAGAACCAGATATGGGAGTAAAATGAGGAAATTAATCTGACAGTATGCAGAGAAAATAAGGGTCGTGTTAGCTCAGCCGGTAGAGCGTTCGGCTAGAAACCACAAGGTTCCTAGTTCAATACCAGCCCTCGCCAACTCAGCATATGAATAGCACAGGGATCTGTGCAGTTAAGTAAGGAATGGATGGTAGGAGTGGTGCTCCACCTCAGATGCAAAAACCATCTCCTTGGTCTAGTGCCAGTGAAAAGGGGATAGGCTGATTTGCTGATACCGACTTTAGGCCACCTCGATGACTATGTGAAGAAAATGTAGAAAAAACACGGGATGTTAAAATGGATAGAAAATTTATTAGTCTTAGTGTCGATGTTTGAACAAAGAGGTTTATAAAGAAACGTTCTTCAGGACAATGAAACGAGTCATTGAGAAAAAAAGGATTTATGTTGTTAAAAAGATGATGAATGTTTTGAATGTGGTGAGTTTAGAAAATGTGTAGAAAAGGTTTGTTACTGTTCATTGATTAGCATTCATATTGAATGTTAATGACGTGATTAGTACACGTGAAAGCGAAAATCAAAATGTGATATGAAGTCGTGAAGTCAATAAGTCAAGACATGATTGGTCCACGAGGAGAACCAGATATGAAAGGATAGCTGAAAAGTTCATAGGCTGACCAAGATACTTATATAGAATGTGACCAAATGGGGTTTATTTTTCAACATATTCTTCCCCCTTGTGGTCCACACACTAATTCTATTGGTGTTGCAGTGTTTGGATCCCATTGGTCAAAAAAGTCATCAACAGCAGATATGACATCAGCCTATGAACTTTTCAGCCCACTCTCCTATGTAGGCACAATTTTATAGCAATAAATAAAGGGGATTTAGAAACCAAATTTAAGAATTCAAGACTTATGATTAAGACAAAAATACTTCTATTTTTACTTTATTAATTTTCTGATATATGCTTCTATTATTTGTTGTCATTATATATATATATATATATATATATATATATATATATATATATATATAAATATATACACATATATATAAATTGAAAAATGGAAGTGAATCCGACAATTATGTTGAAAGATAAATGGAAAGAAAATGTTGTATGGATAAACATTATCAATTGGAATGCCAACACATGATCAAAATATCTTGCCCTGAAGAAGACTGGTGTTTTGTATTCTTAAATTTTATGTTTCTCTATTATTATTATTATTATTATTATTATTATTATTATTATTATTATTATTATTATTATTATATTTTGTATTTAAAATAATTAGGAATAGAATACAATGTATACAAGGACAAACTCTTGGTCAAAACACGTGTCAGCATTCCAATAAATAATCTTTATCCATACAACATTTTCTTTCCACTTATCTTTCAACACACACACACATATATATATATAATATATATATATATATATATATATATGAGAATAAACAATTGTTTAAAAAGCTTTTAATAAACCAAAAGTTCCCAAATGTTGGCCAGCAAAGCAGTATACAAACTAAAAGTAATTCTTAATATGTGTGTGTTTGTGAATATAAGAAGTGAAGATGGTGATATATTTTTAACATGAGATTAGCCAACGTCTCGGTTTTTAAAAGACATCTTCAGGACAGGGTAATTGTTGTTTAATGTTTCATTTGAAAAATAATTTTTAAAAGGAAGAAATTAAAAGAAAAGAATTCAAAAAAATTCTTCAACATTAATAGCATTCCATTTCAAATTAGACTGCCATCACTTTTGTGTTCAAATTTTTTTTTAAACATTAATTCCTCTTCCCTGAAGATGTTTTTTAAAAAAAACAGAATATTGCCAAAAAGAAAACATCCTTTGAATATTTTGTTTTTCATATCTTATATTTACATACTGTCAGATTTATTTCTATTTTTCTGATATATATATATATATATATATATATATATATATATATATAAAAGCAGCTATATGGCCACTTACCTCCTATCAAACAAACCATCCAAGTAAGAAGAACAAGACATGCTGGGCACTGCTAAAGCAAAGATAAACTCATAAGTGACATTCTTCTGTTATTTTTCTCATACAACTTAGAGACATCAGTTAGGCCAACCAGCAAAAACCAACATCAATCAACTCTGTGCAGATACTGGATGCTGTGCAGAAGACCTGCTAGTAATGATGTCCATGAGAATCCATGCTGTCAGCACAACCTGATGATATATATATATATATATATATATATATATATCTCGTTGTAAAATTTTTTTTTTCTCTCTACCACAATTTCGGTGTTCAAGTTACACCCTCCTCAGGAGAACTATATATATATATATATATATATATATATATATATATATATATATATGGTGAGAACTTTTTATTTATTAAAAGCTATTTAAACAATTGTTTATTCTCATATATGTTGAAAGATAAATGGAAAGAAAATTGGTCTTCACAGTCACAGGAGGTGCTGTAACTTTAGGGGCACATAAACTATATTATAGTCTTCCGAGACTGAAATGCTAATAATGGTGTCCTATGCTTGTGACTTTGTGTTGTACTAAGCAAACCTTAGTATCAGAGTGCTTCACTATGGAGTAATAGTTAGCAGAACATTACTGCTGCAGTGAATTTGATCCTCAGTGGGTGTACTACTATTGTCACCTATTGCAAGACTTAGCTAAGATTATAAATGACTATATATATATGTATATATATAAGCATATATGTCAATAAAATCAGTAAGCATTTAAAATGGTTATTTTTTCTTTTTCTTACTTGTATCAAAAGAACTAGAGAAATGCTTTCTGCAATAGAACATTTGCAATCTTGACACTTTCTTCTATCATTGGCATCTGTAGAATAGACCCAAGTTATGCACTGACCCAGGGTTTCTAAGAATGAAACCCCCAGTTATTTTTTCCTCTCCTGCTGACATGAATGTTCACTTCATATTTCAGTGTAAAAAAAAAAGAAAATGCAATAATCACCAAAGATGAAGACTGTATTTGATGCCTGGCTTCAAATAAAGAACAAAAGCAGTTTTAATGTGCAAACCATTCCAATATAAAGTTTTGATGAGTAGAAACAGCTTGCATGTTGTTCTTATTCTGACTGAATGTCTTCAAAGAAGAAAGGGGAAAAGTGCCTGAGAAACAAGCAAACAAGAAAGATGAGGTTAACAGCATGAAATTAATGCATGTAAATTATTGGATAAAGATATTTTTTCTCACACAACTTAGACAAACTAACAGATTTCCATATCTTAACATGATGAGAAACCAGGATTTACTGAAAATAAATTAGAGTGGCATACAGTTTAACTTTTTTAAAATCAAAGAGACATAAAAGTAGATATGAGAGCAATAAAAATCCAAATAAGTACCAATTAGTTATTAGTAACAATAATACTGGAGTTGAGGTTGGCCCAGTGCCCATTGGTGAGCTGAGTTCAAATTCTGGCCAAAGCTGTTTGTGTTTACACAGATTGTTCATAAGTGAAAATAAACTCTTATACTACAACTGTTGAACGTATTCAAAAAAGCAACAGCAAAATAGACAGGAAAATAACAAAGGAGTATACTTATATGATCCATCTCAACAACCATCAACTTATAATTATTATTATTTCATAATTATTATTTTTATCCATTATCAATATTATGATTTTTTCCAAAATGGGTGCAATATGGAAAAAAAAACCACAGTATTGTTTGATGGTGTTGTAATTCTTGTTTAAATGATCCTAAATTTTAACAGCATGTGTGGAAACCCAAAATTCAATGTCTAATGATATTTTATTTCATTTAACGTATAGAAATGCCATTCACTGAAAAAGAAAAGGCATTTAAACATTAAACATAGAATTTTGAGGGGTTAGCTCAGACTAGGTTCCTAGTTCAATACCAGCCCTCACCAACTCAGCGTATGAGTAGCACAGGGATCTGTGTGGTAAAGTAAGGAGCTGATGATAGTTGTGGTGCTCCACCTCAAATGCAAAAACAATCTCCTTTGTCTAGCACTAGTGAAAAGGGGATAAACTCCTTCACTGATTGGCTTATACCGACTTTAGGCCACCCTACAACTTTACTTACTTTACTACACATGCTTTTAAAATTTTATATAATTTGAAAAGAATTTGTCAAATCATTAATTAGAAAATGATATCAATTTTTCTGAAACACCCTGTATACCTCAAATTATTGAAATCAGTCAGTCAGTCTACTATTGGTTTGAACAACAGCATCTGGCCAAGCACAACTGAACCAGTGTCAAGACAACTGGTACTTATGGGAATTCAGAATAGTCCACTCATGCATTTGGGTGATTCCATTCCTTGAGTCCTGGTTGGCTGCTTAGTTTGTATGATGTTCTGAGGCTTCATAAATAACCTGCCATTTTGCAGTAGTCTTCGCAGCAAATCAGGTTCGTATTAAGTTACGACTACTTGCTGCCTTGTCTTACCAATTCGACAGTAATTGGAACTAGTATGCTTATTCTACACAAATGATATAAAAAATAAATGAAACCTGTATATTGATTTTTCTCTAAACTTAGTTTGATACAAAGCTAAAAACACAAGGTACCCATCTACTAACCAATGGATGAAATAGTAGGATAGATTGGATTGTCTAGCCTCTGTGGGCAAACAGTCTAGGAGAAGTACAATTCTGAATTCCAACTGAAATATATCCAGCATGTTGGCTGTTCATAACAAGTGCTTAAGAAAACAAAAGAAAATGGCAAGTTAATCTCCCTGTGACATCTTCCAAGTTAGACAAGAGAAAGTAAAAAAAACAACAAAAAACACTACAACTGCTGTTCAAAAAATGTCTGGTCTATCATCATTATATATTCTTTGTCTGTTTCCCTATAGAATTATAAATGTCTGGTTCAATATTATCATCATTTGTATTATGTTAAATCTTTTGACCTTTCTACTTCTTACTTCAGTTAAAACTGAAATTGAAAAATGGAGAGATAAACAAGAGATACTTTTGTAACGCTCACACAGAGATGCTGATAAATACATGTTTTGCATCTGACACATAAAAATATAAAAGGAGGCAGTAAAATCATATCCATGCATCCCAGTGTTTTTCTTTTTTCTTCCTCACCATCTCAAGCTAACTGTAAATACATTTCAATAGTTTCTTAGAAATTAATTACACAGGATAGGTTATAAGGTAGGAGTTAGATGGCTTTAGTTGTTTCCCGAGATCATAAATAAAAACCCTACAATCTATTAAGAAACTTTAGTTGGGACCCATTAATCTTCCCAGGGACTCATTCAAAGCAAATATGTGAGTCCCTGGATGCACTAAATCAAAAAGCTATCAGCATTACTGCTCACATGTACATAAAAAGAAGAAAAAAGACAACTTAATAAAAGCATAAGTATTTCATTCTAAAGTTAATACATTAAACAGAAAATAAGACAAATGAAAAGATTGTGACTTATCTGTAACACCATAGTCTTGCTTAGAACAATAACAGAATCACTTTGAACCAAGAGAGTATTGTCAAAGTCCTTCTCATCAACAGCATGGTAACTCTATTTATACTGTCTGGAGGGTTGCCATTTTCATTTACGGGTGATCGGTATTCAAATGCTAGTGTCTCACTTTATTCATATATGACAGTTACTAGATGTGGTTAAAGAGAAAATTAGTAGAGAATTGAATTTCAATTCATCAAAACCAATTAACTTAACACCACTAAAGGAGCACTTAACCTCTAAAGGAAATACAAGAATATTTAAGGTCAACTGGGAAAATTTACACTCAGAACATTAAGCCTATATCTTTTTATCAGCTATAAAATATACAATCTATCAAAAAGAGTTAGGGAAATGAAAATTTTAAACAACTGTTTAAAATTCCCTGTGACTCCAAAACCAGATACAATGGAACTTGTGAAAGATACTAACAAAATCTGATGCAAATTATGACAAAAAAGAAATGAGTAATCAGTAATTGCCATGTTACATTCACAAGTCTGTGAAGTCTCGCTAATTCTCTTGTCTGAGGTTTCACCATTTATGGAAAACAGACTATTCCATTGTCCTCTTTTAGGTACTCTATGTCAACTTTTCCCACTCCTACTCCAACACACACACATACAGATATTAGATGATCAATGAACCTATTATGTTTCTGTTCTAAGGGCAGTTCATTTTGATATTGATGCTTCAGTTTAGGAAGAAATGAAGGATTCTAATTAGCATTTTATAGTTATCCCTCTTATATCAAGAACTAGGATGGTTAAAAAAGAATATTCAGCATCAATGCAATTCCCACAAAATTACCATTCACTTACAATTTGGTTAGAACATTTTTAACATATTGTGCTAATAAAAATCTTGGTATGATGAGCTGGGTTATTATTATATACATACATATTTACAACCATTTTTTTAATCTAGGAATGCTGCCTTCATCAACAATTTTAAATAGATTTTTTCTCTCTCACATTTGAAGATCAACAACAAAAAAAAAAACAGAGGCTCGCAGACTTCTTATCTTCAATAATAATTTATTTTTCCTCAAACTAACGAAAGCCCCGATGAAGATTTATTGAAACATATCAAAACACTGCAGTGTAGGCGAAATAAACATCATTCATTTATAAACTTGTGTTTTTTCAATTTTTTACAATATTACATACTGTCGGATTCACTTCCACTTTTTCTTCATATTTTATATGTACAAATATTATAAGTAAGTAAAGTCGACGGGGCGGCCTAAGGTATCAGCCAGTCATCGAGGGAGTCTATCCCCTTTTCAATAGTGCTAGACCAAGGAGATTGTTTTTAGCATCTGAGGTGGAACACCACACCTACCATCAGCTCCTTACTTTACCGCACAGATCCCTGTGCTACTCATACGCTGAGTTGGAGGGGACGGGTATCGAACTAGGAACCTTGTGGTTTCTAGCCGAACACTCTACTGACTGAGCTAACCCAGCCCCTCTAATTCAAATTATAATGCTCGCATAAAAATCTTGCTATGATGTGCCATTTTTTTCTGAGTTACTGTTATATACATACATAAATGCAAACAGAAGAATGTTATATATATATATATATGTGTGTGTGTGTATGTGTGTGTGTGTGTGTATTTGAGGAAAGTATTGTTCAATTTCAATGGTGTGTTGTCAGAGCTGATAACTGCTGACAATATCATCAAAGAAGGAGATATTCCTGCTCTTATGTGGTTTTCAATCTATTTTGCTCTTGTGGTTGGAATCTGCATTCAGCAATTGTGATGCTGGAGTTTATTTGTGCTTTCAAACATCTAGCAATGTTTTCAATGCATGCTGTTTCAATTCAAGAATATTGGTCTTTGAAAGCTTTCAAGTTCTCCTCTATGTCGATGATGCATATATCGTTACATACACTGACAGAGACATGCAGATAATGATAGACTCATTTTTTTTTTAGGCCATGCAATGTATTCTGTCTGATAACAAACTTAAAAAAGACAAAAGTTACATTTACGCTGGCTATAGGGCAACCTTACATCTCGTCTAATATGACTGTTTATGGAGGTCGTTAATAACTTCATGAACCCCAGTAGCACACTATAAAGAGATAGCACTCATGATAGAGAAATTCAGCAGGACATTGAAAAAGCTAGTTATATTTTTGGAACATCCGAGAAGAGGGTTGTTTCAGTCCAGTCAACACCAAGCTTAGTATATATATATATATATATATATATATATATATTTACCTACTCCTCTGCACAAGCAGGATGTGAAACAAGTTCAATTTATTAAGTGGAGTTTAACATGTTTGAATTCAGTTGTACTTCTCCTAGACTTGTAGCCTAACCAAGGTTAAAAAGCCCAGTATGACATACTATTTATCCATAGCTGAAGGGGAATAGTTAGATTCATACCTGGTTATTAGCATTATGTGAAATTAACTCTGGTCATATGAGTCCATTTCCTATGACTCTAACCATTACACCATGTGCCTCCACATATACTATATATGTGTGTGTGTGTGTGTGTGTGTGTGTGTGACAAGATTTATATATATGTATAAATCTTGTGGAGGTGCATGGTAATAAAGGCTTAATAAATTGATCATGTGTCACATCCTACTTCTGCTGAGGAGTTGGTGTATATATATGTATATCTTGTCCTTGTCACATTGCTTTATTCCATTGAAATGTGAACCACCTATTGTCAACATATCAAGTTATTAAAGATGTTCTGCCTTAGAACAATTTTAATCTGGACTCATTTATTCCTGATTATGAGATTCTCGATGGGGTGGCCTCTAGGATTTAGGATCAAAAGTAATTAATCAAGTGTCAGATATGTTGGGCAGGCCATGTTGTGAGAATGGGGGACATTAAATTTCCAAAGGCACTGATTTATGGCAAGCTAATCATCTGCTAGTGTCCCCAGCATAGACCGAGAAAGCATTTAAAGAGACATCAAGAATAATCTGAAGGCTGTGAAAATCAACATCAATAAGTAGGAGACTTGTCTAACAAACCAGTGAAGAGTAGTGGTGTAAATTTGCACAAGATGGATGTGAAGCATTTGAACTGCAATGTGTAGATCACTTTAAAATCAAATGTGTCTTTTCGAAAACCTGATGATGATGATGATGCAGTGCTACCTATTGATCTGCAACACCTGTAATCATATGTTCCTCTCAAAAAGCTGATTTTGTTAATCACACACAAGTGTAGTTGCATAGAACAACATCCTAATCCCAAGATCTGAATAGAATGGCTGCCATTTTTTACAATAGGAATGCATTGGAAATGATTTTTGCTCTAGAAATGCATTGGAAATGATTTTTTACAATAGGAATGCATTGGAAATGATTTTTGCTCTAGAAATGCATTGGAAATGATTTTTTACAATAGGAATGCATTGGAAATGATTTTTCTCATAGAAATGCATTAGAAAATGATTTTTCCCATAGGAATGCATTGGAAAATGAATTTTGCTATAGAAATGCACTAGAAAATAATTTTCCCATAGAAATACATTGGAAATGATTTTTACTATAGGAATGCAATGGAAAATGATTTTTTATGATAGTAATGCATTAGAAAATGATTTTTCCCATAGGAATGCATTGGAAAATGAATTTTGCTATAGAAATACAATAGAAAATAATTTTCCCATAGAAATACATTGGAAATGATTTTTACTATAGGAATGCAATGGAAAATGATTTTTGCAAGGAGTACATGTTGTCTAGTGGTTTGCTTTGACATAGGAAAGGGCACCAGAATATGCCACATATTGCAGTTCATTAAGGATTGTTTAAATATCACTTGTGTGGATGATTCTACAAGAGAGGAGCTGGCCTGTTGAGTCATCTGTACATACATGATCATGCAATACAAAAATCTGAGAGAGAAGGTCGTTCTTGAAAAGAAGCAAAAAGCATCATATATTCAAAATGATACAAGAACTGCAAATAATCAAAGTCTTTGCATAAAAAGAGTGCTCAATGATATTATGGCAGAGCAGGTTTAAAAAAAATGTAAATAGTAGAATTGGTGATGCTATAAGTCTGTTACTTAGTCTCTTTCTCTGTTATATATATATATATATATATATATATAGAGAGAGAGAGAGAGAGAGAGAGAGAGAGTGAAGAAGAAACCCATTTCAACAAAGTTTGGTTATGAGCACACTAGTGACTCAGAATTCCAGCTTTGCTTTTACACGTCCTGTCGCATAAAAGACAGACGAGACTCCTGGCTTTCACTTTTGCACACACATGTTTTTTAGGAGGTCGTCTGTCACCATGGGACTGCATATGACTCAAGAAACTGTGACAGGCAATTCCTGCCACACACACTATATATAAGGTCAGGCTTGAATGTAGGAAATATATCTAGGACATCCATCTTGTGCCATTTTCATAGAGCCTGCTTCAGGATGGAGTGCTTGAGTCGCATTGCCTCAAACTTTCTACTGTAACCATAAACATATCTCCTCCAGGGTGAATGATTTGTAGCCGTCATTTCCCAATTTTCAAAGTTTATGCCAAGAGTCTTGGTTGTTTTTATGACATCCTTGAAACGTTTCTTGGGTTTGTGTCTTGGATGTTTACCATACTGGAGTTCCCCATAAAATAGGTGTTTCGGGAGTTTGCATTCTTCCATCCTAACATCCTCAGTAATATATATATATATATATATATATATATATATATATATAAAAGAAAGTTTGGTGCGTATGTGTCAACTTATAACTCCGAAAAGAGACGTCACTCAGATTTGAAATCTTGCATACACATTATTATCCTTCTAACTAAGAAACACACCATCCAGACAACAGCAGTACTAAAATCAGCTAGGATACTTAGAAGAGTCCTGGAAACCAAAGTGGATTTGCTGTCACTCAGCCTTCACTGAAAAAAAACTATCAGAACTGATATAAAAAACTTGCAAGGAGTAAAATGATAATAATAATAACTAGAAGGACCTGTGGATATACTACAGTATGATAATTTGATTATTACAATGATTGATATGTTTACTTGAGGGCTATTGCTAAAATACTTCAATATGTAAAAAGTATAATAATCTTTCTCACTGTTTTTTCTTTCTTTTTATATTTTCATTGTGTTCAATTGAAACAGAATAGCATTATCACTTCTGCTCATTCACCTCTTCTCACTATCTTTCCCCTTCTTTCTTTCTTTCTTATTATATTTTTCTATGTAGCATGTCCTTTTTCTTCCCTTTATTTCTTTATAATAAAATGGAATAGTTCATTATTTAGCTGAGGTAATGACTCTCATACGAACTAACAATTCAGCGGATAAGCGACACCAGATAATCAGGATTTACATTTTTAACCAGAGGGTGTTGCATGATGATAACAGTCGGAAGATTAAGGAACAAGTGTATTAATATATATATAATAATAATAAATACTTGGACCTGGCCAGAGAGCTGAAAAAACTGTGGAACATGAAGGTAAAGGTCGTGCCAGTTGTAATTGGAACAGTTCCCAAAGGTTTGGGAAAAACTCTGAAAGAATTGGAAATACAACAAAGAATCGAAACCATCCAAACTACAGCACTGTTAAGATCAGCTAGAATACTCAGAAAAATCATGGAGACCTGAGGAGATTTACTGTCACTCAGCCTCCAGTGAACCACCAGCTTAGGCGGGTGTGAAAAACCAAAATTTGAATGAAAGCAAAACAAAAAAATGTCTTTTTGTCTAGGAAAATGAAGATATGAATGTTATTGGAGAGAAAATTGTGATTCCTCATGACATTTCATTTCAGAAAGACTAATATGTCTGGAACAAGTCAAGAGGTGAAGCTTTATGAAATCCAACATCAAAAAGGAAAAAAGGTGATAGCAAAAATCTCCTTTGACATCAGGTGACAATATTAAGAAGATGAATTCTATGGAATTTAAAAGCAAATGTTTACTTCTTACTTGAAGTATTGTGTTATGATAAATATATCAGTTGGAAGAAATCAATGTCTTTGAGCAATGTCTAAAACATGCAGAATCCTTGTGCATTTCCCTTCTAGCTTATTCTCTAAGAGTTTTGTTAGGGTTCAAGTGGTGCCATTATACAGTAGCCCTGACATGCTACAGCTTGAAAGAATTCTCACTTTATCTTAAAGTTCTACAAAATACTAGGGGGAGTCAGAAGCAATATCTTGGTATGTATATCATTAAGGAAGTGCGTGGTGTTATGGTTAAAGTCATGGGAAATGAACATCCTGGATGTGGTAATTGCCTTTCACTTAGCGCTAATACCCTTGGGAAAGGTATGAATCCTACTCTCCCTCCGGGTATGTATAAATAGTAGGGCAAACTGGGCTCTTTAACCTTGATTGAGCAACCGGTCTAGAAGGAAAACTCTGAATTCAAATCAGTTGTACTCCGCTTAAGAAATTGACCTTGTGTCACATCCTGCTCGTGCGGAGGGGTTGGTAAATATATATCACATAACTAAAGCAGTCCAAGCTGTGGAACGTACTTGTTGTGGTTGGTAATATCATGGTAATTAGCACACTGACACTTTGTGCATTGCTTCACTCAATGTGTGATTTAAAAGCTGCACAGATGAACATACAACATAGTCTAATTTTGGAACTTATGCTGTACCAGTTGAACTGGACCATAACACCACAAAAAGAAACCAAAACATTTGTTCTGAGAAAGATGAAGGCACGTTTGATCATAGTACAGCAACCAGATGGTTCAAAAAGTTTTGCTTGGGTCACAAGAACCTTGATAATCAAGGCTAGGTCAAGTACACCTAAAACTGTTGATTCCAGTCCCTCTTTATTCAAACTAACTCTGTCTTTTATTTGTGAGATCTCTTAGATCCCCAATCACTTGCAAGATTTTAGGACCCCAGTCCTATATTTTGGAGGTCCTCCTGCAGCTTACCAAGCAAGTTTGTGCAGTGGGGACCCCTGTGTGCTTAGTAGATTCTTTTAACCTATTACAGAAAATTCCAAGGATTTTGTGCAGTTGCTTCTTCAGGCATCCGTAGTATATGACCAAACATACTCAGTATTTGCCCCACCCTTGTTGATAGTGGAATGCTGTTGCATATATTGTACTGAGCCTTGTTGGAGTTTAAGTTGTTTGCCCACCATACTAAAACTATATATATATATATACATAAAACAATACAAACCATCCTTAAACAAAATTAATTTCCAATACAGTACACACATTCTAAAATGCCTATAACACCTTTCTCACCAATTCTTCTCCTTCCAGCCTCCACATTAATATAATTTTTTTAAAAACTGTATTACATCACCCCTGATGATGGCACTTCGAAGTGCCGAAAGTACTCGGGAACTGAACTTTGGTGGACTTATCCACCAATTCCACCCAACATTAGAAAGTTGGCCAGAAAATTAGAAAAGATAAAAAATAAAATTGTTAAACAGGAGATGTGCCTTTTGTTTAATTCTACTTGTATAAATGAAAGAATGCTGCCCAAATACACATATATATATATATATATATATATATATATATATAAATTGAAGCAAACTTGAAGAGTGAACTATGCATCTCACAGTTCAATGCGGTTCATTTTCATAACCTCAGAAAAAGCATCTAGAGATGCAACCAAAACTATTTGTGCAAAAGGGGAAGGTACAGTTGATCATAATACAGTAACCAGATGTTTCAAGAAGTCTTGGGTGGGTTGCAATCAGGGATGATCAGGTAGACCTAAAACTATTGATTCTAAGGCCATGCTTCAACCCATACAAGCAAATCCAGCAAGTCATACTTGGAGGGTATCAGGCAAGCTTGGCATCTCACAGTCCAGTGTGGTTAATCCCCTTCATAACCTTGACAAAAACCTCTGGAAACTGCCGAATTGTGCCTCACATTACCAAAATATTGCAAAACTTTTGACTCACTCTAGTATATTATCACACAAATTTGTAAACATTTCCAGAGCCTATTGGTACTGGAATGTCACCTTAGAGGTTCATTTCAAATCACTAGTCTAGTATTGTTTGTCACCTGCACAACCTATGCAAAGCATCCAGAGCTGCATAATTGTGTATCATATTACCAAAATATTGCAAAACTTTTGACTCACCCAAGCAGAGATGCGTCCTTGATACATAAAAATCTAAAAGGATGCAGTAAAATCATATCCATGCATCCTAATGTTTTTCTTTTTTCTTCTCTCACCACATTTCAAGCTAACTGTAAATACATGTCAATAGTTTCTTAGAAATGAATTACACATGATAGGTTACAAGGTAGGAGTTAGACAGCTTTAGTTGTTTCCCCAAATCATAAAATAAAATCCCTACAATTTATTAGGAAACTTTAGTTGGGACCCATCAAATTTCCCGGGGACTTGTTCAAAGCAAATATGTGTGTCCCAGGACACACTAAATAAAAAAGCTATCAGCATCACTGCCCAAGTAATAATTATGATCGTCCTATTTTTGTGTGTATTGTGCTTAAACAAAATAAGACTTTGTTGATGTAAATTTTGGCATGCAGATTTACATGTGTGACATTGGCTCCATAAGGTTAACATCAGAGGATATTTGACACCACCAAAGATCAAACAATAAAACTCTCGCATTTTAAATACCGGAAACAAATAATTTCTAAATCAGAACATTTTTTTTCAGTAACAACTTACTTGAATTAAGTAAATATTCTTTTTTTTTCCATTTGTGTGTGAAGAAATATATTAAAATACATATTTTTAATACAGCTGTCATATTTGAAATAATTTTTCCATGGGAAATATGAATATACATATATGAAAAGATTGTAAATTTAAGTCAGTAGATGGAGGTATTTCCACACTGCATAGTAAGCTTCTCAAGTTAATAGGCCAATTTACATACCTAGGTAGTAATATCTTATCTACAGATAAGTGATGTCTGTATATAAGCATAGGAAAACCATGGAATGTTATAGACAGATAATTGATCATATGGCCCTCATAGCAAAAATAATTTCCAATGCATTTTCATTGCAAAAACCATTTCCGACACATTTTCATAGTAAAAAACATTTCCTATGCATTTTTATAATTAATTAATTAATTACAAATATAAAGTATAGTTGACAAGTGACAAATCATTTTATTTCTATTAGAAACATAATTTCACATAAGCACACATTTCTGTATATTTGTGTCTTAATTCCAGTTTGGTTTACTCATTAATGCAGTTAGGTTAGAAAAATTTTCTAAAAATTTGAATTTAAATTCAAAAAATTTTTTTTTTAATTCCTGAATACAACAATTATTGGCTCTCTCCCAGCAGATATTATTCTATGTCTGATTACAATTATGAGATTTGTTTATGAACATAATTATGTTTGGCTTGTCAGATTTGGCAAATGTTTTTGGAAATTTTTAAATTTTGAACTATTGTAAATCATTATAAAACAGCTAGAAATACAAGGTGTGTCAAAAAAATAACAAGATCTTTGTACTTTTAGACATACCTTGTATTCTGAAAAAAAACAAAACAAAAAAAAATTCCATTCATTCTTCATTTCTATCTTGGTAAATACAGCTTTAAACTTGGTACTTTTTTGACACACCTGGTATTCTAAAAAAAAATAACGTTCCATTCATTCTTCATTTCTATCTTACAATTTCAATCTCAATAATTTTTTGACACACCTTGTATACACATATTTTTACATAAAAAAACATTATGTGGAAGAGGTACAAAAATGGAAAAAGGTTTACTTGATGAGAGAAAGTAAAATAGCCATGAGGCTTTACATTTTCCTTAACAGGTTCTGAGACACATTTCTCCTATTTAATGAACAGAGAAAAAAATAAGAGAGAATGAGTTTCTGAAACTGTCATGTAACACCCAACAAGGCACCCAATAAACAACTCATTCTCTCAGGAAGATAATATATTCATTGTCTTCCTACAAGTCCTACTCTTGGAGATGCTCCTGGTGTAATGGTTATGATTGTAGGAAATGGACACAGCGATACAAGTTCAAATCCTGGATGAAGCTGGTTGCATTTCATATAGCACTACTGTATCCTTCAAACTATTCTCCCTCCAGCTATGGGTAAATAGTAGGGCAGGCTGGGCTCTTTAAACTTGGTATGGCAACTGGTCTAGGAAAAGGAAAACTCTGAATTTAAACCTGTTCAACTCCACTTTAAAAAAATTGACCTTGTGTCACAACCTGCTCATGCAGAGGGTTGGTAAATATGTACAGGCCTTTTTTGTTGCTAAAATTTTTATTAATTTCTAACCCCAGTCAGTTAAAAACAGAAAAAAAAATGGTGATTAAATTTTCATATTTCACTTCTAAGTGTTAAAGTTGTGATGGGGAATTGCCATTCTTTAATTCATAGCAATTCAGGTAATTTTCACCTTTTTGCACCAAGACTAAAAGATTTTAACACAATATATCTTAATTCCAGATATATTGGAAAATAATTACTTCTCATCAGCATTATTTCTAAACTCACTTGTTAAACTCTAATGAGAATAGATTCAATTAGCCGTACACATGGAAATTCAACAGAATACATGCATAATAATTAGATGAATTTAAACCATTATTGACACTTGAAGATAAATTATTATTGGCTTCTATTTTTATTCTAAATTTTAGTGAATCAATAACAATACATACACCTTACAAAAAATTTTTTTTTTTTAAATTAATAATTTGAATTTGAAAAATTGAAGATTCACTTTTCTGAAGTAAGGAAAGGAAAGAGGGGGGAGGGTTAGACGTGAGAATGAGAAAGTGAAGAAGTGAATGGGTTTATTTGTGGGGTATGGTATTCTTATGGGGCCATTTATTGCCATTGAAGAAATTTGATAGTCTCATAGGAGGTTAGTGTGTGGCGACTAATGTTAGTTAAAGTTGTGAAGCCGGGGTGAGGGGATTGGAATATTTTTTGTTTTGGAGTATTTTAGAGATTTTGTGATTTTTTAATTTATTCATTTTTTGAAAATGAATTTTTCTTTTCCTTTTGCCTCACATCTTATCACTCAGTACGCCCCCCTTATCTTCTGCCCACTCCAAAATTACCTTTTCAGCATAAAAGTAGACTGTAGAGGCCATTTTGGCTTCAGAATAAATTTGACAAGCTTCACAAAATACCGATGCAAAATACCATTTGAAATTAGTTGTGTTGTTTTATCAGCATTTTTCTTCTATTTTCAACCACATTTTGTCAGATTAACTCAATCCTTTACTATATATATATATATATATATATATATATATATATATATATATATAAGGAAGGGATAGACAAATAGTGGGTGAGTGATAAGCCATACAGTAGTTGTCTACACTCCTCATTTTCAGGCCTTTTATTTTAAAGTTAGGATAGTGAAAAGAATATCCTCCCATTATAAATTAATAATCAGAACAAAATAGAAAATTTTATAAAAAGGACAGGTTTAAAATTTGCATAGGTGAGAAACTGTCAATTAACAAGCGCTATTGACTTCATGTCTTTGCTACCTTATGCTGTATCAATGATATTGAGCACTCCTTTACTTATAAATATACCACACTATATTACTGTGTTTCCCCAAAAATAAGAAATACCTGCAAAATCAGACCTAGTGTGATTTTTCAGGATGATTTTAAAATAAGCCCTAGTTGAAAGTAGCAGATAGACAAAAGAAATAAGCATTCTTCACAATCACATCATGCAATAAATACACTCAATATCCCTAAAAAATAAGCCCTAGTGTTATATTTTGAACTGATAATTAATATAAGCCTTGGCTTATTTTTGGGGACACACGAAATATATATATATATACTAGACAAAAAGTGACCCGTTGGGTCACCGTTAAGCTCTCGCTAGATGATTGGAATTAGGAAAAAGAGTAGGATCTGCCAAAATATTGTCTGCTTTTCATTTTAAAAACGAATTAAAATTCATTAAACCGATTATTTAAGGTCAAATTTTTGTCTAAGTTCGAAAAAGTAATATAATGAGCATCAGCAAAAAAGCCAAATAATATTACACATGTAATTTATTTTTGATACATTTAAAACAATGTTTTCGGTCAATTTAGATCAAGATGCCTGCCAACTTAAAATCTTAGACTGCAGATTCAATCCTGGTCAGAGGCAGCAGTAACATAGAATAATAATTAACATAGCTTAACACCTGTACCTCAGTTATTGTTAGTGGAATGAGAACATGATACCCCTGTAGGCTGAATAAAGAGTTAGGTTCAAAGTTCCGTGATGGCTCCCTATTACCAGAAGGTTCCTGTGTCCGACAAGAAATACCTGAAGAAGCCCGGAGGGGACATCGGCCGAAACGCTGTACAGATAACAATGAAGACGAGGACAATAGTCTGATATATATATATATATATATATATATATATGTGTGTGTGTGTCTATAGCCAAGACTGAAGGAGCAGCTGGCATGGAGGAATACAAGAATGGCTCAAAACATAAATAAATTGAAATTTGTTGTTTGTTCTTTCACAGGTGTGTTGTCTTGGTGATAGGTGGCCAATATGCTGCTTTGAAACCAATGGTAGCAATCACCCCTTAAATGTATTGTAATCTATAACAAATAATATATATAAATATATATATATATATGATAGATAGATGATGTTGTGGAGTTGTTTACTGGGCTATAGAAACTGAGATGAGAAAATGAAGCTAATACTGTATTTCTTTTCATTTCTGAGACACAATGTTGTTATTATTTATTGATTCAGTTGAATTAGTTTATTGGCTTTGTTGCTTTTATTGTTATGTTTCCTGACCACTTTCATAGTCATTGGATTACTCTCGGGTAAACACCCTGTTGGTGGGGCTTAAAATACACTGTAAGGGTAAGTGGTGTCCTGGGAAGTGCCCTAAACTCCATCCAATGGTGAGTTTCCAGTTTTGGAACTATGGTGAGTTTAGAGTACCCCTTCATTACAATTAATTTCAATCTATATATATATATATTTTTTTTTTGAGAATATGGGTGCTATATTTATAAGTAAACATTTCCCTATAGAGTAGTGTGCAATTGTTCAAACCAAGACATAGGCAACAACTGTTAGTAACCAAGTGCCGTGACTTCATTTCACCCTAACTTATATATATATATATATGAGTAAGAAAAGGTGGAATGAAAACATCACACAATGCTGTTAAAGAAGAAAACAATTTATAATATAATCATAGCTGATATTGATCAATATTTCGATTTTACAAAAATCATCATCAGAGCTCATTCACTCCCGTAGTTGTTTGGGTCGGAGAGGAAAGTCAAAATGAGTTTACAAAACAAAAAACCTTAATACTGCAAAAAACGAAAGACGTTACAATATTCACCAACGTGGGCATTTCGCGCCATATATATGTCGGTCATGATCCATGTATATCTTTTGACAACAAATGTAGCGAATTTTTGAGATGTTGGCAACAAGGTGAAAACAATTTAAACGGAAGGGGATGGGCGTTAAGAAATGTGACAGTTGGAATTCAAAAGACTTTTAGTAAAGGAATTTTTTACGATTAAATGTTTTTATTATTTAAATTTTATTTTTAAGTTCTGTAATTCATAAATGATTAGATATTTACTGTAATTAGTATATATATATATATATATATATATATATATATATATATATATATATATATTATATATATATATATATATATATATATATATATATATATATATATATATATATATATATTACTGTAATTAGTTTTTATATATATATATGTATAGTAATGACTGTCTTAGGTGAATGAAAATCAATCTCGTGACTACAAGATGTTGACTGAAATCTGCAATCGATTTTTTTTACCAATGAGATCCAAGCACTTCATCACTGGTGAAAGAAGTATGTTGAAAAATAAACCTCATTTGGTCAGATTCCATGAGAGTATCTTGGTCAGCCTATAAACTTTTTAGTTGACCCTGGTACACCCTCCACACAAAATATATATATATATACATACTTACATACATTTATAATGTTTAGATATTCAAGATTGAAATCTTACATAGATGTTATATTGACACAATTAACATAAAACGAGTAATAAAATTACAATATTTATAACTGATTCCATCTCTCAAAAAGAAAAAAAAAAGTATTTAAAAATAAAAACTGATTTCAAACTTTTATAGAAATACTTTCCACTTTGTCATTATAAACCATATCCTTTTTTTCATTGATAGATTTTATTGATTAGTAAAATCTTATTTCCTTCATTAAAATTCTTATTTATTCAAGCAATTTCAAAATATGTCTTGAATTTCAGTTGTATTTTTATTACATTTTTTTTGCATCAGCTATTTGCAATATTCATATTTTATAAATTCTATTTTACAAGACATTTTCAGAATATTTTCATTTTTCTTACCTGATGTTTTGGCATCATCACTTAATGATATTTATTAATTTGCAATATTTTCTTATTTATAATTCATAGACAAATAAGTAAAGTTAGTGAAGATTTCTAAATTTAGTCTCTTCTACATGCAAATAAGACATAGCACACAATTTCATGATTTCCTCAATTCCTACGTACTTAGCCAAAACATCTATATATAAATACTCCTGTTCCTTGAAAATATGACTTATGTTCTTGGTTAAAAATGAGACCATCTAAATTATCCAAGATGAAATGCTAAAATATAAATCCTGATTATACGGTATTGCTTATCGGCTGAATTCTTATTTCTTATGAGTGTTGTCACCTCAGTTAAATAATTGACCATTCTGTTTTATCAAAAAAAAGAACATGCTACACAGAAAAGAAGAAAGAAAGAAAAGGAGAGAGCAGAGGAAAGATAGAGGGAGGGGTGAGTGATAATGCTAATCTATTTCAATTGAACATGAAAAGAAGGAAAGAAAGAAAAAAAGAGTGAGAGAGTTAAATCAAGATTCTTATACTTTTTACCAATTGAACTATTTTTAAATACTTCTTAAGAACATATAAAATGTAATAATTATCATACTGTGGTATATCCACAGGTCCTGCTAGTGTTCTTCATTCAAAGAAAAAAAAAGGTGTCCATTTTCTATGATGATAGCCATTACACCACATTAGAATATATAAGACTACCTTCTATACTAATTGTCTTAATAAGGCTAAAGAACCCACCTGCCCTACTATTAATCCATAGTTGGATTCATGCCTTTTCCAAGGGCATTAGCATAAAGTTAAACACTGAGAGCCTCATTCAGGAACTCTGAATGCCATGTCCATTTTCTATAATGATAACCATTACACTAAGCACACCTTCTTAGAATGTATATGGTCTGTGATAGTTCTTACTTTGAGAATTACAATTCCAGTGATGCTGATAGATTTTTGATTTAGTGTGTCCTGGGATGCACATATTAGCTTTGAATGAGTGTCCGGGAAAATTTATGGATCCCAACTGAAGCCATCTAACTCCTACCTTGTAACCTATCCCGTGCAATTCGTTTCTAAGAAACTATTGAAATGTATTTACAGTTAGCTTAAAATGATGGGGAAAGAAAAAAGAAAAACACAGGGATGCATGGATAGGATTTTACTGCATCGTTTTAGATTTTTGTGCATCAGGAACACTGGATGTGTACCTATCAGCATCTCAGAATTCCTTCAAGAAGACAACTATTAAATACTTATAATAGAGTACTTCCCCTTATTTTAAATTAATCATAATATAAATTCTATAAGTATGATACAACTAGATATTAGGCATAACTGCCAGTGAAGGTGGCCTGTAAGCAACTACTGATAAAGAAAAAAATCTTTTTCTGGTGATGGTATCAGTTTATAAAATTTATACAACATTTTATATGCTATTTCCTTCTTTTTAGGTCTTATGTATCTTTAGTCATTTTTTATCTTCCTTTGTTTTTTGAACAGTCAAACCTGCTCATCTGTATGAAAGTCAAGGACCAACACCAACTCATGTGTATTTTTCGTTGAAACGTTACATGAATAAATTATTTTCAACAACATGGATTTCATTTTTCAGTCATAATTCTGAACCATATTTTTAACTACTTTAAAATCTAAATGTGACCTTATATATATATCTATATATCTTGAAGATCCTTCTCAGTGAAATCTGGGTAGTTAATTTCTGTAGAATGATGGAAAAGTGGCGGCATGTGGTGTAATGGTTTGACCAGCTTTGTGCAAATACTAGATGCTGCACAGAGGACCTTTTGAGGGCAATGAGTGATAGGGATGTTTGGCAAGAGAATATCATGGATATCCGTGCTATTAGGTGACATGATGATTCTAGAAGTAGTTGCTAAGTCTAGCCACACTGAAGATACATGAACTGCCGAAACACGGTGTTTGTGGATGGCTATATAATTTCAGAGTACATTAACTGTAATAAGAACTCTGGATCAAGTAAAATAACAGATATTAATCTTATGCTTATATTTTGAAACCATATACAATTAAATCTTGTATATATATATATATATATATATATATATATATATATATGAGGTCATTAACTGTATATTTCTCCTCATACTATTATAATCATTTTGCATTGGTGAAGTATCTATAACCTAATCTATATCTAAGTATGTATTTATCCAACCTCTTCGTTAAAAGCAGGTAAATTTTTAAGCAAGGTAATGCTTGTTTGAATTCAGAGTTTACCTTGTGCTGGACTAGATGCCTTAACAAAACTAATGAACCCAGTCTGTCCTACTATTTACTCATAGCTGGAGGGAGAATAGTTGGAGGAATACCTTGGGAAAGGTATGCATCTATAGTGTAATATGAAAGGCAATCAAGTTCATCCAGGATTTGAACTTGTGTAAAAGTAAGTAAGGTCATCAGGGTGGCCTAAAGTTGGTATCAGCTGATCAGCGAGGGAGTCTATCCCCTTTTCATTAGTGCTAGACCAAGGAGTTTGTTTTGCGTCTGAGGTGGAGTGCAACAGCTACCATCAACTCCTTACTTTACCGCACAGATACCTGTGCTACTCATATGCTGAGTTGACGAGGGCCGGTATCGAACTAGGAACCTTGTGCTTTCTAGCTGAACGCTCTACAGACTGAGCTAACCCGGCCCTATATGAACGTGTGTAGCCATGTCCATTTCCTATAATAACCATTACACCAGACATATGAGATTTTTATTATTGTTACACTGCATTCTGCACAGGCATGCTCATTGTTAGCACAGTTGTGATCACATGATCAAAGTCTGAGCCCAATAGCACCATTTTGATTGCTATCTTTACAGTGTAAATATGGCTGCTCCACTAGAAACAAGGAAGTGACATGATTTCTCTTGTCGGAAGATGTGTCAGGGAGTTGATATTCATTGGAGGCTTTTAACACAATATGGGATAGTGTACTACCACACAGAAGAGTGCATGAGTGGATAGAGAAGGTTAAACATATCTGGACAAGTATGATGTCCAAAGAGGGAGCAGGACGTCCATAAACCTCCACTGCTGATGAGATGGTAATGGTGAACCAGCGAGTTATCATCAATTAGGAAGTAATTCTTCTGCCTATCAAATCATCCATGATGAACTCAGCTTCCATAAAACAAGGGTGTGATTAATTTTCACAACACCTCTGTAATTGTAGCATTGAAAAATTTTCTCTTTATTATGGCTTCTATAATTAAATTATCATCATAATATAATTAGAGAATGAGAATCTCATAAGAAATTTAACTTTTCAACACTAAGAATATTTCATAGAGGTTTTATGTTTAAATTTTTATATTAAAGAAATTGTTCCTAAAAACCGATGAACAACATATTGAATAGATTTATATACATACATATAAGTAAAGCCCACATTGATATACAAAAGATTTAATGTACAGAAAATATTTAAATTATGTATTTAGAAAGTTTCAATTTCATAAGGTTAAAGAATAAATGCTGTAAATACATTTCCACAAAACTTTCACATGAACAAATTGTGCATGAAAACAAGCTGTGTAGACAATCACCAATTTGACAACAGATGTGCTTTTCATCTTGTCATAGGCAAAGGGCAAATAAAATACATAATCATGTCAGCTGTGATTACATTTCCCAGAAATGTTCTCATGAACAAATTGTGCATGAAAACAAGCTGTGTAGGTAATCACAAATCTGACAACAGATGTGCTTTTCATCTTGTCATAGGCAAAGGGAAATAAAATACATAATCATGTCAGCTGTGATTACATTTCCCCAGAAATGTTCTCATGAATAAATTATGCATGAAAACAAACTGTGTAGACAATCACCAATCTGATAACAGATGTATTTTTCATCTTCTTATAGACAAAGAGAAATAAAATACACAATCATGTCAGCTGTGATTACATTTCCCCAGAAATGTTCTCATGAAAAATTGTGCATGAAAACAAGCTGTGTAGACAATCAGCAATCTGACAACAGATGTGCTTTCATGTTGTTATCAGCAAAGAGAAATAAAACACACAATCGTGTCAGCTGTGATTACATTTCCACAAAATTTTCTCATGAACAAATTGTGCATGAAAACAAGCTGTGTAGACAATCAGCAATCTGACAACAGATGTATTTTTCATCTTGTTATCAGCAAAGAGAAATAAAATACACAATCATGTCAGCTGTGATTACATTTCCCCAGAAATGTTCTCATGAATAAATTGTGTAGGAAAACAAGCTGTGTAGACAATCAGCAATCTGACAACAGATGTATTTTTCATCTTGTTATCAGCAAAGAGAAATAAATACACAATCATGTCAGCTGTGATTACATTCCCCAGAAATGTTCTCATGAACAAATTGTGCATGAAAACAAGCTGTGTAGACATCAGCAATCTGACAACAGATGTATTTTTCATCTTGTTATCAGCAAAGAGAAATAAAATACACAATCATGTCAGCTGTGATTACATTTCCCCAGAAATGTTCTCATGAACAAATTGTGTATGAAAACAAGCTGTATAGACAATCACCAATCTGACAACAGATGTGCTTTTAATCTTGTTATCAGCAAAGAGAATAAAATACACAATCATGTCAGCTGTGATTACATTTCCACAAAACATTCTCATGAACAAATTGTGCATGAACAAGCTGTGTAGACAATCAGCAATCTGACAACAGATGTGCTTTTCATCTTGTTATCAGCAAAGAGAAATAAAACACACAATTGTGTCAGCTGTGATTACATTTCCACAAAATTTCTCATGAACAAATTGTGCATGAAAACAAGCTGTGTAGACAATCAGCAATCTGACAACAGATGTATTTTTTCTTGTTATCAGCAAAGAGAAATAAAATACACAATCATGCCAGCTGTGATTACATTTCCCCAGAAATGTTCTCATGAACAAATTGTGCATGAAAACAAGCTGTGTAGACAATCACCAATCTGACAACAGATGTGCTTTTAATCTTGTTATCAGCAAAGAGAAATAAAATACACAATCATGTCAGCTGTGATTACATTTCCACAAAATTTCTCATGAACAAATTGTGCGTGAAAACAAGCTGTGTAGACAATCACAATCTGAACAGATGTGCTTTTCATGTTGTTATCAGCAAAGAGAAATAAAATACAATCATGTCAGCTGTGATTACATTTCCACAAAACATTCTCATGAACAAATTGTGCATGAAAACAAGCTGTGTAGACAATCAGCAATCTGACAACAGATGTGCTTTTAATCTTGTTATCAGCAAAGAGAAATAAAATACACAATCATGTCAGCTGTGATTACATTTCCCAGAAATGTTCTCATGAACAAATTGTGCATGAAAACAAGCTGTGTAGACATCACCAATCTGACAACAGATGTGCTTTCATTTTGTCATAGGCAAAGGGAAATAAAATACACAATTTTTCAGCTGTGTATTCCACAAAAACTTTCCATATAACAACTGAAACAAGCGTGTAGAAATCAGCAATTGCAACAGATGTGCTTTTATCTTGTTATAAGCAAAGGGAAATAAAATACACAATCATGTCAGCTGTGATTACATTTCCACAAAACTTTCACATGAACAAATTGTGCATGAAACAAGCTTGTAGACAATCACCAATCTGACAACAGATGTGCTTTCATCTTGTTATAGGAAAGTGAAATAAAATACACAATCTGTCAGCTGTGATTACATTTCCACAAAACATTTCATGAACAATTGTGCATGAAAACAAGCTGTGTAGGCAATCACCAATCTAAAAACAGATGTGCTTTTCATCTTGTTATCAGCAAAGAGAAATAAAATACACAATCATGTCAGCTGTGAATTACATTTCCCGAAATGTTCTCATGAATAATTGTGTAGGAAAACAAGCGTGTAGACAATCAGCAATTCTGACAACAGATGTGCTTTTCATCTTGTTATCAGCAAAGAGAAATAAAATACACAATCATGTCAGCTGTGATTACTTTCCACAAACATTCTCATGAACAAATTGTGCATGAACAACAGCTGTGTAGACAATCAGCAATCTGACAACAGATGTGCTTCTCTTGTTATCAGCAAGAGAAAAAGAAAACAACAATCGTGTCAGCTGTGATTACATTCCACAAATTTTCTCATGAACAAATTGTGCATGAAAACAAGCTGTGTAGACAATGAGCAATCTGACAACAGATGTGCTTTTTCATCTTGTTATCAGCAAAGAGAAATAAAATACACAATCATGTCAGCTGTGATTACATTTCCCAGAAATGTTCTCATGAATAAATTATGCATGAAAACAAACTGTGCTAGACAATCACCAATCTGATAACAGATGTATTTTTCATCTTCTTATAGACAAAGAGAAATAAAATCACAATCATGTCAGCTGTGATTACATTTCCCCAGAAATGTTCTCATGAACAATTGTGCATGAAAACAAGCTGTGTAGACAATCAGCAATCTGACAACAGATGTGCTTTTCATGTTGTTATCAGCAAAGAGAATAAAACACACAATCGTGTCGCTGTGATTACATTTCCACAAATTTTCTCATGAACAAATTGTGCATGAAAACAAGCTGTAGACAATCAGCATCTGACAACAGATGTATTTTTCATCTTGTTATCAGCAAGAGAAATAAAATACACAATCATGTCAGCTGTTGATTACATTTCCAGAAATGTCTCATGAATAAGTGTAGGAAACAAGCTGTGTAGACAATCAGCAATCTGACAACAGATGTATTTTTCATCTTTTCAGCAAAGAGAAATAAAATACACAATCATGTCAGCTGTGATTACATTTCCCAGAAATGTTCTCATGAACAAATTGTGCATGAAACAAGCTGTGTAGACAATCAGCAATCTGACAACAGATGCTGCTTCATCTTTTATCAGCAAAGAGAATAAAACACACAATTGTGTCAGCTGTGATTACATTTCCACAAAATTTTTCTCATGAACAAATTGTGCATGAAAACAAGCTGTGTAGACAATCAGCAATCTGACAACAGATGTTTTTCATCTTGTTATCAGCAAAGAGAAATAAAAATACACAATCATGCCAGCTGTGATACATTCCCAAAATGTTCTCATGAACAAATTGTGCATGAAAACAAGCTGTGTAGACAATCACAATCTGACAACAGATGTGCTTTTAATCTTGTTATCAGCAAAGAGAAATAAAATACACAATCATGTCAGCTGTGATTACATTCCACAAAATTTTCTCATGAACAAATTGTGCGTGAAAACAAGCTGTGTAGACAATCACCAATCTGACAACAGATGTGCTTTTCATCTTGTTATCAGCAAAGAGAAATAAAATACACAATCATGTCAGCTGTGATTACATTTCCACAAACATTCTCATGAAATTGTGCAAAAACAAGCTGTGTAGACAATCAGCAATCTGACAACAGATGTGCTTTTAATCTTGTTATCAGCAAAGAGAAATAAAATACACAATCATGTCAGCTGTGATTACATTTCCCAGAAATGTTCTCATGAACAAATTGTGCATGAAAACAAGCTGTGTAAGACAATCACCAATCTGACAACAGATGTGCTTTTCATTTTGTCATGGCAAAGGAAATAAAATACACAATTATTGTCAGCTGTGATTACATTTCCACAAAACTTTATATAAAACAATTTGTGCATGAAAACAAGCTGTGTAGACAATCAGCAATCTGACAACAGATGTGCTTTTCATCTTGTTATAGCAAAGGGAAATAAAATACACAATCATGTCAGCTGTGATTACATTTCCACAAACTTTCACATGAACAATTGTGCATGAAAACAAGCTGTGTAGACAATCACCAATCTGACAACAGATGTGCTTTTCATCTTGTTATAGGAAAAGTGAAATAAAATACACATCATGTCAGCTGTGATTACATTTCCACAAAACATTCTCATGAACAAATTGTGCATGAAAACAAGCTGTGTAGGCAATCACCAATCTAACAACAGATGTGCTTTTCATCTTGTTATCAGCAAAGAGAAATAAATACACAATCATGTCAGCTGTGATTACATTCCCCAGAAATGTTCTCATGAAAAATTGTGTAGAAAACAAGCTGTGTAGACAATCAGCCATCTGACAACAGATGTGCTTTTCATCTTGTTATCAGCAAAGAGAAATAAAATACACAATCATGTCAGCTGTGATTACAATTCCACAAAACTTCTCATGAAAATTGTGCATGAAACAAGCTGTGTAGACAATCAGCAATCTGACAACAGATGTGCTTTTCATCTTGTTATCAGCAAAGAGAATAAAACACACAATCGTGTCAGCTGTGATTACATTTCCACCAATTTCTCATGACAAATTGTGCATGAAAACAAGCTGTGTAGACAATCAGCAATCTGACAACAGATGTGCTTTTCATCTTGTTATCAGCAAAGAGAAATAAAATACACAATCATGTCAGCTGTGATTACAATTCCCAAAATGTTCTCATGAACAAATTGTGCATGAAACAAGCTGTGTAGTAATCACAAATCTGACAACAGATGTGCTTTTCATCTTGTTATCAGCAAAGAGAAAAAATACACAATCATGTCAGCTGTGATTACATTTCCCAGAAATGTTTTCTGAACAAATGTGCATGAAAAACAAGCTGTGTAGCACATCAGCAATCTGACAACAGATGTGCTTTTCATGTTGTTATCAGCAAAGAGAAATTAAATACACAATCATGTCAGCTGTATTACGTTTCCACAAATTCTCATGAACAAATTGTGCATGAAAACAGCTGTGTAGACAATCACCAATCTGACAACAGATTGCTTTTCATTTTGTCATAGGCAAAGGGAAATAAATACACAATTATTGTCAGCTGTGATTACATTTCCAAAAACTTTCATATAAACAATTTGTGCATGAAAACAAGCTGTGTAGACATCAGCAATCTGACAACAGATGTGCTTTTCATCTTGTTATAGCAAAGGAAATAAAATACACAATCATGTCAGCTGTTTACATTTCCACAAACTTTTCACATGAACAATTGTGCATGAAAACAATGCTTTGCTAGACAATCACCCAATCTGACACAGATGTGCTTTTCATCTGTTTATAGGCAGAGGGAAATAAACAGATTACTTTGCATCTTCTTGCCAGTAAATGGAAAAAAACCCTTGTGCCTATTTAATGCAAAATCTTAGTGTTTTTTTGTATATACGTTTTAAAAGTGAATTGTTTTAAGTAAATATTTTGTTTTGTTTTATAAACTAATAGAAATAATTCTAATTACCCCAATGTGTATCAATGTATTGATAGAAATAATTTTTATGTTACATTTTTTATTAACTTAATGAATTGATTATTTCCTCGCTAATAATAATGCGAATGTCAGTGTGTCACTTTTTTCAACTTTACTCCTATAGGCCATAGCCCAACATCTACTATTTTGGAATCAGATCAATCCTACCTGCAGTCTTGAAAATTTGGACTCTGAAGTTTTAATTATTGTGATTTTGTATCAATTTTTTTGCATAACAATTTTTATAAGTTGGAAATAAATTTGGGGATAACTTGCTTAATTCCCACCTTTTATGCCAGTGTTTAATGAATCCCAATGTGATATCAGGTGTAGATAAAGTAAAAACAATTATAAAGCTGAATAATGATCATGTAGCATTGCACACGTTCATTCATTTTCTTTTCATAGGTGGTTTACATGCTCTGTAGTTACATATCTAAACTTTTGTTTTTTTTATAGAACATTTATCTGCTATAAATGTTGAGTAACATAAAATATAATTTAAGCATATTCTATAAGAAATACATTTTTTCATTCTCATATGCAGCTGGATAAATAATGACAGTATTACACATTACTCACCTAGATTGGGAAAATAATAGGTGTCTATTACTGTCAGGTGTTCAAAATTCACCTCGTCTTTTTTGCCACCACTAAGCAGAATAATGTATCCTGATTTGCAGGATATTTTCTTTTTTTGTCTTTTTTTTATCAGTTTCAGCTTTCCACAACTTGTGTCACATCTGGTAGCCTTTAAGGAATGTTGAAGAAACCCTTATTTAATCTGTGGGGTTTATACTGTTCTCTATTTTGGTTGTTACATCCAGTGGGGAATCTTCAGGACTTGTCAATCTTTTTTATGATGGTCTTGGCATATATTTTCAGCTTACCTGACCCAGAGATTTAATTCATGACTTCCAGGTGACCAGTGACCTTTTATCCATTAGATCATATCTCATAGAGTATGTAGGCAAAAAAAAATAATTGATTGAATCAACAAAATGAGAAAAAGTGATATGAAGAAAGGTACTAGTAAGATCAGTAGAGTGACGACTATTGTCATTCTTAAGAGATTATTAAATACCATGTTGTAGTTTTGCAGATTTCAAAATTCTTCCTACTTCCCTTTACACTTTATTGTCATTGACACCCATTTTCAAAGTGACCAACAGTAACAGTCTTTTTATTCTCCACCACTCACCCTCAAATGATATGTATTTATCAACCCCAACATATGATATGACACAAGGTCAATTTCGTAAGTTAAGGAGTAAGGGTTGTTAAATAAATATAATATTTGATCTTTTTAGTACAATTACAATAATGACTGAAGACAATATTTTATTTATCAATTTGAAAGTAATTTTATAATGAATAATTTAAACCATCGTTTCTATAAAATAAAAATTATACATAGAATAGCAGGGAGGTGTCCACTATGGTGTAATGGTTATCATCATAGGAAATGAACATGGTAAGGAGAGTTCAAATCAAGGACAAAGCTGACTGCATTTCACATAGTGCTAATACCCTTGGGAAAGGTATGCATCCAACTATTCTCCCTCTAGTTATGGGTAAATAGTAGGAAAACTGGGCTCTTTAATCTTGGTTAGGCAACTAGTTTAGGAGAAGGAAAACTCTCAATTCAATTATATAACACTGCTTAAAAGGTAACCTTGTGTCACATTCTACTTGTGTAGAGGGGTGGTAAATATGCATACATTATATACATAGAATAGCTAATATAGATATATAGATATATATATTAGTTCCAGCAATAGGTATATTATTTTGATTGATGGCAATCTTTTTTGTAGATATTCATTTCCCTATTCCTATAAATATTTTTTTTTGATAGTGTAGAAAATCAATAGAGCAAAGTAGAAGTAGTGGTAAAGTCAGTGGCAGTAATTAAGTAAAGTTGCGACCTTGTCTATGAATTTGGGTTAAGATGAAAGTGAATATCCATCAGTCTTATGAAGCCATGGATTTATACTTGGATCGAGGCACAGGCCTGGTTATGATTGTATGGAAGCCCAGTAGTTACCATACAGTAAACTCAAGAAATCCATTTTCTGGTAACACTACACTAGTTAATAAATCTTATGTGATATCATGGGTAAGTAAACATACAATATTAAATTTCTTATTTTTATTTCTTCTAAAGATTAAAAAAAAACGAAGGCTTATAAGTAAGGTGTCTTACCACATTGTATCATTATATTGAAGATAAATTCTTCTTTTTCGTTTTCTTGCATTCCTTTTTATTCTTTTTCTTACATTTCTTTTTTTTCTGGTTACTGACAGTTTTTGCCAATACGATCTTCAGACCAAGACTTGGTCTGAAGATCGCATAGGTGAGAAACTGTCAGCTGTTGATTCCATGTCCCGCTACCTTAGCTTTTTCAGAAAGTTGGTGCATTCCAATTACCATCCCCTATGGAAATTATGAAATAAATGCTTTATAGAAATTTAATAATTTTATTCTTATTTAATATTTACATAAGCACTTTTGGAAAATGAATATATTAATAGCAGGACCTGTGAATATACCACGTATGTAATTTAATTATTACAAGTTTATATGTTTACTTAAGGCTATTGTATTGAATTCAGGTTTCCTTCTCCTACTGGTTGCCTAATCATGTATTCAATAATATATAAAGTCCTATTCAAATATGCTGTCAGTTAGCTGTGTGATAGCATTTATTATTCATGTTCAAGTTACAGACAAAACAATGGTCAATGATAGAAATTTTTGGGCAAATTTGCATATCAATTGAAATTCAGATATATGAAAGCAATTGAGGTAAAAGTTGTATAGTATGAAAAGTAGCTGCTCATGGAGAACATTCTTTTTTTTCATCTGAAAATGAAGTGAGGGGACCATGACTACTTCATGCATGTCAACCCTTGTTGGGTAATTTAATGCCAGTCAGTATTTTCATTAATTTTATTTGCAAGTAATTATATGGTTTCAAGTAATTGCTAATTAATAATCCTTTGTAACCAATTATAAATAATTTCACACAATATATAGTTTCAAGTATTCCATCAAATTTAATAATTCAAACAGATTTATTTAACCTATATGGGACACTAAGAGATACTTCACTCCAGCTTTTGAGTGAACTGAGTAATTGTAATGAAGGGATGACTCTACACTCCCTTAGAACTCCAGAACTGGAGTTCAACACTGAATGCAGTTTAATGCCATATCTAGAACATTTGTTGGGGGTGGGGTCTTTATTCCCCCCCCCCCAAACAGAGAAAAACAGTTAGCATCTTCTGGACCCATAAAGAGGGCAGATAAATATGTCTACAGAACATTTGGAAAAATGTGTAGCACTTAGTGGTGACCTTGTTGAAAAATACTTTTAATTTGAGATAAATAATTTACTTTTCTCTGAATGTTTGAGATGAGGCTTGATGATTAGTATATTTCCTTATTTCCAATTGTTACTGTACCATTTCGGCCGATGTGCCTAGCTTCTTCAGGTAATTTCTCTCAGACCTGGAACTTCTTGTTCGTAATTAGGAGCCTCAAGGAACATTGAAACCTAACCCTTATTCAGTCCATGGTGTATCCTGTTCTCATTCCACTAACCATAGCTAGGTTAGAGGCGTTAAGCTGTTAATTATTATTCTATTTCTGCTCCCTTGACCAGGATTGAACTTGTAGTCCAGAGATAACTGTTACACTTAGAACTGTTCTTAATCTACAATCCTTTTCCACTAGGCTATGTGTCCAATCTGTTGATTACGAAAAGACGGTCCCGAGTCTGACAAGAATACCTGAAGAAGGCGGAGGGCACATCGTCTGAAACATTGTACAGATAACATGAAGATGCAGGACAATAGTTCAAATAATGCAGATAATACTAATGAATTTACTTCTTCTTAACACCAGTTTCTTATTACATTCTTGTCTAAACTTGTCTTTGATCAGAATCTTTTCTCAATCAATCCCTCCTGTACAATTGTTTTGATTAAGCCTGTATATGGCTTGCTTTTAAAATCTGTTTGATCACAACTCTTATGTCTAAGCTAAACCAGTATGATATAAGAGGAGTTGGAGGCTCGACATTGCATTTCTATATTAAAATTAATGATCAGAATCAGGGTAATAATAATCTTTGAGCAAAGCAACCCATGGATGAACAATTGTCTGAGTTTTAGTCATTCTTCTCTTTTTGGTATTAAAGATTGATGGATATGCAATGTAAATTTAGTACTTTGGACTACATAATTTTTTTTTGCTTCGGCCTCTTAGAGTACTACTCTATGATTGCAATTTATCAGTGTGAGAGAATTTAGAAGCTTATTATAATTTGTTCTGTTCAGTATAATTGTTGTTTTCATTTCATAACAAATCAGTTTTGAGCTAACAACCTGATAAGAACAAATATATAGCCTTCTAAATTCTCTCACACTGATAATTGCAATTTCATAGAGTAGTACTCTTAGAGACCAAGCAAAAAAAAATTATGTAGTCCAAAGTACTAAATTTACATTGCATATCCATCAATCTTTTAATAAACAAAAAGAAGAAAATGACTAACACACTCAGACAATTGTTCATCCATGGTTGCTTTGCTCAAAGATTATTACTTACCCTGATCTGATCATTAATTTTAAATATAGAAATGCAATGTCTAGCCTCTCAACTCCCTCTTATATCATACTGGTTTAGCTTAGACATAAGAGTTGTGATAAACAGATTTTAATAAGCAAGCCATATACAGGCTTAATCAAACAATTGTACAGGATTGATTGAAAAATATCTGATCAAACAAGTTTAGACAAGAATGAATAATGAAACTGGTGTTAAGAAGAAGTAAATTCATTAGTATATCTGCATTATTTGAACTATTGTCCTCATCTTCATTGTTATCTGTACAATGTTCAGACGATGTGCCCTCCGCCTTCTTCAGGTATTTCTTGTCAGACTCGGGAACCGTCTTTTCGTAATCAACAATTGGACACATAGCCTAGTGGATAAAGGAGTTAGATTAAGACAGTTCTAAGTGACAGTTATCTCTGGACTACAAGTTCAATCCTGGTCAAGGGCAGCAGTAAAATAGAATAATAATTAACAGCTTAACGCCTCTAACCTAGCTATGGTTAGTGGAATGAGACAGGATACCACCATGGACTGAATAAGGGTTAGGTTCAATGTTCCTTGATGGCTCCTAATTACGACAAGAAGGTTCCCAGGTCTGGAAGAAATACCTGAAGAAAGCTGGAGGGCACATCGCCGAAATGTGTACAGATAACAATGGAAATGGACATATACTAACATCAAGCCTCATCTCAAACATTCAGAGAAAAAGTAAATTTATTTATCTTCAAAATTAAAGTATTTTTCAACAATGTCACCACTAAGTGCTACACATTTTTCCAAATGTTCTGTAGACAATATTTTATCTTTGCCCTCTTTATGGGTCCAGAATATGCTAACTGTTTTCTCTGTTTGGGGGGGGGATAAAGACCCCCACCCCCAACAAATGTTCTAGATATGGCATTAACTGCATTCAGTGTTGAGACTCCAGTTCTGGAGTTCTAAGGGGAGTGTAGAGTCATCCCTTCATTACAATTACTCCCAGGTTCACTCAAAGCTGGAGTGGAAGTATCTCTTAGTGTCCCATCTATAGGTTAAATAAATCTGTTTTGAAATTATTAATATTTGATAGGAATACTTGAAACTATATAATTGTGTGAAAATTATTTTATAATTGGTTACAAAGGATTATTATTAGCAATTACTTGAAACCATATAATTACTTGCAAAATAAAATTAATGAAAATACTGACTGGCATTAAATAACCCAACAAGGGTTGACATGCATGAAGTAGTCATGTCCCTCTCACTTCATTTTCATGATGAAAAAAAGAATGTTCTCCCATGAGCAGCTATCTTTCATATCTATACAACTTTTACCATCAATTGCTTTCATATATCTGAATTTCAATTGATATGCAAATTTGCCAAAAATTCTATCATTGACCATTGTTTTGTCTGTAACTTGAACATGAATAATAAATGCTATCACACAGCTAACTGACAGCATATTTGAATAGGAATTTATATATTATTGAATACATGATTAGGCAACCAGTATAGGAGAAGGAAAACTCTGAATTCAATACAATAGCTCTTAAGTAAACATATCAAACGTTGTAATAATTAAATTATCATACTGTGGTATATTCACAGGTCCTGCTAGTTAATACTATTTCATTTTCAAAAGGTGCTTGTATTAAATATTAAATTAAGAATAAAAATTATAATTTCTATAAAGCAATTTTATTCATAATTTCCATAAGGGATGGTAATTTTGGAATGCACCAACTTTCTGAAAAAGCTAAGGTAGCGTGGACATGGAATCAACAGCTGACAGTTTCTCACCTATGCGATCTTCAGACCAAGTCTTGGTCTGAAGATCGTATTGGCAAAAAACTGTCAGTAACCAGAAAAAAAAAGAAATGTAAGAAAAAGAATAAAAAAAAAGGAATGCAAGAAAACGAAAAAGAAGAATTTATCTTCAATTAATGATACAATGTGGTAAGACACCTTACTTATAAGCCTTCGTTTTTTTTTAATCTTAGAAGAAATAAAAATAAGATGAAATTAATATTGTATGTTTACTTAACCCATGATATCACATAAGATTTAAACTAGTGTAGTGTTACCAGAAAATGGATTTCTTGAGTTTACTGTATGAGTAACTACTGGGCTTCCATACAATCATAACCAGGCCTGTGCCTCGATCCAAGTATAAATCCATGGCTTCATAAGACTGATGGATATTCAACTTCATCTTAACCCAATATTCATAGACAAGGTCGCAACTTACTTAAACTGCCCACTGACTTTACCACTACTTCTACTTTGCTCTATTGATTTTCTACACTATCAAAAAAAATATTTATAGGAATAGGGAAAATGAATATCTAACAAAAAAGGATTGCCATCATCAATAATTAATATACCTATTGCTGGAACTATATATATATATCTATATATCTATATATAATGCTATTCTATGTATATAATGTATGCATATTTACCAGCCCTCTACACAAGTAGAATGTGACACAAGGTTACCTTTTTAGCAAGTGTTTAATAATTTTGAATTGAGAGTTTTCCTTCTCCTAAACTAGTTGCCTAACCAAGATTAAAGAGCCCAGTTTGTCCTACTATTTACCCATAACTAGAGGGAGAATAGTTGGATGCATACCTTTCCCAAGGTATTAGCACTATGTGAAATGCAGTCAGCTTTGTCCTTGATTTGAACTCTCCTTACCATGTTCATTTCCTATGATGATAACCATTACACCATAGTGGACACCTCCACTGCTATTCTATGTATAATTTTTATTTTATAGAAATGCATGGTTTAATTATTTCATTATAAAATTACTTTCAAATTGATAAATAAAATATTGTCTTCAGTCAGTAATTGTTACTAATAAGATCAAAATATTATATTTATTTAACAACCCCTTAACTCCTTAACTTACGAAATTGACCTTGTGTCATATCATATGTGGTGGGGTTGATAAATACATATTCATTGAGGGTGAGTGGTGGGAGAATAAAAGAAACTGTTACTGTTGGTCACTTTGAAAATGGGTGTCAATGACAAATAAAGTGTAAAGGGAAGTAGGATAGAATTTTGAAATCTGCAAAACTACAACATGGTATTTTAATAATCTCTTAAGAATGACAATAGTCCACTCTACTGATCTTACTAGTACCTTTCTTCATATCACTTTTTCTCATTTTAGTTGATTCAATCAATTATTTTTTTTTTGCCTACATACTCTATGAGATATGATCTAATGGATAAAAGGTCATCTGGTCACCTGGAAGTCATGAATTAAATCTCTGGGTCAGGTAATGCTGAAAATATATGCCAAGACCATCATAAGAAAAGATTGACAAGTCCTGAAGATTCCCCACTGGATGTAACAACCATAAAATAGAGAACAGTATAAACCCCCACAGATTAAATAAAGGGTTTTCTTCAACATTCCTTAAAGGCTACCAGATGTGACACAAGTTGTGGAAAGCTGAAACTGATAAAAAAAAGACAAAAAAAGAAAATATCCTGCAAATCAGGATACATTATTCTGCTTAGTGGTGGCAAAAAGATGACAGGTGAATTTTGAACACCTGACAGTAATAGACACCTATTATTTTCCCAATTCTAGGTGAGTAATGTGTAATACTTGTCATTATTTATCCAGCTGCATATGAGAATGAAAAAAATGTATTTCTTATAGAATATGCTTAAAATTATATTTTATGTTACTCAACATTTATAGCAGATAAATGTTCTATAAAAACAAACAAAAGTTTAGATATGTAACTACAGAGCATGTAAACCACCTATGAAAAAGAAAATGAATGAACGTGTGCAATGCTACATGATCATTATTCAGCTTTATAATTGTTTTTACTTTATCTAACACCTGATATCACATTGGGGATTCATTAAACACTGGCATAAAAGGTGGGAATTAAGCAAGTTATCCCCAAATTTATTTCCAACTTATAAAAATTGTTATGCAAAAAAATTGATACAAAAATCACAATAATTAAAACTTCAGAGTCCAAATTTTCAAGACTGCAGGTATGGATTTGATCTGATTCCAAAATAGTAGATGTTGGGCTATGGCCTATAGGAGTAAAGTTGAAAAAAGTGACACACTGACATTCGCATTTATTATTAGCGAGGAAAATAATCAATTCATTAAGTTAATAAAAAATGTAACATAAAAATTATTTCTATCAATACATTGATACACATTGGGGTAATTAGAATTATTTCTATTAGTTTATAAAACAAAACAAAAATATTTAACTTAAAACAATTCACTTTTAAAACGTATATACAAAAAAAAACCTAAGATTTTGCATTAAATAGGCCACAAGGGTTTTATTTCCATTTACTGGCAAGAAGATGCAAAGTACATCTGTTTATTTCCCTCTGCCTATAACAAGATGAAAAGCACATCTGTTGTCAGATTGGTGATTGTCTACACAGCTTGTTTTCATGCACAATTTGTTCATGTGAAAGTTTTGTGGAAATGTAATCACAGCTGACATGATTGTGTATTTTATTTCCCTTTGCTTATAACAAGATGAAAAGCACATCTGTTGTCAGATTGCTGATTGTCTACACAGCTTGTTTTCATGCACAAATTGTTTATATGAAAGTTTTGTGGAAATGTAATCACAGCTGACAATAATTGTGTATTTTATTTCCCTTTGCCTATGACAAAATGAAAAGCATATCTGTTGTCAGATTGGTGATTGTCTACACAGCTTGTTTTCATGCACAATTTGTTCATGAGAACATTTCTGTGGAAACGTAATCACAGCTGACATGATTGTGTATTTTATTTCTCTTTGCTGATAACAACATGAAAAGCACATCTGTTGTCAGATTGCTGATTGTCTACACAGCTTGTTTTCATGCACAATTTGTTCATGAAAACATTTCTGGGGAAATGTAATCACAGCTGACATGATTGTGTATTTTATTTCTCTTTGCTGATAACAAGATGAAAAGCACATCTGTTGTCAGATTTGTGATTACCTACACAGCTTGTTTTCATGCACAATTTGTTCATGAGAACATTTCTGGGGAAATGTAATCACAGCTGACATGATTGTGTATTTTATTTCTCTTTGCTGATAACAAGATGAAAAGCACATCTGTTGTCAGATTGCTGATTGTCTACACAGCTTGTTTTCATGCACAATTTGTTCATGAGAAAATTTTGTGGAAATGTAATCACAGCTGACACGATTGTGTGTTTTATTTCTCTTTGCTGATAACAAGATGAAAAGCACATCTGTTGTCAGATTGCTGATTGTCTACACAGCTTGTTTTCATGCACAATTTGTTCATGAGAATGTTTTGTGGAAATGTAATCACAGCTGACATGATTGTGTATTTTATTTCTCTTTGCTGATAACAAGATGAAAAGCACATCTGTTGTCAGATTGCTGATTGTCTACACAGCTTGTTTTCCTACACAATTTATTCATGAGAACATTTCTGGGGAAATGTAATCACAGCTGACATGATTGTGTATTTTATTTCTCTTTGCTGATAACAAGATGAAAAGCACATCTGTTGTTAGATTGGTGATTGCCTACACAGCTTGTTTTCATGCACAATTTGTTCATGAGAATGTTTTGTGGAAATGTAATCACAGCTGACATGATTGTGTATTTTATTTCACTTTTCCTATAACAAGATGAAAAGCACATCTGTTGTCAGATTGGTGATTGTCTACACAGCTTGTTTTCATGCACAATTTGTTCATGTGAAAGTTTTGTGGAAATGTAATCACAGCTGACATGATTGTGTATTTTATTTCCCTTTGCTTATAACAAGATGAAAAGCACATCTGTTGTCAGATTGCTGATTGTCTACACAGCTTGTTTTCATGCACAAATTGTTTATATGAAAGTTTTGTGGAAATGTAATCACAGCTGACAATAATTGTGTATTTTATTTCCCTTTGCCTATGACAAAAATGAAAAGCACATCTGTTGTCAGATTGGTGATTGTCTACACAGCTTGTTTCATGCACAATTTGTTCATGAGAACATTTCTGGGGAAATGTAATCACAGCTGACATGATTGTGTATTTTATTTCTCTTTGCTGATAACAAGATTAAAAGCACATCTGTTGTCAGATTGCTGATTGTCTACACAGCTTGTTTTCATGCACAATTTGTTCATGAGAATGTTTTGTGGAAATGTAATCACAGCTGACATGATTGTGTATTTTATTTCTCTTTGCTGATAACAACATGAAAAAGCACATCTGTTGTCAGATTGGTGATTGTCTACACAGCTTGTTTTCATGCACAATTTGTTCATGAGAAAATTTTGTGGAAATGTAATCACAGCTGACATGATTGTGTATTTTATTTCTCTTTGCTGATAACAAGATTAAAAGCACATCTGTTGTCAGATTGGTGATTGTCTACACAGCTTGTTTTCATGCACAATTTGTTCATGAGAAATTTTGGGGAAATGTAATCACAGCTGACATGATTGTGTATTTTATTTCTCTTTGCTGATAACAAGATGAAAAACATCTGTTGTCAGATTGCTGATTGTCTACACAGCTTGTTTTCATGCACAATTTGTTCATGAGAAAATTTTGTGGAAATGTAATCACAGCTGACACAATTGTGTGTTTTATTTCTCTTTGCTGATAACAAGATGAAAAGCACATCTGTTGTCAGATTGCTGATTGTCTACACAGCTTGTTTTCATGCACAATTTGTTCATGAGAACATTTCTGGGGAAATGTAATCACAGCTGACATGATTGTGTATTTTATTTCTCTTTGCTGATAACAAGATGAAAAATACATCTGTTGTCAGATTGCTGATTGTCTACACAGCTTGTTTTCCTACACAATTTATTCATGAGAACATTTCTGGGAAATGTAATCACAGCTGACATGATTGTGTATTTTATTTCTCTTTGCTGATAACAAGATGAAAAATACATCTGTTGTCAGATTGCTGATTGTCTACACAGCTTGTTTTCATGCACAATTTGTTCATGAGAAAATTTTGTGGAAATGTAATCACAGCTGACACGATGTGTGTTTTATTTCTCTTTGCTGATAACAACATGAAAAGCACATCTGTTGTCAGATTGCTGATTGTCTACACAGCTTGTTTTCATGCACAATTTGTTCATGAGAACATTTCTGGGGAAATGTAATCACAGCTGACATGATTGTGTATTTTATTTCTCTTTGTCTATAAGAAGATGAAAAATACATCTGTTATCAGATTGGTGATTGTCTACACAGTTTGTTTTCATGCATAATTTATTCATGAGAACATTTCTGGGGAAATGTAATCACAGCTGACATGATTGTGTATTTTATTTCTCTTTGCTGATAACAAGATGAAAAGCACATCTGTTGTCAGATTGCTCATTGTCTACACAGCTTGTTTTCATGCACAATTTGTTCATGAGAAAATTTTGTGGAAATGTAATCACAGCTGACACGATTGTGTGTTTTATTTCTCTTTGCTGATAACAAGATGAAAAGCACATCTGTTGTCAGATTGCTGATTGTCTACACAGCTTGTTTTCATGCACAATTTGTTCATGAGAATGTTTTGTGGAAATGTAATCACAGCTGACATGATTGTGTATTTTATTTCTCTTTGCTGATAACAAGATGAAAAGCACATCTGTTGTCAGATTGCTGATTGTCTACACAGCTTGTTTTCCTACACAATTTATTCATGAGAACATTTCTGGGGAAATGTAATCACAGCTGACATGATTGTGTATTTTATTTCTCTTTGCTGATAACAAGATGAAAAGCACATCTGTTGTTAGATTGGTGATTGCCTACACAGCTTGTTTTCATGCACAATTTGTTCATGAGAATGTTTTGTGGAAATGTAATCACAGCTGACATGATTGTGTATTTTATTTCACTTTTCCTATAACAAGATGAAAAGCACATCTGTTGTCAGATTGGTGATTGTCTACACAGCTTGTTTTCATGCACAATTTGTTCATGTGAAAGTTTTGTGGAAATGTAATCACAGCTGACATGATTGTGTATTTTATTTCCCTTTGCTTATAACAAGATGAAAAGCACATCTGTTGTCAGATTGCTGATTGTCTACACAGCTTGTTTTCATGCACAAATTGTTTATATGAAAGTTTTGTGGAAATGTAATCACAGCTGACAATAATTGTGTATTTTATTTCCCTTTGCCTATGACAAAATGAAAAGCACATCTGTTGTCAGATTGGTGATTGTCTACACAGCTTGTTTTCATGCACAATTTGTTCATGAGAACATTTCTGGGGAAATGTAATCACAGCTGACATGATTGTGTATTTTATTTCTCTTTGCTGATAACAAGATTAAAAGCACATCTGTTGTCAGATTGCTGATTGTCTACACAGCTTGTTTTCATGCACAATTTGTTCATGAGAATGTTTTGTGGAAATGTAATCACAGCTGACATGATTGTGTATTTTATTTCTCTTTGCTGATAACAACATGAAAAGCACATCTGTTGTCAGATTGGTGATTGTCTACACAGCTTGTTTTCACGCACAATTTGTTCATGAGAAAATTTTGTGGAAATGTAATCACAGCTGACATGATTGTGTATTTTATTTCTCTTTGCTGATAACAAGATTAAAAGCACATCTGTTGTCAGATTGGTGATTGTCTACACAGCTTGTTTTCATGCACAATTTGTTCATGAGAACATTTCTGGGGAAATGTAATCACAGCTGGCATGATTGTGTATTTTATTTCTCTTTGCTGATAACAAGATGAAAAATACATCTGTTGTCAGATTGCTGATTGTCTACACAGCTTGTTTTCATGCACAATTTGTTCATGAGAAAATTTTGTGGAAATGTAATCACAGCTGACACAATTGTGTGTTTTATTTCTCTTTGCTGATAACAAGATGAAAAGCACATCTGTTGTCAGATTGCTGATTGTCTACACAGCTTGTTTTCATGCACAATTTGTTCATGAGAATGTTTTGTGGAAATGTAATCACAGCTGACATGATTGTGTATTTTATTTCTCTTTGCTGATAACAAGATTAAAAGCACATCTGTTGTCAGATTGGTGATTGTCTATACAGCTTGTTTTCATACACAATTTGTTCATGAGAACATTTCTGGGGAAATGTAATCACAGCTGACATGATTGTGTATTTTATTTCTCTTTGCTGATAACAAGATGAAAAATACATCTGTTGTCAGATTGCTGATTGTCTACACAGCTTGTTTTCATGCACAATTTGTTCATGAGAACATTTCTGGGGAAATGTAATCACAGCTGACATGATTGTGTATTTTATTTCTCTTTGCTGATAACAAGATGAAAAATACATCTGTTGTCAGATTGCTGATTGTCTACACAGCTTGTTTTCCTACACAATTTATTCATGAGAACATTTCTGGGGAAATGTAATCACAGCTGACATGATTGTGTATTTTATTTCTCTTTGCTGATAACAAGATGAAAAATACATCTGTTGTCAGATTGCTGATTGTCTACACAGCTTGTTTTCATGCACAATTTGTTCATGAGAAAATTTTGTGGAAATGTAATCACAGCTGACACGATTGTGTGTTTTATTTCTCTTTGCTGATAACAACATGAAAAGCACATCTGTTGTCAGATTGCTGATTGTCTACACAGCTTGTTTTCATGCACAATTTGTTCATGAGAACATTTCTGGGGAAATGTAATCACAGCTGACATGATTGTGTATTTTATTTCTCTTTGTCTATAAGAAGATGAAAAATACATCTGTTATCAGATTGGTGATTGTCTACACAGTTTGTTTTCATGCATAATTTATTCATGAGAACATTTCTGGGGAAATGTAATCACAGCTGACATGATTATGTATTTTATTTCCCTTTGCCTATGACAAGATGAAAAGCACATCTGTTGTCAGATTTGTGATTACCTACACAGCTTGTTTTCATGCACAATTTGTTCATGAGAACATTTCTGGGGAAATGTAATCACAGCTGACATGATTATGTATTTTATTTGCCCTTTGCCTATGACAAGATGAAAAGCACATCTGTTGTCAAATTGGTGATTGTCTACACAGCTTGTTTTCATGCACAATTTGTTCATGTGAAAGTTTTGTGGAAATGTATTTACAGCATTTATTCTTTAACCTTATGAAATTGAAACTTTCTAAATACATAATTTAAATATTTTCTGTACATTAAATCTTTTGTATATCAATGTGGGCTTTACTTATATGTATGTATATAAATCTATTCAATATGTTGTTCATCGGTTTTTAGGAACAATTTCTTTAATATAAAAATTTAAACATAAAACCTCTATGAAATATTCTTAGTGTTGAAAAGTTAAATTTCTTATGAGATTCTCATTCTCTAATTATATTATGATGATAATTTAATTATAGAAGCCATAATAAAGAGAAAATTTTTCAATGCTACAATTACAGAGGTGTTGTGAAAATTAATCACACCCTTGTTTTATGGAAGCTGAGTTCATCATGGATGATTTGATAGGCAGAAGAATTACTTCCTAATTGATGATAACTCGCTGGTTCACCATTACCATCTCATCAGCAGTGGAGGTTTATGGACGTCCTGCTCCCTCTTTGGACATCATACTTGTCCAGATATGTTTAACCTTCTCTATCCACTCATGCACTCTTCTGTGTGGTAGTACACTATCCCCATATTGTGTTAAAAGCCTCCAATGAATATCAACTCCCTGACACATCTTCCGACAAGAGAAATCATGTCACTTCCTTGTTTCTAGTGGAGCAGCCATATTTACACTGTAAAGATAGCAATCAAAATGGTGCTATTGGGCTCAGACTTTGATCATGTGATCACAACTGTGCTAACAATGAGCATGCCTGTGCAGAATGCAGTGTAACAATAATAAAAATCTCATATGTCTGGTGTAATGGTTATTATAGGAAATGGACATGGCTACACACGTTCATATAGGGCCGGGTTAGCTCAGTCTGTAGAGCGTTCAGCTAGAAAGCACAAGGTTCCTAGTTCGATACCGGCCCTCGTCAACTCAGCATATGAGTAGCACAGGTATCTGTGCGGTAAAGTAAGGAGTTGATGGTAGCTGTTGCACTCCACCTCAGACGCAAAAACAAACTCCTTGGTCTAGCACTAATGAAAAGGGGATAGACTCCCTCGCTGATCAGCTGATACCAACTTTAGGCCACCCTGATGACCTTACTTACTTTTACACAAGTTCAAATCCTGGATGAACTTGATTGCCTTTCATATTACACTATAGATGCATACCTTTCCCAAGGTATTCCTCCAACTATTCTCCCTCCAGCTATGAGTAAATAGTAGGACAGACTGGGTTCATTAGTTTTGTTAAGGCATCTAGTCCAGCACAAGGTAAACTCTGAATTCAAACAAGCATTACCTTGCTTAAAAATTTACCTGCTTTTAACGAAGAGGTTGGATAAATACATACTTAGATATAGATTAGGTTATAGATACTTCACCAATGCAAAATGATTATAATAGTATGAGGAGAAATATACAGTTAATGACCTCATATATATATATATATATATATATATATATATATACAAGATTTAATTGTATATGGTTTCAAAATATAAGCATAAGATTAATATCTGTTATTTTACTTGATCCAGAGTTCTTATTACAGTTAATGTACTCTGAAATTATATAGCCATCCACAAACACCGTGTTTCGGCAGTTCATGTATCTTCAGTGTGGCTAGACTTAGCAACTACTTCTAGAATCATCATGTCACCTAATAGCACGGATATCCATGATATTCTCTTGCCAAACATCCCTATCACTCATTGCCCTCAAAAGGTCCTCTGTGCAGCATCTAGTATTTGCACAAAGCTGGTCAAACCATTACACCACATGCCGCCACTTTTCCATCATTCTACAGAAATTAACTACCCAGATTTCACTGAGAAGGATCTTCAAGATATATAGATATATATATAAGGTCACATTTAGATTTTAAAGTAGTTAAAAATATGGTTCAGAATTATGACTGAAAAATGAAATCCATGTTGTTGAAAATAATTTATTCATGTAACGTTTCAACGAAAAATACACATGAGTTGGTGTTGGTCCTTGACTTTCATACAGATGAGCAGGTTTGACTGTTCAAAAAACAAAGGAAGATAAAAATGACTAAAGATACATAAGACCTAAAAAGAAGGAAATAGCATATAAAATGTTGTATAAATTTTTATAAACTGATACCATCACCAGAAAAAGATTTTTTTCTTTATCAGTAGTTGCTTACAGGCCACCTTCACTGGCAGTTATGCCTAATATCTAGTTGTATCATACTTATAGAATTTATATTATGATTAATTTAAAATAAGGGGAAGTACTCTATTATAAGTATTTAATAGTTGTCTTCTTGAAGGAATTCTGAGATGCTGATAGGTACACATCCAGTGTTCCTGATGCACAAAAATCTAAAACGATGCAGTAAAATCCTATCCATGCATCCCTGTGTTTTTCTTTTTTCTTTCCCCATCATTTTAAGCTAACTGTAAATACATTTCAATAGTTTCTTAGAAACGAATTGCACGGGATAGGTTACAAGGTAGGAGTTAGATGGCTTCAGTTGGGATCCATAAATTTTCCCGGACACTCATTCAAAGCTAATATGTGCATCCCAGGACACACTAAATCAAAAATCTATCAGCATCACTGGAATTGTAATTCTCAAAGTAAGAACTATCACAGACCATATACATTCTAAAGAAGGTGTGCTTAGTGTAATGGTTATCATTATAGAAAATGGACATGGCATTCAGAGTTCCTGAATGAGGCTCTCAGTGTTTAACTTTATGCTAATGCCCTTGGAAAGGCATGAATCCAACTATGGATTAATAGTAGGGCAGGTGGGTTCTTTAGCCTTATTAAGACAATTAGTATAGAAGGTAGTCTTATATATTCTAATGTGGTGTAATGGCTATCATCATAGAAAATGGACACCTTTTTTTTTCTTTGAATGAAGAACACTAGCAGGACCTGTGGATATACCACAGTATGATAATTATTACATTTTATATGTTCTTAAGAAGTATTTAAAAATAGTTCAATTGGTAAAAAGTATAAGAATCTTGATTTAACTCTCTCACTCTTTTTTTCTTTCTTTCCTTCTTTTCATGTTCAATTGAAATAGATTAGCATTATCACTCACCCCTTCCCTCTATCTTTCCTCTGCTCTCTCCTTTTTTCTTTCTTTCTTATTAGATCTTTTCTGTGTAGCATGTTCTTTTTCTTCCCTTTCTTTATGATAAAACAGAATGGTCAATTATTTAACTGAGGTGACAACACTCATAAGAAATAAGAATTCAGCTGATAAGCAATACCGTATAATCAGGATTTATATTTTAGCATTTCATCTTGGATAATTTAGATGGTCTCATTTTTAACCAAGAACATAAGTCATATTTTCAAGGAACAGGAGTATTATATATAGATGTTTTGGCTAAGTACGTAGGAATTGAGGAAATCATGAAATTGTGTGCTATGTCTTATTTGCATGTAGAAGAGACTAAATTTAGAAATCTTCACTAACTTTACTTATTTGTCTATGAATTATAAATAAGAAAATATTGCAAATTAATAAATATCATTAAGTGATGATGCCAAAACATCAGGTAAGAAAAATGAAAATATTCTGAAAATGTCTTGTAAAATAGAATTTATAAAATATGAATATTGCAAATAGCTGATGCAAAAAAAATGTAATAAAAATACAACTGAAATTCAAGACATATTTTGAAATTGCTTGAATAAATAAGAATTTTAATGAAGGAAATAAGATTTTACTAATCAATAAAATCTATCAATGAAAAAAAGGATATGGTTTATAATGACAAAGTGGAAAGTATTTCTATAAAAGTTTGAAATCAGTTTTTATTTTTAAATACTTTTTTTTTTTCTTTTTGAGAGATGGAATCAGTTATAAATATTGTAATTTTATTACTCGTTTTAATTGTTAATTGGTATACAGC
>CM042144.1:38776735-38809893 GCA_023376005.1 Doryteuthis pealeii
GCCACAGCCAAATTTGTGCTAAATTTTCGGGGGTAGGGCACTCCTTTCCCGGACCCTTAGTAAGCTTCAGCATACGCGCCTTGAAAAAATATTCAGGGTTTTCATCAAGTCATGTCATCTCAGTTAAATGATTTGTCCTCATTTTACGATTATAAATACCGAAGCTCAACTCTCTGTGTTAATTTTAACATTGTGTTCTCCCGGGCTCAAGTACACCAATCTGCCATCGTGAAATTTACACCCCCCCTATATTTAACTCAATTAAACTTGCATAAAGGTTATATTATCTTGAAAATTTGTTTGTCACCCCGAAAAGAAGAACATTCAGAACAGACTCCTGATGATTAAAAAAAAGAAAAAAAAGTGACTTTTCGCGGAGAACCGTCCGACCTTCGCCTCAAAAATCGCTAGCCGATGGTTGCTGAAAAGGAAAAAAAACACCAGCTACGATTGAGTCCGTATCAAAGCGGTGCACTTGAAAAAATAAAAATAATAAAAAACAAACTGCGTGTTTCTTGCCCCGAAACCCAACCCCACCCTACCCTACACCCACCCTAGTTAAGATTAGTTTTGAATTTACAGGTGACCCAAAAAAAACAGAGCCCAAATATTTATTTCCCATTAAACCTTAACCCCACCCTAACCTAAACCTAACCCCATTTTTTTCAAGTAAGTGACACCGCCTCGGCTACGGACTTCATCATAGCTGGTATTTTTTTTTTTAGCAGTCACCGGCTAGCTATTTTGAGGCAGGAGGCCGGGATGGTTCTCGCGAAGAGTACCCAAAAAATTTCAGTTTACAGAAATAATGAAAATATGATTGAAAAACAATGTTTACATTTTTGCATCATTAAATCAATTGAATTTTAACATAGCCAAAAATAACTTATGACGATTTTTTTTTTTGAATGAAAAAACAAAAAACGATTTTACTTTTTTCTATAAAGATTAGAGTCTAGATAATTATATCAAAATGTTTATAAGTTTCTATCGGGAGTTTTTTTAGTAAAAGAACCATGAATACAAAATTCTGCTAAAAAATATCAATAAAGAAATTGAATCTGTTGTAAAAAAAAAAAAAAAAGGGACCGTTTTACTTATTTTCAAGATAAGCAAGATGATTTTTCCCCATTCAGATAATTTGATCTTTTGAATTAACTGTTTGTAATAACTTTTTATGTTCATTTAATTTTTTGCAAAATTAGAAAAAGAAAGTTTAAAAAATATTTACATTCTTCTTCTGGCCTACACCTATCACATGACATATTTTTGTGTACCTACTGGGCTTCTTGCCTAATTTATTGTTTTTACTTGCCATTGTCAAGCATAATTCCAGCCAAACTAAGATATTTCTAAGTCTTGTTCTCACTTTTTATTGGCAAATTGATGTAGATATTTTACAATGTCCCCCACCTCCAGCTTTATCAGCAAATCAATTTAGATATTGTAACCCCACCACCACTGTGTAAATTGTTTTCAAAGAATTTTACATTAAATTTTCCAAAACAAATCTCAAATATTAGGTACTGCCAATTTTGGGGCTCAAAATATTGGTTGGGTTGTATACTTTGAAACTAATTACAGTATGAATAAAAAGACCAAAGGTGTGAATAGATGAAAAAGAATTATTTTAAAGGAGCACCTCTTGTAGAGATTAAGTACTGAAAATTTGAAAATTAAATGTAAAAAATAAACTAAGAAAGATTTTTTTTTAATTCCTTGTTTATATATATAATATATATTAATAAGTTCATTTAAATCAATATAAAAAAGTTAATAATTTTTCTGTATATGGTGTATTTAATGTTTTTATCATTGATTTCTTAAGAAGAAAATGTTATATTCAAAAACTTAAATAATGTGTGTGTTTTAGTCTGTAACTACTTCACACAATGTGCCCCTTTTTAGCTGAATTTAATTGTTTAAAATGTATTAAAAATAAATTACATATGTAATATAATTTTTTTAATATACTGATGCTTCATACTTTTAGACTTAAATAAAAATTTGACCTTAAATAATCAATTTAATTGATTTTAATTTGTTTTAAAATGAAAATGAGCACACATTTGGTGTACCAATCAAATATGTACCGTGATGTGTTTCTCACTTTTTATCAACAATATATGTAGATATTATACAATCCACCACCCTGTCGGCTGGGTTGTTAGAATGCACTGACTGCACCTGCGAGGGGGTAAAATTCCCCAAATGGGGCCACCTCTTGGCTGTGGTGGCAACCTGTGATGCTTAAAGATGGAATCATGGTGGATGAGCAGTCGATGACATGCAACACTCCACTTAGAATCTTACTTAGGCTAGACGGGTGGTTGGAGAGGCCCCCTCCGATCAATCGCTGGTCACGTCAAGCCCTAGCACCTATATGATTTTCCCAACCCTATTGCCCTTATGGCAATCCCCAACCCTTTTATCATATCAGAGCTAAAAGGCGGTGGCTGTGGGTCTACATGTCCTGTGAATGACGTTAAACTCTCTGATGGCGAGGTTCCAGTTTTGGAGGTTTGGGGATGTGGAGCACCCCTTCGTCACCATTGCTCCCTGATCCACTCTGACCAGGAGTGGTAGTACCTGTTAGGGTCCCATCTATGGGTTAAATAGAAAACATGAGTTTTATAAACAAAATTGTATTATCCATTAAAAATGAAATTATTCCAAACCTTGTCGGCATTAGACATTTTTTACCAATAGAAGTATTCGGCAAAATAACCCAGGGGTTGACATGCCGTAAAACCCAACCAACCAAACCAAACCTATACAATCCCCCCATTTATCGGCACATCAATATTTTACAAACCACCCTGTTTAAAAAAAAAAAAAAAAGTTTTATTGTACAATGCAAACCCACCTCGAGGTGTAAAATCATTTGGTCTTTTTCAATATTCTTATTTTTAAAATAATTTTTTAAACTATTTGATTTAGCCTTTTTAATGATTGATTCCCATATTTATTTATCTCTGTATTTGGTCTACTCAATAGGTCACTACAGCCCAACATATGAGCTGCTTCTTTAAGACGTCTTGTTTTCCATGTCCTTCCCTGTCTATTATTTCAACTTGAAAATATAGTTTAATATAGGGCTGATTTAACTCAGTAGTAGAGTGTCTTCCTGAGAACCACAAGGTTCCTGGTTTATTAACTGCTTTCGTCAACTCAGTATATGAATATCAGAGGATCTGTGTAGTAAGTAAGGATCTGATGGTAGATGTGGCGTTCCACCTCAGACGCTATAACAAAATTCTTGGTCTAGTGTGACCGGGTCATGGTTTGGGCAAACCGGAATTAAGATACCGGGAAATACTTAAGAAAATTTTTCTTATTGGTGGTCAGAATTTATAATAAAAAGAATAAAAGGGATTTTTCCACTTAAAAGGTAAAGAGTGGAATCAGCCCGACTGTTAAAAGGAAGACCTGTTCCTTTGTTTAGAATCGCTAAAAGCATCTGGAAAGCTTGACTGATTGATCTTTCAGAGTTAATGAAAAGAATAAAAAGATTTTTCTTAGATAAAAATCAAACAAGATGTTTTCCTGTAAACTCTTTGTTTAACCGGAAGTGATAGCAGTTAGATTGGTGAGCGGAAGTGAATTCAATTGGCTGGTTAGAACTAAAAGAGGGCAATACTTTTGCCAGAGTGGGAGGTCCACACCAGCCGGAAATACAAAAGTTCCGGGTTGGGAAGCTATTTAACTGAGCCCTCTCTCTCTGGATGGATCAGATGAAGCCAAGTAGGCTTGAGGATCAGATGAGCTAAGTGGGCCAGCAAGTGAAGATTGAGGCTGTGTTTAAAAGCGGACACAAATACCGAGGGCCGACAGAAAACTGACTTCAGCCAAGACTATTGAAAATCTTAGCCCAAATTTACAACTCCTTGAACAATATCTTTGCAGAGCCCTGATTATATTCCAACCAGAAGTTATTAATTTGAGGTCCATCGCTCCCACAGCCTTGAGAAATAAGTATTTTTGTATTCTCTTATTGAATATAAATGTTGGTGAGTTTGAAAAAGAAAAGAGTTGTTGTTTCTTTATGTGATCACTAGGCAGTCATTAACCGTGGAATATCAGTTTCTATCACATATTTCTAGTCGTTTGAGATCTGAACACAACATGGGCATTCGGCTACACTTTCAGCAAGTATAGAAACTCTGCAACCCATGGTTAATGCAAAAGATCTGATCTTGACAGCCATTTTCAGAAATTCAGTGAGCCCTTTAGCTCAGGAGCGTCCGACGGGTCATACTAGCACTAGTGAAAAAGGGATAGACTCCCTCACTCTCTATCTGATACCGACATTAGCCCCCCCCCCCGCCCTCAACGACTTTACTTTATTTTTATTCGATAGTATATAAAATATAGTACAAATATAAAGCAAAGTGGGGTCATTGTAAAATATCTACATATATTTGCTGATAAAAAGTGAGAAACACAGCATGGTAAATATTTGAAATTTGTACAAATTCAATAATAAAAAAAAAATTATTTAAAACATAGGGTGGGGTGTAAAATATCTAAATTGATTTGCTGATAAAAGAAACCTTGTAATGTTGATTATGGCTAAGCAAAAACAGGAGGCCAGTTAATTTTGTTGTACAGGATGTCCATGAAGTCAGTGTAATTTAAATAATTCATAATTTTAAAGTGCATATGGACTTTGTGGACACACTATATAGTTAATTAATAGATCTAGGCATCATCTATAATGAACCCAAGATACTTGATTAACCCCGCATCATAAAAAAGTAAGAATAAAACTGTCTGAATGTGTCGATATTAGATTAATATCGATTAAATTATGAAATTGCAGTGAACAAGTGCTGTCCTGGAAAATTTTAAAAGTATCCTGGAAATGTCCTGGAAAATGATTTCCTAAAATGAGTGGGAACCCTGACTCTCTTATATATATATATATATATATATATATATATATATATATATATATATATACGTGTGTGTGTAGATGCTGATAGGTACATATCCTGTGTCTCTGATGCACAAAAATCTAAAAGGACGCAGTGAAATCGTATCCATGCATCTCAGTGTTTTTCTTTTTACTTCCCTCACCATTTCAAGCTAACTGTAAATACAATAAATTTCAATAGTTTTGTAGAAATGAATTACACAGGATAGGTTACAATGTAAGAGTTAGTTGGGACCCTTAAATTTTCCTGGAGACTCAAATGTGTGCATCCCAGGATGCACTAAATCTGAAAGCTATCAGCATCACTTTGTGTGTTGTGTGTGTGTGTGTGTGTGTGTGTGTATATATATATACACATATATATATAGGGGGATTGTAAAGTAACTCCCTATTTTAAAAATATTATTTATTTCTGAATCATTATTTTTACAAAGAATGAATATAAGAACGAACATAACATGGAGTTTTATTTAAAATTCTATATAGGCACCAGCATTTGCCTTCAGCCTCTCAAGTTGCTTGGGAATCGCATCACCTGATCTTCCCAGGAACTCTTGTGGGATGGGAAAAATAAATCCAAGTTCTTCAAAAGTCATTGTTTTCATAGAGTAGACTTCTTCCAACTTCAATGAAAAAAGAGTCAGGGTGTTAAATCAGGCCTTCAGGCCAGCCACTCATGCAGACCATATTTACCCATCCATCTACCAATAAAATGGTGATTCAGCCATTCACAAACAACAATAGCAAAATGTGGAGGAGAACCATCTTACATAAAAATTAAGTCTTCAATATTTTCTCAAGTATTGACAACAAAATTATAAATAGTTTAAAATAGAGAGTTATTTTTCTATCATACTGTGTATGTATGTATGTATGTATGTATGTATGTGTATATATATGTGTATATATATTTATATATAGTCGTTTCTATGGATACAACTACCCAACTCCCTTTATTCAAAAAGCATCCATCACTGTTCAGACAACAATCTTTCCCTCTTAGTCCTGATGAAGGTTTATTAAAAAATGAAATGTTATAATGTCGACTTCACAATCAAGAATAAATTTATCTATTTGGAATACTTTATTTTTCTATTTCTACATATTGTCAGATTTATTACCATATTTTACTCAATAGGTTCTCGCATTTATTTCACAATAGGTTCTCGCATTTATGTGATAGGTACTTTGTTGCATGCCCAGAGATGCTGATAGGTAAACGTTCCTGAGGCAGTAAAATCATATCCATGCATCATAGTTTTTTCTTGTTTCTTCCCTCACCATTTCATGCTCACTGTAAATACATTTCAATAGTTTCTAAGAAATGAATTGCACAGGATAAGTTACAAGGTAGGAGTTAGATGGCTTTAGTTGTTTCCCCAGATCATAAATATAAACCCTACAATTTATCAAGAAACTTTAGTTGGGACCCAAAGATTTTCCTAGGGACTCATTCAAAGCAAATATGTGCATCCCAGGATGCACTAAATCAAAAAAGCTATCAGCATCATTGATACCACTTATCTCAATATGATAGATGACCAAGTACACCCTCTCTATGCAATGTCTTCTAAAATAGCAGTGACATCTTTCATCAGGCCAATACATCTTGCCATACTGCACAAATTGTTTGGGAATGGTTTCCAGAGTATAAATATCCTAGGTATGATGTTAAATTCCAAAGTGGGGAGGTTTCAGTTCTTGGGCTTTGGGAAGTGTGGAGTACCCACTTCATTGCCGTTACTCCCAGGTGTGCTCTAACCCAGATTGGTAATACCTATCTAATCAAAAATGTCTTTGGTATTTAATAACTCTTGGGTTGACTCCATTAAACCAACCAACCAACCAACCAAAATCAGGAGTATAAAGAAGACTTTACTGTTTTGCCATGTTGACCAAACTTTCCAGATATTAAACCTTTTGGAGACTTATGTAATTTCTGAAACAACAAGTTTGTTCTTCAATTAATTCTACTATATAACTTGAAGCAGTTTAAGGACCTGCTGTTAACATCCTAGCACAAGATCTTATAGAATCTGATCAATTACGCAGAGGTGGATCTACTATGAAACTAATGAAGCTTAAGTTTCAGGGCCCCTAATCTGTTGAGGCCCCAGAAGTTATTTTACTTCACATTGCTTCAAATGTTTGGGTTTACTGTATGAAAAAGGGAATTTAGAAAATAATATACATATAATTCAATATAAAATATGTTGGGGAGATAACTGTTCCTTAAAGAACAATAACACTAGTCAATAAAAGGCATCTATATGAGCAGCATCAATGATGAGTATGATCAAGGGAAAGAAAACAAGATGGCTGCATGAACATGCACATGTTGAAAGTAAGTGTCTAACCCATATCAATCCTTCTGTACCAGTTTAAGTGAGAATTAAATCAAATATTGTTTGAATTAAATATACATTCTACAGTTTTATATTATTATTTGTGGATATTAAGTCTGGATTTATAACAAAATAATAGTTAGAATAAAAATAAAAAGGTTATTAAAGATGTGAATCTTCCCATAATAGTTCAAGCTTCAGGCACCCCTACCCAGAATGTGTGTATTTACAAACTCTTTTGCACAAGAAGGATGTGACACAATGTCAAATTTTTAAGTGGATTTTAAAACATTTGAATTCAGGGTTTTCTTCTCCGAGACAGATTGTCATACTAAGGTTAAAGAGCCCAGTCAGCCCTGCTACTTAACTATAGCTGGAGAGAGAACAGCTGGATTCATACCTTTCCCAAGTGTATTCACGCAATGGGATCATATTGCAGTAAGTCTCTTTAACCATTACACCACTTAAGGATGGAACCTTGGTGGCTGAGCAGTCCATGACATGCAACACTCCCCTTTCACCCTTACTTAGGCTAGATCATCGGTCGGAGAGGCTTCCTCTGATCAATCAGATGGTCACATCAAACCCTAGTATCTTTATGATTGTCCCGACCCTATTGCCCTTATGGCAAACCCCAACACTTTTTATCATATTATTAAGAAAGTGATGGCTGAGGGTTTTAGTGTCCTGGTATGTGACATTGAACTGGATCTAATGGTGAAGTTTCAATTTTGAAGCTCTGGAGAGTGTGGAGTTCTCCTTCATCACCAACAATCCCAGGTCTACTCCGACCCAGAGCGGTAGTACTTTTTAGAGTCTCATCCATGGCTTAAATAGAAAAAAAATGAGTTTAAAAAAAATTTGAATACCCATCAAGCATGAATAGAACAAAACGTCTTTGGTATAAAATTACCCAACAAGGGTTGACATGCCGTAAAATCCACCAAACTAACCATCATGCTCTCCTCTCAATGTAGGTCCAACCCTGCAAAAATAAGAGCTGTTTTACAGGCACACAGAGGACCATCACCTCATTAGACAGATGGTCATGTTTTGTCTCATCAGTATATATAATTTCTTCTTTTTTTTTTTCCTTTCTGACTTTAAATAAGTTTATTGCTTTTAACAATTCCATCTTTCTTATTCTATTTTCCACTGACAATGGAATTGTTTCTGTGCTACTTGACATGAGTGGAAATTCAATTCATTATGTTCTTTTTGAGAATTCTTCATTTTCATTTATTTGATCATTCAGCCAAAGGAGTTTGAAATCTCCAAGGCAGAATTTATGCTTCACTTGTTTTATTTCATTATTGCAGATTTCAAACAGAAATGTTTGGACAAATTAAATACTTAGTGTTGTGTAATTATAAAGTTAAATGCTGTAAGATATAATTCTGTCAGTCAATTGGTAACAACTAAAAGAATGCAATCAGGGAATCAAATTTTGGTCACTTATGTAAATTATCATGTTTATGTTAATGTTCTTAGGAAAGGCATGAGTTCAATGTTCCTGCATTCTGTCCCAATGCAAGTATATTAATACTAAAATTGGATCAATTGGTATCATCTGATGCCCCTGATGATGGCACTTCGAAGTGCCGAAAGTACTTGGGACCTGAACTTTGGTGGACTTATCCACGAATTCCACCCAAATATTAAAAAGTTGGCCAGAAAACTAGAAAAGATAAAAAATAAAATTGTTAAACAGGAGATGTGTCTTTTGTTTAATTCTACATGTATGTATGTATGTATATATATATATATATATATATAAATAAAAACTATATATAAGAAATAAACCATAATATCTATATACATATGTCTCACTAAGCAACCGATAATCATGGTAAAATCAAATGAAGAACTGAGGCTTTATCTATCTTTATCATCTTTTTCTCCTAAGAATTTACTCATCTGGAATCGGAGAGTGTCTTTGATACTTAGAAAATGAGAGCAATGCTTTGTCACGATCATAAAAGCTTCATTCTCCATAAAATAAGGATTGATATCCTATTTTAAAAGAAATATTTTTTGCCAATAGATAACTACAAAATACTTAAAAGGAAAAAAAATTGTCATGATAATTCTTTTTCTTTTTTTATTCATGATTTAAAAAAAAAAAAACTAGTATAAAATTGAAATTTTAAGCATTTTAAACAAGCTTGAAATTATTTTTCTCTATCACGATTGAAAACAACCTTTTTTTGCAACTACCTGGAAAGAAGGTCCTTATGGGAAAGTGATTTTCCCAAATGTTCATTCTCCCACTTTCTTTTCTGATAGTTATCATTGCCTATTAGCTCAGTTGGTAGAGCATCCACCCCACAACCACAAAGTTACGGATTTGATACTGGCCCTCGTCAACTCATGAGTAGCACTGCATGGATCTGTGTGGTAAAGTGGGGGACCTGATAGTAGGTGTGGCGCTCCACCTCAAGTGCAAAAAACAATCTCCCTGGTCTAGTACAAGTGAAAAAAGGGTGGACTCCCTTGCTACCCAGCTGATACTGACAATAGCCCACTCCGCCTATTTTATTTACTTACTAGTGAGGAGATGTGGTTCAGAGGGAAATGGATTCATGTCTTTTTTAAAGACATTAATACAAAGAGAATAAAGTTTCAACTGAAATTTGAACTAGCTTTACTGATTGTGTTTTTTCTGTTTTTTTTAAGTTCATAGTTATTATGACACTACTTCCCTGTTTTGTATTCATAAGGCTATAAAAAAAACATCACAAATCTCTAATGGGAAATTCTTCTTTTACCACAAGAACATAATAAAATACTTGATGCCCTGCCAGTGGGGATTAGAATAAGCTGACTGTATCCTCTGTAGATTACTAAACCCCACCCCAGTAAAAGAAGTGTCCTGGATATGACACAAACTCCATGTGGTCAGGTTCCAGCTTTGGATCTCTGGGAGTGTGGGTATTCCTTCATTACTAATACTCCTAGGTCTACTCTAAACCAGAGCAGTAGTACTTGTTTGGATCCCATCTATGGATCAAATAAATGTTTTCAACTCTATGCCTACTTAAACCACTTGCAGGCTCTCCGGCTTCACTGTGATCTAATCGTAAGCTGCTAGCAAAAACCGATGGTTATTTCATTATAATTGACTGATTACAATAATAATAGTACTTTATTGAATAGAATGAGATCTGAGATAAATAGATAGTGAACTTTGAAATGTCTCATCATACAAGTAAAAAATACCAAGAAAATTCGGTAGAGACATGGGATTAATTTGGTAGGCAAAGAGTTAAAAATTAATTATAATGATAGGATAAGAAAACAACTACACAAAAAATATAAATATGAATGTTAGGATCACATCTATAGGTCAAATAGATGTGTTTTTAAAATCAATTTGTATTAGATAAGAATATATAAAACCATATATAAGTGAGAAAAATGGAAATGAATCCAACAGATATATTGAAAAAATGACTGGAAGAAAAATATATACTCTGGTATGGATTAAATTTATTACTGTTATTTTGTCAACATTTGTGTAAATCAAATTTTGTTCACATGCACAGAATATTCTATTTAAAATTATTTTAAATATAAACAATATCTTCAAACAGGAACACTTTTTGAGATTCTTTTTAATTTGTTTATGATGTAATCAATTTCAAATGTTTTTCTTGTATTTTTCTCATCTTAAAAATTGACAATGCTGTGTCCGGAAAAAGATCTATAGTTTGCATGCATGATATATTTCTTTTTTTTTTTCTAATATTTAAGATAATTTTAAATAGAATATTCCATGCATATATGAACAAAATTTGATCAAAACACGTGTTGACAAAATAACAGCAATAAATTTAATCCTAAAGCAAGTATAAAATTTTTATTCTAATTATTTTACAGCATAAAAACATATAACTAATTTGGTGTAATAAGTAAGTCGTCAGGGTGGCCTTAAGTTGGTATCAGCCAGACAGCGAGGGAGTCTATCCCTTTTTACTAGCACTAGACCAAGGAGATTATTTTAGCATCTGAGGTGGAGTGCCACACCTACCATCAGTTCCTTACTTTACCACACAGATCCCTGTGCCTCTCATATGCTGAGTTGGAGAGAGCCAATCTCAACCAGGAACCTTGTGGTTCCTAGTTGGAGACTCTACTGACTGAGCTAGACCAGTCCTTACTTTAGTTTCATTCCTGTTCAAACCAATTTCTTTTGATGCATTATTATAAATAAGCAAAGCCGCCGTTATAAAATTTGATTTGGGAAAGATAGTGCCTAAAGGGTGGCAGTTAAAAGTTTAATGTCATAGAGTTTGTACCATAAGTAAGTAAAATCATTAAACTTATTAAGAATAAAAAAAATAAAATAATTTGAGATGGAAAGTTAGTTCTGATAACTTAAAATATATATCAAAATAAAACAAACTAATATAAATATGTAATACCCATATATGTCACAATAAAGACAAATTTCACAGATATCTGTACTAGATTTGCCATCTTTGAATCTTCAGCAGACCTGCTTTGGATTGAACATCTTAAGATAAAATATTCATACTCTATAGAACCATTTAAACTTGCTATGATAGTGAAGTAAATCAGACCATAATATGAAATATTTTGTTTTATTATAGCGAGTAAACACTCAAGTTATTATAGTTAACAAAATCTTGCATCTTCCATGACAGGAGATCCATACCCAATTATATCTTCTGTTCTATTCTAATTCTTACCCACAAAATTCTAAGAAGTTGTTTTGTTGTTTTTTTTTTGTAGTTTTTTTTCTATACGTTTAGTTTTAGACAAAAAAAAATAAAAATTTCCCAAACTCATCATTCAATTGTTATGTGTTGTTAGAACCAAAAACGGACTTTTATTTTCCACACTGTCCACACAAATATTATAGGAGGAAAATATTCAAATATGCCTTAGAAATAAAATAAAATTAAAAAAATAAAAAAAAAAAACAAGCATAGATTACATCAACAGAAAAGACATAGCCAAAGCAAAAAAATAAATTTCTTTTTATAACTCAATTTCCAGATAATCAATTTACCTATCTTATGAGTTTTCTCTATTCTATTTCTTCTTTGTTATTATTCATAAATAATTTTATTGTCATATTTCTTTTATTCTCACAAAGATGTCTAGACCAGTTTTTAGTTTTGTTCTTTTAATGTTTTTTTTTTTTCTTTATTGTTTTTTTTTTAATGTCTGAAATGTGTATAAATGTCCCAACACATTAATATACTTCAACAATTGTCTGTCTTGTGTGTGTGTGTGGTTTATTCATGAATGCATTTTTGACAAGTAATCTTTACAGTTCATATAATATATATATATATATATATATATATACTTCTACTTATTGTTAACATTTTCTCTATACTAATTTATAATTACATTGTCTATGATCCATGTCTGATTTTAATGAAGCTTGAGATATAATCTACTCATTTATATATGGAGCATTGATTCTCAAATAGAAGATTCTTGGATCCCAAGGGGGGGGGGATTTCAAACTTTGAGAGGATTTTATCCAGTGGATTAATTTGAGAGGGACTCCAATCCTATGTATAAGACATAAGTATGTATTTACCCAACCCATTTGCCATGAGTAGGATGTGACACAAGATTGCAAGTATGGGGCATCCAGTGAGGATCAAACTTGCTATTCAGTAGTAATGGATCTGCATTGGATTAGCTTTCTAGCTGTTACACCATGATGGGATGTTGCAAACCAAAGGGATCCCTTCTTGCTATTTAAAACTACTAAGAGAGTTCCTCTAAAAAAAAAAAGCAAAAAAAAGATAAGGTAGTGTAAGCAACCTGATATCAAAATGACTTGATTTGGCATTAAATGACCCAAAAAGAGTTGATATGCCACAAAACAACCAACCAATATAAATGGATATAGAGGTGGGAAGTTTTTAGTGTTGGAGTTCACCTGAAAATCAGCATTTGAAAACCTACTTGTGTGTATCTGGGCTTGAACACTGACCTCTTAGATTGACAGGAAATACCTATTTCAACATGAACCTATTCATCATCTAAACATAAACCAACAGACATTTTTCCTCAATCTATGTAAGTATATCTCATAAGTATTCTGATGTCTTAGTATACAATGACTGTCATAACTCATATTTAATCTTAGTTTACATCAGAGCTTCTCAAACTTTTTACTTGATACAACATTTGTAACCAAATTTAATTTCCATTAACTCCCAAATATAATTGAATATTGAATTGTAAAACATGTTATGTACTCATATACCCTGGGTATCTACACAATAATTATTATGATAAAGAGAGGGGCATCAGAGAGAGAGATAGACAGATACATAACTTACTTGGTTGTTCTTTCCTATAGTCACCATGTCGGATCTTCACTTCTTCTTCTCTTCTATTCCAGCCATGATCATCTAAGTTCTTGCTTTACTTCTTATGTCTAGTCTTCTCTTGTTGGTTCTTTATTTTCTAACTAAGGGCATGCTTAATTAATTAATAAGGCTTATTGCTTTGATCAAAGTTTTAGTTGCCCTTTTCTAACTCATTGCACGGAGTCACAGCTGAGGTGGGACATGTCTGTCTCACCCGAAGTCTGGTTGTAAACTGACTAAGTAACTAAATCTCATGTGACTTGCGATATTCTCACCTCTCGAGTCAGTTGGAGCAAGCAACCATCACTGGTATTTTCAATTCACTCAGAGCTCTCACTACAGAGCTTGTCAAAAGCCCTACGCTACAATACAATTATGTAACACATAAAATAAATTGTTAAATAAAATTTCTATAAAAAATAATCCGTAAACTATAAATGCAAACACACCTTTAATCCTTGAATTATTATTAACAAGAAGCAGCTACCCGGCCTTGCCTAGGTAGAGGGGTATAAAAACAGGTAGTCTCGTAAATCAATTATTTTGAATCGCCAGTTAGATCCTCACAAGCTGCCCTATTAAAATCCCTATGTAAAAAAGACCTTGTGTTGATCCAGACACTCTGAAAAGAAAAATTAATGTCTCCTATTTATAATATAAGAGCAAAAAATTCCATGTTCTCATTTAAATTTCATTTTTTAATTATCTTCACAAATATAAATCAAATCTTCACTATTTTTACTCAGAAAGTAAGATCTGATGATAGTGAATGTGTATATATATTTACTTTGTCATTAATTGTTTTATTTTCATAGTTTCCTCTGGACATACATACATACACACAACTGTCCTTTATATATGTATAGATAGATAGATGATAGATGGGAAGGAGGGGTTTGGTGGGGTTGAATTTTTTTTTAAATGTTTTTGGTTTCAAGATTAAAATTTTTATAAAATACAAAAAAAATCATGATAAATGGAACATTGAATCATATAAAAATACCCACACCAATAAATTCTGGCAATACTGAAAGTGACTTAACAAGTAAAGACCCAGCTCGCTTCAGCCAAGGATTATTTTTTGTTAATAATGATTTAATTTTAATTTTATTCATTAAAAATCTGTTACCATGGATAATAATTTAAATTTCTGGTATTGTATTTTAATTATACTTTTATATTATTTTTCTTTCTTTTTTTTAAATCTCTATTTTTATTCTTCTTATTAAATAATCTTTTTTCTAAAGACTTCTCATAACCTATTGTAAAAAATAATATTTTAGAATGCAGTATCTATTAATAATGGAGATTTGGTCTCAATTTCTCTGTAACCGAAACTACATCACTGCTTATGTCTCAATACTGAAAATCATCATAACGTAGAATAAAGAACAACCCTGTTATCAATTTTTAAAATTATTTTTACTCTTTTTTTTCCGTAACAAGAGGTTAACTAAAATGTTTACAAATAAATAAATACCTATGATTTTGGGAAAATTGATGTGGAAAATATTCAAAATGATTATTTAATTAATTATTAATAGATGCACCAAATCATTTTTTTTTTTCATTGGGAGGGGGGGGGCAGAACTAAGTTTCTATTTCAAATTGTTTTATTTTTTTACTCCCTTAATAAATTTGATGATTTACGTACTTAAGATACAAACCCTCTAACATTTACCCCTCACCCCCACAATATCTTTCAAAAATTAATTTTTACACTGCCCAGAGGTGGGTTTTTTTTGGCTAGTTTCTATAATAATAATTCATTAGAATATTAGGTTTTTAATGTTTTCTTTTGTAAAAATATAACTATAGGAGTCGTTAATGATTGCCAAAAGTATTCAGACCTTTTCAGTCCAAGCCAGAATTAATTCCTTTGAATGACCTTTATATTTGGAGGCACATAGTGTAATGGTTATCATCATAGAAATGGACTTGGTGAGCTGAGTTCAAATCCTGACTAAGGCTGTTTGCATTTCACATAGCACTAATACCTTGAGAAACGTATGCATCCAGCTATCTCTCTCCAGCTATAAGTAAATAGTAGAGCAGACCAGGCTCTTTAAATTTGGTTAGGCAACTAGTCTAGGAGAAGAAAAAAAAGAATTAAAATCTGAGACCTTGTGTCACATCCTACTTTTGAGGGGTTGGTAATATATGAATGTTTTGAACTGTTTGTTTTTGAATGACACATCTCTAGTGGCCATCACACCCAATCAGGCATTCTGCTTAGGTGTATGATATTCTGGCAACTAGTCTATATGATCCAGTGCTTTTTGTTCTGTTATAAAGGAATTTATAAATGCCAATTAGTTGACCCACCCCTGTAGACCCCCTATGCTTTTATTCACTTGCCAACATTTTATTCACTCTCAGAGGTTTGAGACCATTTTAAGAAATCCTGGTTTTACAAGTGCCAATGCTTATTTTAATTGTCATCAAATGAATAAGGGAATAGTAATTTAAAATGAATTCTTTGAATCTGTTCATTTTTCAAGAACACATAATATACACCTTTATTTTCTTGGCCTAGTTCAGTCTGGCACAAGCCCAATATTGGAAGCATAGAGGCAGGAAGATTATGCCGCATATGCTTCAGTAGAGTTTACTTTATTGTGGTTAGAATGGCTACCCTGCATGCCCTAGGTAGAGGAGGTGCATAAAAACCGGTGTATTGATTTGTTCACTTTAGAAATTTATAAATGCTGGACATTTCAAGTAGAATTTCATGCTATTTCTATATATTATTTTGATTTTTAAATATCTTTGAATATAAATTAAATCTTCATATTTTTTGCACCAAAACAAGAACTGGTGATATTTAAAATATATATATTTACTTTGTTGTTACTGTTTTATTATTTTTTATTTTTTTGTTTTCATCTGGAATACTATTGTATCATTGAGGTGGTAAAAGATACACAGAGAAATAGTGTACTGAGATATATTTTATTCAGCACTTGTATCTGGTGCTAACAGATACTTATTACATAAAAACAAGAAGTAGAACAATTCACAAAGACAACTTACAAGAATAGGAGGGTAAAATGTGTGTAGTCAAATGCAGTGATTTTGTCTGAAATATAATTTTCCATTTCTATCAATGCTACGTCCACTATTATAGGCTATGAGCCAGTCATCCTGTAGGGTGTTAACTCTCTACAACACATACATACATACATACATGCATATGAACTGTCCTTTACATATTATAGATTGAACACCAATCTCTGGCATCAAGGAGGAAAACCTTACAATTCACCCATTGCAATTCCCTACCATTTAAATATAACCAACAGTATAATTCATTTTTCAGTTAATTTTCTTCTTCTTTGTATAAAGGAAAGATTTTTTATACACTAAGTTAAGCTTTATTAGGATAATAGGAAATGCTGTTAGTAATCATACACAATGAACGTTCCTTTCTCTCTTAAATAAAAAGGAATTAAATATTCAGTCTTTATTCATTAAATTACCAATAAAAAAATTAGATTTAAAGAATTCATAAAATTTATTAAAGCAAAGATGAGTAATTTGTTCTTATTATTTTTGGTTGAATGTAACAAAAGGCTAAAAAAAGATTTAGAAGAAACATTTAATTTTTAACCCCCACTCCGAACAATTTCTTTTGTTTATCATGATGTTTTTAAAAAGTGACAAATATTTATATGGAAGTCAAAGTGATAAATTCCTGTTTTCTCCATTAAAAACGTTTGATTAATTAACCATTCAACCCTGTTTTATATAGTTAATGGACATCAACTCAGACTCTATTACCAAGTCACAAGTGAACTGACTTGATATTGGATATTAAAAAGATTCTTTATTTGAAGTAAGAAAAATACAACACACAGTGATAATAATATAACTATAAAATATCCACGTGATATTTTTAAAGCTTAGTTAGCAATCACAATGCCGTGGACAGCACGTCTGAATTGTAGGTTATTTTATGCCTAGAATTTTGGAGCCATTCATTGTACATCATATCACTTTTGTATAGCTGATTCTTTAGAGGTTTTTGTACACGGTCTTTTAGATATGAATCATTCATAATTGCAACAATAATTAGGACATTTTTTATTGTATGGAAGTCAAGAATTATGATGAAATTTGACTCATTTGAATATTTGGGATTATTCAAATTATTGTCCTCATCATTATTGTTATATGCACAACGTTTCAGCCAATGTGCCCTCCGACCTTCTTCAGGTATTTCTTGTCAGATTTGGGAACCCCCTCCACGAACTTGGGAACACTTCTCTTGAACTCGAGAACCCTGTTTGTCATGATGAAGAGCCTCACGGAACTTCGGCCTCAATACATGGGGGAGACTTTCTAATCACTAACCATGAGGGTACAAGTGATAAGCTGTGTCCAATTATTATATGTTACTGTCGCCCCCTGACCAGGATTGAACCTGCAACCTAGAGATAACTGTCATATCCTACTGTATTAACTCATGTGTAGAGCTCAAATACTTGAACAAATCATGAATGTTTGAGAATAGCTATGTGCAAGAATAATAGTCTTAGTCAATTTTTTTCTGAATTTTCCAATTGGACACATGGCATAGTGGATATAGGCATGAGTTAATACAGTTATGAATGACAGTTATCTCTAGGTTGCAGGTTCAATCCTGGTCAGGGGCGACAGTAACATATAATAATTGACACAGCTTATCACTTGTACCCAGTCATGGTTAGTGGATTAAGAACAGTCTACCCCCATGTATTGAAGGCTCGAAGTTCCGTGAAGGCTCTTCATCATGACAAAAAGGTTCTCGAGTTCAAAGAGAAGGTTCCCAAGTTCGTGGAGGGGGTTCCCAAATCTGACAAGAAATACCTGAAGAAGGTCGGAGGGCACATTGGCTGAAACGTTGTGCATATAACAATAATGATGAGGACAATAATTTGAATAATCCAAATAATTCAAATGAGTCAAATTTCATCATAATTCTTGACTTCATACAATAAAAAATGTCCTAATTATTTGTTGCAATTATGAATGATTCATATCTAAAAGACCGTGTACAAAAAAACCTCTAAAGAATCAGCTATACAAAAAGTAGATATGAATGTACAATGAACATGGCTCCTAAAATTCTAGGCATAAAATAACCCTTACAATTATGACGTGCTGTCCAGGCATTGTGATATGCTAATCTAAGCTTTATAAATATCACGTGGATATTTTTATAGTTTAATTATTATCACTGGTGTTTGTATTTTTTCTTACTTCAAATAAAAGAATCTTTTTAATATCCAATATCAAGTCAGTTCACTTTGTGACTTGGTAATAGAGTCTGAGTTGATGTCCACATTAACTAATATAAACAGGGTTGAATGGTTAATTAATCAAAACGTTTTTAATGGAGAAAACAAGGAATTTATCACTTTGACTTCCATATAAATATTTGTCAACTTTTAAAAAACATCATGATAAACAAAAGAAATCTGTTCGGAGTGGGGGTTAAAAATTAAGTTTCTTTCTAAATCTTTTTTAGCCTTTTGTTACATTTCAACCAAAAATAATAAGAACAAATTACTCATCTTTGCTTTAATAAATTTTATGAATTCTTTAAAATCTATTTTTTTTATTGGTAATTTAATGAATATAAAGAACTGAATATTTAATTCCTTTTTTATTTAAGAGAGAAAGGAACGTTCATTGTGTATGATTACTAACAGCATTTTCCTATTATCCTAATAAAGCTTAACTTAGTGTATAAAAAATCTTTCCTTTATACAAAAGAAGAAAGAAAATTAACTGAAAAAATGAATTATACTGTTGGCTTATATTTAAAATGGTAGGGAATTGCATGGGTGAAATTGTAAGGTTTTCCTCCTTGATGCCAGAGATTGGTGTTCAATCTATACATATGTAAAGGACAGTTCATATGCATGTATGTATGTATGTATGTGTTGTAGAGGAGTTAACACCCCTACAGGATGGACTGGCTCATAGCCTATAATAGTGGACGTAGCATTGATAGAAATGGAAAAATTATATTCAGACAAAATCACTGCATTTGACTACACACATTTTACCCTCCCTATTCTTGTAAGTTTGTCTTTGTGAATTGTTCTACTTCTTGTTTTTATGTAATAAGTATCTGTTAGCACCAGATACAAGTGCTGAATAAAATATATCTCAAGTACACTATTTCTCTGTGTATCTTTTTACCACCTCAATGATACAATAGTATGTCCAGATGAAACAAAAAAAAATAAAAAAATAAATAAAACAGTTAACAACAAAGTAAATATATATACATATTAAATATCACCAGTTCTTGTTTTTGTTGCAAAAAATATGAAGATTTAATTTATATTCAAAGATATTTAAAAATCAAATATATATAGAAATAGCATTGAAATTCTACTTGAAAATGTCCAGCATTTATAAATTTCTAAAGTGAACAAATCAATACACCAGGTTTTTATGCACCTCCTCTACCTAGGGCATGCAGGGTAGCCACTTCTAACCACAATAAAAGTAAACTCTACTGAAAGCATTATGCGGCATAATCTTCCTGCCTCTATGCTCCCAATATTGGGGCTTGTGCCAGACTGAACTAGGCCAAGAAAATAAAGGTGTATATTATGTGTTCTTGAAAAATGAACAGATTCAAAGAATTCATTTTAAATTACTAATTCCCTTATTCATTTGTGATGACAATTAAAATAAGCATTGGCACCTTGTAAAACCAGGATTTCTTAAAATGGTCTCAAACCTCTGAGAGTGAATAAAATGTTGGCAAAGTGAATAAAAGCATAGGGGGTCTACAGGGGGTGGGTCAACTAATTGGCATTTATAAATTCCTTTATAACAGAACAAAAAGCACTGGATCATATAGACTAGTTGCCAGATATCATACACCTAAGCAGAATGCCTGATTGGGTGTGATGGCCACTAGAGATGTGTCATTCAAAAACAAACAGTTCAAAACATTCATATATTTACCAACCCCTCAAAAGTAGGATGTGACACAAGGTCTACAGATTTTAATTCTTTTTTTCTTCTCCTAGACTAGTTGCCTAACCAAATTTAAAGAGCCTGGTCTGCTCTACTATTTACTTATAGCTGGAGAGAGAATAGCTGGATGCATACGTTTCTCAAGGGTATTAGTGCTATGTGAAATGCAAACAGCCTTAGTCAGGATTTGAACTCAGCTCACCAAGTCCATTTCTTATGATGATAACCATTACACTATGTGCCTCCAAATATAAAGGTCATTCAAAGGAATTAATTATCTGGCTTGGACTGAAAAGGTCTGAATACTTTTGGCATCATTAACGACTCCTATAGTTATATTTTTACAAAAGAAAACATTAAAAACACTAATATTCTAAATGAATTATTATTATAGAAACTAGCCAAAAAAAACCCACCCTCTGGGCAGTGTAAAAATTAATTTTTGAAAGATATTGTGGGGGTGAGGGGTAAATGTTAGAGGGTTTGTATCTTAAGTACGTAAAATCATCAAATTTAATTAAAGGAGTAAAAAAATAAAACAATTTGAAATAGAAACTTAGTTCTGCCCCCCCCCCTCCCAATGAAAAATAAAAAATGATTTGTGCATCTATTAATAATTAATTAAATAAATCATTTTGAATATTTTCCACATCAATTTTCCACAAAATCATAGGTATTTATTTATTTGTAAACATTTTAGTTAACCTCTTGTTACGGAAAAAAAAAGAGTAAAAAATAATTTTAAAAATTGATAACAGGGTTGTTCTTTATTCTACGTATTGATGATTTTCAGTATTGAGACATAAGCAGTGATGTAGTTTCGGTTACAGAGAAATTGAGACCAAATCTCCATTATTAATAGATACTGCATTCTAAAATATTATTTTTTACAATAGGTTATGAGAAGTCTTAGAAAAAAGATTATTTAATAAGAAGAATAAAAATAGAGATTTTAAAAAAGAAAGAAAAATAATATAAAAGTATAATTAAAATACAATACCAGAAATTTAAATTATTATCCATGGTAACAGATTTTAATGAATAAAATTAAAATTAAATCATTATTAACAAAAAATAATCCTTGGCTGAAGCGAGCTGGGTCTTTACTTGTTAAGTCACTTTCAGTATTGCCAGAATTTATTGGTGTGGTATTTTTATATGATTCAATGTTCCATTTATCATGATTTTTTTTGTATTTTATAAAAATTTTAATCTTGAAACCAAAAACATTTAAAAAAAAATTCAACCCCACCAAACCCTCCTTCCCATCTATCATCTATCTATCTATACATATATAAAGGACAGTTGTGTGTATGTATGTATGTCCAGAGGAAACTATGAAAATAAAACAATTAATGACAAAGTAAATATATATACACATTCACTATCATCAGATCTTACTTTCTGAGTAAAAATAGTGAAGATTTGATTTATATTTGTGAAGATAATTAAAAAATGAAATTTAAATGAGAACATGGAATTTTTTTTGCATCTTATATTATAAATAGGAGACATTAATTTTTCTTTTCAGAGTGTCTGGATCAACACAAGGTCTTTTTTACATAGGGATTTTAATAGGGGCAGCTTGTGAGGATCTAACTGGCGATTCAACAATAATTGATTTACGAGACTACCTGTTTTTTATACCCCCCTACCTAGGCAAGGCCGGGTAGCTGCTTCTTGTTAATAATAATTCAAGGATTAAAGGGTGTTTGCATTTATAGTTTACGGATTATTTTTTATAGAAATTTTATTTAACAATTTATTTTATGTGTTACATAATTGTATTGTAGCGTAGGGCTTTTGACAAGCTCTGTAGTGAGAGCTCTGAGTGAATTGAAAATACCAGTGATGGTTGCTTGCTCCAACTGACTCGAGAGGTGAGAATATCGCAAGTCACATGAGATTTAGTTACTTAGTCAGTTTACAACCAGACTTCGGGTGAGACAGACATGTCCCACCTCAGCTGTGACTCCGTGCAATGAGTTAGAAAAGGGCAACTAAAACTTTGATCAAAGCAATAAGCCTTATTAATTAATTAAGCATGCCCTTAGTTAGAAAATAAAGAACCAACAAGAGAAGACTAGACATAAGAAGTAAAGCAAGAACTTAGATGATCATGGCTGGAATAGAAAGAGAAGAAGAAGTGAAGATCCGACATGGTGACTATAGGAAAGAACAACCAAGTAAGTTATGTATCTGTCTATCTCTCTCTGATGCCCCTCTCTTTATCATAATAATTATTGTGTAGATACCCAGGGTATATGAGTACATAACATGTTTTACAATTCAATATTCAATTATATTTGGGAGTTAATGGAAATTAAATTTGGTTACAAATGTTGTATCAAGTAAAAAGTTTGAGAAGCTCTGATGTAAACTAAGATTAAATATGAGTTATGACAGTCATTGTATACTAAGACATCAGAATACTTATGAGATATACTTACATAGATTGAGGAAAAATGTCTGTTGGTTTATGTTTAGATGATGAATAGGTTCATGGTTGAAATAGGTATTTCCTGTCAATCTAAGAGGTCAGTGTTCAAGCCCAGATACACACAAGTAGGTTTTCAAATGCTGATTTTCAGGTGAACTCCCAACACTAAAAACTTCCCACCTCTATATCCATTTATATTGGTTGGTTGTTTTGTGGCATATCAACTCTTTTTGGGTCATTTAATGCCAAATCAAGTCATTTTGATATCAGGTTGCTTACACTACCTTATCTTTTTTTTTGCTTTTTTTTTTTTTAGAGGAACTCTCTTAGTAGTTTTAAATAGCAAGAAGGGATCCCTTTGGTTTGCAACATCCCATCATGGTGTAACAGCTAGAAAGCTAATCCAATGCAGATCCATTACTACTGAATAGCAAGTTTGATCCTCACTGGATGCCCCATACTTGCAATCTTGTGTCACATCCTACTCATGGCAAATGGGTTGGTAAATACATACTTATGTCTTATACATAGGATTGGAGTCCTCTCAAATTAATCCACTGGATAAAATCCTCTCAAAGTTTGAAATCCCCCCCCTTGGGATCCAAGAATCTTCTATTTGAGAATCAATGCTCCATATATAAATGAGTAGATTATATCTCAAGCTTCATTAAAATCAGACATGGATCATAGACAATGTAATTATAAATTAGTATAGAGAAAATGTTAACAATAAGTAAAAATATATATATATAATATATTATATATATATGAACTGTAAAGATTACTTGTCAAAAATGCATTCATGAATAAACACACACACACACAAGACAGACAATTGTTGAAGTATATTAATGTGTTGGGACATTTATACACATTTCAGACATTAAAAATAAAAACAATAAAAGAAAAAAAAAACATTAAAAGAACAAAACTAAAAAACTGGTCTAGACATCTTTGTGAGAATAAAAAGAAATATGACAATAAAATTATTTTATGAATAATAACAAAGAAGAAATAGAATAGAGAAAACTCATAAGATAGGTAAATTGATTATCTGGAAATTGAGTTATAAAAAGAAATTAGTTTTTTTGCTTTGGCTATGTCTTTTCTGTTGATGTAATCTATGCTTGTTTTTTTAATTTTATTTTTTAATTTATTTTATTTCTAAGGCATATTTGAATATTTCCTCCTATAATATTGTGTGGACAGTGTGGAAAATAAAAGTCCGTTTTGGTTCTAACAACACATAACAATTGAATGATGAGTTTGGGGAAATTTTTATTTTTTATTTGTCTAAAACTAAAACGTATAGAAAAAAAAACTACAAAAAAAAAACAACAAAACAACTTCTTAGAATTTTCTTGTGGGTAAGAATTAGAATAGAACAGAAGATATAATTGGGTATGGATCTCCTGTCATGGAAGATGCAAGATTTTGTTAACTATAATAACTTGAGTGTTTACTCGCTATAATAAAAACAAAATATTTCATATTATGGTCTGATTTACTTCACTATCATAGCAAGTTTAAATGGTTCTATAGAGTATGAATATTTTATCTTAAGATGTTCAATCCAAAGCAGGTCTGCTGAAGATTCAAAGATGGCAAATCTAGTACAGATATCTGTGAAATTTGTCTTTATTGTGACATATATGGGTATTACATATTTATATATAGTTTGTTATTTTGATATATATTTTAAGTTATCAGAACTAACTTTCCATCTCAAATTATTTTATTTTTTATTCCTTTAATAAGTTTAATGATTTTACTTACTTATGGTACAAACTCTATGACATTAAACTTTTAACTGCCACCCTTTAGGCACTATCTTTCCCAAATCAAATTTTATACGGCGGCTTTGCTTATTTATAATAATGCATCAAAAAGAAATTGGTTTGAACAGAATGAAACTAAAGTAAGGACTGGTCTAGCTCAGTCAGTAGAGTCTCCAACTAGGAACCACAAGGTTCCTGGTTTGAGATTGGCTCTCTCTCCAACTCAGCATATGAGAGGCACAGGGATCTGTGTGGTAAAGTAAGGAACTGATGGTAGGTGTGGCACTCCACCTCAGATGCTAAATAATCTCCTTGGTCTAGTGCTAGTAAAAAAGGGATAGACTCCCTCGCTGTCTGGCTGATACCAACTTAAGGCCACCCTGACGACTTACTTATTACACCAAATTAGTTATATGTTTTTATGCTGTAAAATAATTAGAATAAAAATATTTATACTTGCTTTAGGATTAAATTTATTGCTGTTATTTTGTCAACACGTGTTTTGATCAAATTTTGTTCATATATGCATGGAATATTCTATTTAAAATTATTCTAAATATTAGAAAAAAAAAAGAAAATCATGCATGCAAACTATAGATCTTTTTTCCGGACACAGCATTGTCAATTTTAAGATGAGAAATACAAGAAAAACATTTGAAATTGATTACATCATAAACAAATTAAAAAAGAAATCTCAAAAAGTGTTTCCTGGTTTGAAAATATTGTTTATATTTAAAATAATTTTAAATAGAATATTCTGTGCATGTGAACAAAATTGATTTACACAAATGTTGACAAAATAACAGTAATAAATTTAATCCATACCAGAGTATATATATTTTTTCTTCAGTCATTTTTTCAATATATCTGTTGGATTCATTTCCATTTTTCTCACTTTATATATGGTTTTATATATTCTTATCTAATACAAATTGATTTTAAAACACATCTATTTGACCATAGATGTGATCCTAACATTCATATTTATATTTTTGTGTAGTTGTTTCTTATCTATCAATTATAATTAATTTTTAACTCTTTGCCTACCAAATTAATCCATGTCTCTACCGAATTTTCTTGGTATTTTTTACTTGTATGATGAGACATTTCAAAGTTCACTATCTATTTATCTCAGATCTCATTCTATTCAAATAAAGTACTATTATTATTGTAATCAGTCAATTATAATGAAATAACCATCGGTTTTTGCTAGCAGCTTACGATTAGATCACAGTGAAGCCGGAGAGCCACTGCAAGTGGTTTAAGTAGGCATAGAGTTGAAAACATTTATTTGATCCATAGATGGGATCCAAACAAGTACTACTGCTCTGGTTTAGAGTAGACCTAGGAGTATTAGTAATGAAGGAATACTCCACACTCCCCAGAGATCCAAAGCTGGAACCTGACCACATGGAGTTTAGTGTCATATCCAGGACACTTCTTTTACTGGGGGTGGGGTTTAGTAATCTACAGAGGATACAGTCAGCTTATTCTAATCCCCACTGGCAGGGCATCAAGTATTTTATTATGTTCTTGTGGTAAAAGAAGAATTTCCCATTAGAGATTTGTGATGTTTTTTTATAGCCTTATGAATACAAAACAGGGAAGGTGTCATAATAACTATGAACTTAAAAAAAAAACAGAAAAAAACACAATCAGTAAAGCTAGTTCAAATTTCAGTTGAAACTTTATTCTCTTTGTATTAATGTCTTTAAAAAGACATGAATCCATTTCCCTCTGAACCACATCTCCTCACTAGTAAGTAAATAAAATAGGCGGAGTGGGCTATTGTCAGTATCAGCTGGGTAGCAAGGGAGTCCACCCCTTTTTCACTTGTACTAGACCAGGGAGATTGTTTTTGACTTGAGGTGGAGCGCCACACCTACTATCAGGTCCCCCACTTTACCACAACAGATCCATGCAGTGCTACTCATGAGTTGACGAGGGCCAGTATCAATCCGTAACTTTGTGGTTGTGGGTGATGCTCTACCACTGAGCTAATAGGCAATGATAACTATCAGAAAAGAAAGTGGGAGAATGAACATTTGGGAAAATCACTTCCCATAAGGACCTTCTTTCCAGGTAGTTGCAAAAAAGGTTGTTTCAATCGTGATAGAGAAAAATAATTTCAAGCTTGTTTAAAAATGCTTAAAATTTCAATTTTATACTAGTTTTTTTTTTTTTAAATCATGAATAAAAAAAGAAAAGAATTATCATGACAATTTTTATTTCCTTTTAAGTATTTTGTAGTTATCTATTGGCAAGAAAATATTTCTTTTTAAAATAGGATATCAATCCTTTTTTATGGAGAATGAAGCTTTTATGATCGTGACAAAGCATTGCTCTCATTTTCTAAGTATCAAAGACACTCTCCGATTCAGATGAGTAAATTCTTAGGAGAAAAAGATGATAAAGATAGATTAAGCCTCAGTTCTTCATTTGATTTTTACCATGATTATCGGTTGCTTAGTGAGACATATGTATATAGATATTATGGGTTATTCTTATATATATTTATATATTATATATATATATATATATATTATATATATATATATACATACATACATGTAGAATTAACAAAAGACACATCTCCTGTTTAAACAATTTTATTTTTTATCTTTTCTAGGTTTTCTGGCCAACTTTTTAATATTTGGTGAATTCGTGGATAAGTCCACCAAAGTTCAGGTCCCAAGTACTTTCGGCACTTCGAAGTGCCATCATCAGGGCATCAGATGATACCAATTGATCCAATTTTAGTATAATATACTTGCATTGGACAGAATGCAGTAACATTGAACTCATGCCTTTCCTAAGAACATTAACATAAAATGATAATTACATAAGGACCAAAATTTGATTCCCTGATTGCATTCTTTTAGTTGTTACCAATTGACTGACAGAATTATATCTTACAGCATTTAACTTTATAATTACACAACACTAAGTATTTAATTTGTCCAAACATTTCTGTTTGAAAATCTGCAATAATGAAATAAAACAAGTGAAGCATAAATTCTGCCTTGGAGATTTCAAACTCCTTTGGCTGAATGATCAAAAAAATGAAAATGAAGAATTCTCAAAAGAACATAATGAATTGAATTTCCACTCATGTCAAGTAGCACAGAAACAATTCCATTGTCAGTGGAAAATAGAATAAGAAAGATTGGAATTGTTAAAAGCAATAAACTTGTTTAAAGTCAGAAAGGAAAAAAAAAAAAAAAAAAAAAGAAAATTATATATACTGATGAGACAAAACATGACCATCTGTCTAATGAGGTGATGGTCCTCTGTGTGCCTGTAAAACAGCTCTTACTTTTGCAGGGTTGGACCTACATTGAGAGGAGAGCATGATGGTTAGTTTTGGTGGATTTTACGGCATGTCAACCTTGTTGGGTAATTTTATACCAAAGACGTTTTGTTCTATTCATGCTTGATGGGTATTCAAATTTTTTTTAAACTCATTTTTTTTTCTATTTAAGCCATGGATGAGACTCTAAAAAAGTACTACCGCTCTGGTCGGAGTAGACTGGGATTGTTGGTGATGAAGGAGAACTCCACACTCTCCAGAGCTTCAAAATTGAAACTTCACCATTAGATCCAGTTTCAATGTCACATACCCAGGACACTAAAACCTCAGCCATCACTTTCTTAAATATATGATAAAAATGTTGGGTTTGCCATAAGGGCATAGGGTCGGGGGACAATCAAAGATACTAGGGTTTGATGTGACCATCTGATTGATCAGAGGAAGCCTCTCCGACCGATGATCTAGCCTAAGTAAGGGTGAAGGGGAGTGTTGCATGTCATGGACTGCTCAGCCACCAAGGTTCCATCCTTAAGTGGTGTGTTAATGGTTAAAGAGACTTTACTGCAAATATGATCCCCATTGCGTGAATACACTTGGGAAGGTATGAATCCAGGCTGTTCTCTCTTCAGCTATAGTTAAGAGCAGGGCTGACTGGGCTCTTTAACCTTAGTATGACAATCTGTCTCGGAGAAGAAAAACCCTGAATTTCAAATGTTTAAAATCCACTTAAAAAATTGACATTGTGTCACATCCTTCTTGTGCAAAAGAGTTTGTAAAACACACATTCAAGGGTAGGGGTGCCTGAAGCTTGAACTATATGGGAAGATTCACTTTTAATAACCTTTTATTTTTATTCTAACTATTATTTTGTTATAAATCCAGACTTAATATCCACAAATAATAATATAAAAACTGTAGAATGTATATTTAATTCAAACAATATTTTGATTTAATTCTCACTTAACTGGTACAGAAGATGAATATGGGTTAGACACTTACTTTCAACATGTGCATGTTCATGCAGCCATCTTGTTTTCTTTCCCTTGATCATACTCATCATTGATGCTGCTCATATAGGTGCCTTTATTGACTAGTGTTATTGTTCTTTTAAGGAACAGTTATCTCCCCCAACATATTTTATATGAATTATATGTAATTATTTCTAAATTCCCTTTTCATACAGTAAACCCAAACATTTGAAGCAATGTTGAAGTAAAATAACTTCTGGGGCCTCAACAGATTAGGGGCCCTGAAACTTAAGCTTCATTTAGTTTCATAGTAGATCCACCTCTGCGTACTTGATCAGATTCTATAAGATCTTGTGCTAGGATGTTAACAGCAGGTCCTTAAACTACTTCAAGTTATATAGTAGAATTAATTTGAAGAACAAACTTGTTGTTTCAGAAATTACATAAGTCTCCAAAGGTTTAATATCTGGAAAGTTTTGGTCAACATGGCAAAACAGTAAGTCTTCTTTATACTCCTGATTTTGGTTGGTTGGTTGGTTGGTTTAATGGAGTAACCCAAGATTATTAAATACCAAAGACATTTTTGATTAGATAGGTATTACCAATCTGGTCAGAGCAGACCTGGGAGTAATGGCAATGAAGTGGGTACTCCACACTTCCCAAGCCCAAGAACTGAAACCTCCCACTTTGAAATTTAACATCATACCTAGGATATTTATACTCTGGAAACCATTCCCAAACAATTTGTGCAGTATGGCAAGATGTATTGGCCTGATGAAAGATGTCACTGCTATTTAGAAGACATTGCATAGAGAGGGGTGTACTTGGTCATCTATCATATTGAGATAAGTGTATCAATGATCCTGATAGCTTTTTTGATTTAGTGCATCCTGGGATGCACATATTTGCTTTGAATGAGTCCCTAGGAAAATCTTTGGTCCCAACTAAAGTTTCTTTGATAAATTGTAGGTTTATATTTATGATCTGGGAAACAACTAAAGCCATCTAACTCCTACCTTGTAACTATCTGTGTAATTCTTTCTAAGAAAATATTAAAATGTATTTTACAGTGAGCATGAAATGGTGAGGGAAGAAACAAGAAAAACTATGATGCATGGATATGATTTTACTGCCTCAGGAACGTTTACCTATCAGCATCTCTGGGTATGCAACAAAGTACCTATCACATTAAATGCGAGAACCTATTGGAAAAAATTCGAGAACCTATTGAGTTAAATATGGTAATAAATCTGACAATATGTAGAAATAGAAAATAAAGTATTCCAAATAGATTAAATTTATTCTTGATGGTGAAGTCGACATTATAACATTTCATTTTTTAATAAACCTTCATCAGGACTAAGAGGGAAAGATTGTTTTTGAACAGTGATGGATGCTTTTGAAATAAAGGGAGTTGGGGTTGTATCCATAGAAACGACTATAATAAATATTATATACACATATATATACACATACATACTACATACTACATACATACATACACAGTATGATAGAAAAATAACTCTCTATTTTTAAACTATTTATAATTTGTTGTCAATATTTGAGAAAATATTGAAGACTTAATTTTATGCAAGATGGTTCTCCTCCACATTTTGCTATTGTTGTTTATGAATGGCTGAATCACAATTTTTATTGGGAGATGGAGGTAAATATGGTCCGCATGAGTGGCTGGCCAGAAGGCCTTGATTTAACACCCTGACTCTTTTTTCTTTGAAGTTGGAAGAGCAAGTCTACTCTATTGAAAACAATGACTTTTGAAGAAACTTGGATTTATTTTTCCCATCCCACAAGAGTTCCTGGGAAGATCAGGTGATGCGATCCCAAGCAACTTGAGAGGCTAAGGCAAATGCTGGTGCCATATAGAATTTTAAATAAAACTCCATGTTATGTTCATTCTTATATTCATTCTTTGTAAAATAATGATTCAGAAATAAATAATATTTTTAAAAAAAAAGGGAGTACTTTACAATCCCCTATATATATATATGTGTATATATATATTACACACCACAACACACACACACACACACAGTGATGCTGATAGCTTTTTGATTTAGTGCATCCTGGGATGCACACATTGAGTCTCCAGGAAATTTAAGGTCCCAACTAAAGTCGTCTAACTCTTACATGTAACCTATCCTGTGTAATTCTTTTCTACAAAACTATTGAAATTTATTGTATTTACAGTTAGCTTGAAATGGTGATGGAAGTAAAAAGAAAAACACTGAGATGCATGGATGCGATTTTCACTGCGTCATTTTAGATTTTTGGCGTCAGAGACACAGGATATGTACCTATCAGCATCTACAGAGAGTCAGGGTCCCACTCATTTTAGGAATCATTTTTCCAGGACCATTTCCAGGTACTTTTTAAAATTTTTCAGGAAAGCACTTGTTCACTGCAATTTCATTAATTAATCGATATTAATCTAATATCGACACATTCAGACAGTTTTTATTCTTACTTTTTTATGATGCGGGGTTAATCAAGTATCTTGGGTTCATTATAGATGATGCCTAGATCTATTAATTAACTATATAGAAGTGTTCCACAAAGTCCATATTGCACTTTAAAATTATGATTATTTAAATTACTGACTTCATGGACATCCTGTACAACAAAATTAACTGGCCTCCTGTTTTTGCTTAGCCATAATCAACATTACAAGGTTTTTTTAATCGCAATCAATTTAGATATTTTACACCCCCACCCTATGTTTTAAATAATTTCTTCTTTTTTTTTATTGAATTTGTACAAATTTTAAATATTTACCATTGCTGTGTTTCTCACTTTTTATCAGCAAATATATGTAGATATTTTTACAATGACCCCACTTGCTTTTATATTTGTATTAATTTTATATACTATTGAATAAAAATAAAGTAAAGTCGTTGAGGGGGGGGGGCTAATGTCGGTATCAGAAGAGAGTGAGGGAGTCTACCTCTTTTCACTAGTGCTAGTATGACCCGTCGGACGCTCCTGAGCTAAAGGGCTCACTGAATTTCTGAAAATGGCCGTCAAGATCAGATCTTTTGCATTAACCATGGGTTGCAGAGTTTCTACACTTGCTGAAAGTTAGCCGAATGCCCATGTTGTGTTCAGATCTCAACGACTAGAAATCTGTGATAGAAACTGATATTCCACGGTTAATGACTGCCTAGTGGTCACATAAAAGAAACAACGACTCTTTTCTTTTTCAAACTCACCAACATTTTATATTCAATAAGAGAATACAAAAATACTATTTCTCAAGGCTGTGCAGCGCATGGACCTCAAATTAATAACTTCTGGTTGGAATATTAATCAGGGCTCTGCAAAGATATTGTTCAAGGAGTTGAAATTTGGGCTAAGATTTCAATAGTCTTGGCTGAAGTCAGTTTTCTGTCGGCCCTCGGTATTTGTGTCCGCTTTAAACACAGCCTCAATCTTCACTGCTGGCCCACTAGCTCATCTGATCCTCAAGCCTACTTGGCTTCATCATCCATCCAGAGAGAAGGGCTCAGTTAAATAGCTTCCCGACCTAACTTTTGTATTTTGGCTGGTGTGGACCTCCCACTCTGGCAAAAGTTTGCCCTCTTTTAGTTCTAACCAGCCAATTGAATTCACTTCCGCTCACCAATCTAACTGCTATCTCTCTCGGTCTGGTGTTTTTCTAAACAAAGGTTTACAGGAAAACACTTGTTTGATTTTTATCTAAGAAAAATCTTTTTTTCTTTTCATTAACTCTGAAAGATCAATCAGTCAAGCTTTCCAGATGCTTTTAGCGATTCTAAACAAAGGAACAGGTCTTCCTTTTAACAGTCGGGCTGATTCCACTCTTTACCTTTTAAGTGGAAAAATCCCTTTTATTCTTTTTATTATAAATTCTGACCACCAATAAGAAAAATTTTCTTAAGTATTTCCCGGTATCTTAATTCCGGTTTGCCCAAACATGACCCGGTCACACTAGACCAGAATTGTTTATAGCAGTCTGAGGTGGAACGCCCACATCTACCATCAGATCCTATCTCTCTCTTT
>CM042144.1:38809993-38862493 GCA_023376005.1 Doryteuthis pealeii
AAAAAGGAGAAGGAGATGTGGCCTATTTAATGCAAAATCTTAGTTTTTTTTTGTATATACGTTTTAAAAGTGAATTGTTTTAAGTTAAATATTTTTGTTTTGTTTTATAAACTAATAGAAATAATTCTAATTACCCCAATGTGTATCAATGTATTGATAGAAATAATTTTTATGTTACATTTTTTATTAACTTAATGAATTGATTATTTTCCTCGCTAATAATAAATGCGAATGTCAGTGTGTCACTTTTTTCAACTTTACTCCTATAGGCCATAGCCCAACATCTACTATTTTGGAATCAGATCAAATCCATACCTGCAGTCTTGAAAATTTGGACTCTGAAGTTTTAATTATTGTGATTTTTGTATCAATTTTTTTGCATAACAATTTTTATAAGTTGGAAATAAATTTGGGGATAACTTGCTTAATTCCCACCTTTTATGCCAGTGTTTAATGAATCCCCCAATGTGATATCAGGTGTTAGATAAAGTAAAAACAATTATAAAGCTGAATAATGATCATGTAGCATTGCACACGTTCATTTCATTTTCTTTTTCATAGGTGGTTTACATGCTCTGTAGTTACATATCTAAACTTTTGTTTGTTTTTTATAGAACATTTATCTGCTATAAATGTTGAGTAACATAAAATATAATTTTAAGCATATTCTATAAGAAATACATTTTTTTCATTCTCATATGCAGCTGGATAAATAATGACAAGTATTACACATTACTCACCTAGAATTGGGAAAATAATAGGTGTCTATTACTGTCAGGTGTTCAAAATTCACCTGTCATCTTTTTGCCACCACTAAGCAGAATAATGTATCCTGATTTGCAGGATATTTTCTTTTTTTGTCTTTTTTTTATCAGTTTCAGCTTTCCACAACTTGTGTCACATCTGGTAGCCTTTAAGGAATGTTGAAGAAAACCCTTTATTTAATCTGTGGGGGTTTATACTGTTCTCTATTTTTATGGTTGTTACATCCAGTGGGGAATCTTCAGGACTTGTCAATCTTTTCTTATGATGGTCTTGGCATATATTTTCAGCATTACCTGACCCAGAGATTTAATTCATGACTTCCAGGTGACCAGATGACCTTTTATCCATTAGATCATATCTCATAGAGTATGTAGGCAAAAAAAAATAATTGATTGAATCAACTAAAATGAGAAAAAGTGATATGAAGAAAGGTACTAGTAAGATCAGTAGAGTGGACTATTGTCATTCTTAAGAGATTATTAAAATACCATGTTGTAGTTTTGCAGATTTCAAAATTCTATCCTACTTCCTTTACACTTTATTTGTCATTGACACCCATTTTCAAAGTGACCAACAGTAACAGTTTCTTTTATTCTCCCACCACTCACCCTCAATGAATATGTATTTATCAACCCCACCACATATGATATGACACAAGGTCAATTTCGTAAGTTAAGGAGTTAAGGGGTTGTTAAATAAATATAATATTTTGATCTTATTAGTAACAATTACTGACTGAAGACAATATTTTATTTATCAATTTGAAAGTAATTTTATAATGAAATAATTAAACCATGCATTTCTATAAAATAAAAATTATACATAGAATAGCAGTGGAGGTGTCCACTATGGTGTAATGGTTATCATCATAGGAAATGAACATGGTAAGGAGAGTTCAAATCAAGGACAAAGCTGACTGCATTTCACATAGTGCTAATACCCTTGGGAAAGGTATGCATCCAACTATTCTCCCTCTAGTTATGGGTAAATAGTAGGACAAACTGGGCTCTTTAATCTTGGTTAGGCAACTAGTTTAGGAGAAGGAAAACTCTCAATTCAAAATTATTAAACACTTGCTTAAAAAGGTAACCTTGTGTCACATTCTACTTGTGTAGAGGGGCTGGTAAATATGCATACATTATATACATAGAATAGCATTATATATAGATATATAGATATATATATATAGTTCCAGCAATAGGTATATTAATTATTGATGATGGCAATCCTTTTTTGTTAGATATTCATTTTCCCTATTCCTATAAATATTTTTTTTGATAGTGTAGAAAATCAATAGAGCAAAGTAGAAGTAGTGGTAAAGTCAGTGGGCAGTAATTAAGTAAAGTTGCGACCTTGTCTATGAATATTGGGTTAAGATGAAGTTGAATATCCATCAGTCTTATGAAGCCATGGATTTATACTTGGATCGAGGCACAGGCCTGGTTATGATTGTATGGAAGCCCAGTAGTTACTCATACAGTAAACTCAAGAAATCCATTTTCTGGTAACACTACACTAGTTTAATAAATCTTATGTGATATCATGGGTTAAGTAAACATACAATATTAAATTCATCTTATTTTTATTTCTTCTAAAGATTAAAAAAAAACGAAGGCTTATAAGTAAGGTGTCTTACCACATTGTATCATTAATATTGAAGATAAATTCTTCTTTTTTCGTTTTCTTGCATTCCTTTTTTTTTTATTCTTTTTCTTACATTTCTTTTTTTTTCTGGTTACTGACAGTTTTTTGCCAATACGATCTTCAGACCAAGACTTGGTCTGAAGATCGCATAGGTGAGAAACTGTCAGCTGTTGATTCCATGTCCACGCTACCTTAGCTTTTTCAGAAAGTTGGTGCATTCCAAAATTACCATCCCCTTATGGAAATTATGAAATAAAATTGCTTTATAGAAATTATAATATTTTTATTCTTAATTTAATATTTAATACAAGCACCTTTTGAAAATGAAATAGTATTAACTAGCAGGACCTGTGAATATACCACAGTATGATAATTTAATTATTACAACGTTTGATATGTTTACTTAAGAGCTATTGTATTGAATTCAGAGTTTTCCTTCTCCTATACTGGTTGCCTAATCATGTATTCAATAATATATAAATTCCTATTCAAATATGCTGTCAGTTAGCTGTGTGATAGCATTTATTATTCATGTTCAAGTTACAGACAAAACAATGGTCAATGATAGAATTTTTGGCAAATTTGCATATCAATTGAAATTCAGATATATGAAAGCAATTGATGGTAAAAGTTGTATAGATATGAAAGATAGCTGCTCATGGGAGAACATTCTTTTTTTTCATCATGAAAATGAAGTGAGAGGGACCATGACTACTTCATGCATGTCAACCCTTGTTGGGTTATTTAATGCCAGTCAGTATTTTCATTAATTTTATTTTGCAAGTAATTATATGGTTTCAAGTAATTGCTAATAATAATCCTTTGTAACCAATTATAAAATAATTTTCACACAATTATATAGTTTCAAGTATTCCTATCAAATATTAATAATTTCAAAACAGATTTATTTAACCTATAGATGGGACACTAAGAGATACTTCCACTCCAGCTTTGAGTGAACCTGGGAGTAATTGTAATGAAGGGATGACTCTACACTCCCCTTAGAACTCCAGAACTGGAGTCTCAACACTGAATGCAGTTTAATGCCATATCTAGAACATTTGTTGGGGGTGGGGGTCTTTATCCCCCCCCCCCCAAACAGAGAAAACAGTTAGCATATTCTGGACCCCATAAAGAGGGCAAAGATAAAATATTGTCTACAGAACATTTGGAAAAATGTGTAGCACTTAGTGGTGACATTGTTGAAAAATACTTTTAATTTTGAAGATAAATAAATTTACTTTTTCTCTGAATGTTTGAGATGAGGCTTGATGATTAGTATATTGTCCTTATTTCCATTGTTATCTGTACAACATTTCGGCCGATGTGCCCTCCAGCTTTCTTCAGGTATTTCTTCTCAGACCTGGGAACCTTCTTGTCGTAATTAGGAGCCATCAAGGAACATTGAACCTAACCCTTTATTCAGTCCATGGTGGTATCCTGTTCTCATTCCACTAACCATAGCTAGGTTAGAGGCGTTAAGCTGTTAATTATTATTCTATTTTACTGCTGCCCTTGACCAGGATTGAACTTGTAGTCCAGAGATAACTGTCACTTAGAACTGTCTTAATCTAACTCCTTTATCCACTAGGCTATGTGTCCAATTGTTGATTACGAAAAGACGGTTCCCGAGTCTGACAAGAAATACCTGAAGAAGGCCGGAGGGCACATCGTCTGAAACATTGTACAGATAACAATGAAGATGAGGACAATAGTTCAAATAATGCAGATAATACTAATGAATTTACTTCTTCTTAACACCAGTTTCATTATTCATTCTTGTCTAAAACTTGTTTGATCAGATATTTTTCAATCAATCCTGTACAATTGTTTTGATTAAGCCTGTATATGGCTTGCTTATTAAAATCTGTTTGATCACAACTCTTATGTCTAAGCTAAACCAGTATGATATAAGAGGAGTTGAGAGGCTAGACATTGCATTTCTATATTTAAAATTAATGATCAGAATCAGGGTAAGTAATAATCTTTGAGCAAAGCCAACCATGGATGAACAATTGTCTGAGTGTGTTAGTCATTTTCTTCTTTTTGGTTATTAAAAGATTGATGGATATGCAATGTAAATTTAGTACTTTGGACTACAATAATTTTTTTTTGCTTGGCTCTTAAGAGTACTACTCTATGAAATTGCAATTTATCAGTGTGAGAGAATTTAGAAGGCTTATATATTTGTTCTTATCAGGTTTGTTAGCTCAAAAACTGATTTAGTTATGAAATGAAAAGAAACAATATACTGAACAGTTCATGTCAAGAGTTCTTAGTTTATATATACAAAAGAATCCCATAAGATCCAAATTTGAACTAAAAAAATAAAAGAAATTCCTCAATAAAATCAAGAATGCTGTTGAGAAATTGAGATTTACATTCTTTGCAGGATTATGCTGGAAAAAGCTCTTCTATTGTTTTTATACATATATATATATATATATATATATATATATATATAGAGAGATAGAGAGAGAGAGAGATAAGTTTCAGAAGTAAAGTGGGAGGTTTATGGAGAAATACTGGAACTTTCCATTTTCATGTAGTGTTCTGCAGCTTCTTATATTTTGTCTTGGACATGTTCTTTGTCTGCAAGTCTTTCACCAGGAGGAGCCATGGCATAGATGTTGTCATTTAGAAAATTTATCCTCGTTTTGACACAAGGGCAGAAACCAAATGAGACTAAAACTCACTAATAATGGTCTGCTAATTTGCTAACCAGAACACCATATGGGGCTCTTCTGGTGCTGGTTATTCAGCAAAAGTTGCCCTAGAAAAAGGCGTCAAAATGATAAATGGGTTTTAGCTGATGAATATAGAGAACTACTGAGAGACTTATTAGTCACCTATATTGCAGTTTGAATGAAAGGAAGAAGAAAATATGGAATGTTGCTTACCTTGTGGTGGGAGTAGAAGTAATGGTGTTACCGATTTCTTTTATTAAGGATTTTCATCATTCCATTTATTTTTGGGACTATTGTCTTTATCTTTGCTTGATTTTAGCACAATACATTATGTGACATATTTTTCAGTCTTTCTAAGATGTATGTTGTGTCTGATCTTCACCCTTAGTAAAAACCAAACAATATAGTAGTTTAAATATTAACAACAACAAAGATAAAGGTATAAATAAAATGAATAAAAGGTATTGAATAAAATGTGGTTTGATTGATTGATTTTAATGGCATATCAACCCATTCAGAACTATTTTGTTGTGAGGGATGGTCATTTATCATGTCTTTTTTCAAAGATTTTTTATTGATTTTGACAGTAGCTTGTTTACAGTTGTTTGGTGCTAAGTGGATTAGAAATCAGTTTAAGGGATACATTTCTATACTTTCTTTGACACACCTTGTATAACAATAAATGAACAAAGTTAATTACTATTAATATATATGAGTGTTGGTTTATTTGTCTGTATTTTTTTAGGCAAATATCAAAACAAATTTATCAAGACTAACTTTTTATCCAGGATGCCATGATCACAATGGAATTAATTTTTGAATGCATCTGAGATCCCAAAAAAAGATAAGACAAAACATGAGGAAAATTACAATATTCATTGTTAAAAATTGGTGAAAACACTATAAAAATCAATTTCCAAACATAATACAACTGCAAAATCATATATATATACATATATAATATCATATAATAATAATTATATAATATTGAATCATTATCATTCTCAACATTAGGATATCAAAAGGTTCTTGAATGTTCAGAATCATCTCCAAAGAACAATTCATTTACAATGATTTCATTTATTGTCACTTCTGATTTCAAAATTTCTCTATAATCCCTAAATGTTGGAAGTGCATAGGAAATAGACATGGCGAGGCAATTTCAAATCCTGGACATAGCTGTTTGCATTTTACATAATGATAATGCAGAAGTTATCCCCCAGATATAGAAACAAAACAATACTCACCATCGCAGTGGGATTCTAACTACTGCCGAGTTAGCAGACATGAACAACATGCAAGCTGTAACTTAAATACAGTCATTGCATGCTGCTGGCACAGTGCAGACTGAGGGCTGAAGAGTGGGTACTTATCCATATCATTACTCACCCTGAATACCATCAGCCAATTAAAACCCAGGAAGTGAATTTGACGGGCAGCCAACCTTTACACACCAACGAAAACCTCCCTACTGCATGCACCTTTTTGTTTGAAGTTCCTCGCTGAGAGTCCCATGTGCCATAAGTGTTTTGGCCCACCAAAGCATATTGATGCACCACTGTCAGGGTAGATTTTGAGCCTGGTAGAACGGGCGGCAGGGATATTCCTGGCTTGTCTTGGATCTGGGCACGGGGAGAATGGGGTCAGTGTTGCTTCCACCTCTTCGTGGTCATTATTGTTGCACGGCTTATAGGTGTCATTTTCTGGGTCAAACATTACATGCGCAATTAGAGCATCCATAGTGGCTCCTTCACCGTTGGAAAACCTTACGATGCTTCGTTCTCTTTCACCCTTTGACTGGCAAACTGTTGCAAAGTGGTTTTGCTTGCCACATGCATTACATGTTTGACCCCATGCAGCACATCTTTGCGGTCGGTCAACTATTCCAGCTCCATCATGCTGGTAGCTACCACAACCTTGGCACGCATTACGTTGCGTTCCTATGATCTTTCCTCCTTGATTGTGGCTGGCATCTGAACGGGCTGTATTTTGGGCCTGCCTCTGTAGGCGATAAGCTGATGTTCGCAGTCTTGCTACATCTGTGACACCGGACATTTTATTCTGCTCTTGCATGGCTTACATTATCATCTAATGTCTTCAGCGACCCTGCCTTAGCCAGCATGTCTGTTTGTAGCACATCATTGGCTATACCCCGAATAAACTAATCTTTGATGTATGTACTGGATAGGTTGATCGCAGTTGGGGCATATGAAGTTGCAGTCCTGTGCTCCTGACCGTAGCCGAATCATGTAATCTTGTATGGATTCGTCTTCATTCTGCATAATGGATGAGAATGTGATTCTGTGCACCATAGGATTTGATCTCTGTGTGACCAATGTCTCTACTATCTCTAGCAGCCGGTCTGGGTCGGTGGTGAAGAATTTGGGGTGGGTGTTAATTATAGCATTCTGGACAGACTCGTCCACACAATTGTACAATTGTATGCTGGTCTTGTGTCACATCCTGCTTGTGCACAGGGGTTGGTAAATATATATTCTAGCTGAATGTACTAACTCATTATAAAAGACCTCTGTAAAATTTTCTGCATCAGAATGAATAGTAAATATTCAAAAGCACCATATGGCTATGCACTAGGTACTACCAATTGTTCGCTCATTTTCATTTTAAAAACAAATTAAAATTTTTTTTCTTATATGCACACCTTCAATCTATTGTCTTTTTATTCATAGAGTAATTAATTTCAAAAGTATATAACCCCATAAATATTTTTGCCCCCCCCCCCCAAAAAAAAATTAATTGACCTGATAAAATCAGAATTTTTTAAAATAAGATAACTTAGGCATTATGAAATTCATTCATTGATAATCAACACTTGAAATTACATTAAAATCAGATAATTCCCGACTTTTTTTTTTGCGGGGTGGGGGTGGGGGATTATTTTTTAAAAATATGTTTGTAAAGTCAAAATTGTCAGATCCTACTATGCACCATTATCTTAACAGACTCCATCTGAAGAGAATACCAAAGAAATGAAACAATATTGGCAGAAGCATGCAGAGTTCAAGAAGGGATCAAAAGACAACTGAAGTGTGTCAATCTCATATCAGTGCACTTACCTGCTGACAGGCACAGATCAAAGTTATAGAAAGAAGAGCAGCAGATTCCTTGTAATACTCAGTGCTCTAAGTCAGTGTCAAATCAAAGCCAGGTGGTCACAGCTGTACCCCCAGAGTTCACACGAACCTTCAGATAGTCTCAGTCTAAAACAATACAGTACGACCAAAATTGGCATCCTCCATGTCTGTGCAATAGAACAAGATTGGCAGTAAAGATTCTTATATCCCATGATATTAAAACCACAATACTTTCACGATGTGGCAGGGGTAAAGATGTTTGTATTCTGTCATTTTTACTGACATGTCATTTGAGCTTAAGAGACAACATTTTCTCATTTTCATAAGCTTCTCTGTTGTCCATCAACAAATCACAAGACACTGAAAGTTGCTAGGTTTTAGCTGGAAGAACCATTTCATTCATGCTCAGATCTATGTTCACATATTCAAAAACAGAAAATCTTCATGTAACTGCTACATGTAAAAAAACTAAAAATATTTTTGGTTGGTTGTTTGTTTTTGGTTGTTTAGTTTTCATCATCATCATCATTTCGCCCTGGCAGCACAGATATCCATGACAATCTCTTGCCAACTGTCCCTATCATTCATTGCCTCTGGGAGGTCCTCTGTGCAGCATCCAGTATCCACACAGAGTTGGTCTATGTATGCCTACTCTAGCGTGCCCATGTGATGGCTTCCACAGTAGAACATCACTAATGAACTCATCCTTGCTTCTCTAGCAGTGCCCAGCATGTCTTGTTCACCTCACACGGATGGTTTGTATGATATAGGGCAGGTGGCCATACAGCTGTTTTCTCATGGGGTGTTGCTTCCACATTTTGTTTAAGATAGTACGCAGCATTCTTGTGCAGCTCCCATCTAGCTTATACTGTAGGTGCTTTGTTACGGTCCAAAAACCGTATTTGGGTCATTTAATGCTGAATCAAGTCATTTTGATAAACAAAGGATTCAGGTTGTTTACAGTATCTGCTGTTGCTTAAGTGGTCATCCAATTAAATATAGAATAGGTTCATTGCTGCTTAACTTCAGTGATCTGTGCTTTCAGGGTAACTTGACTGTAATGAACATTTTTTGTATTGTTTACAGAGATGTTATCCAAATGAATTATAATTCAAGTACAATTAACTGGAAGAATGAATTTACTCATAATTAAATGATTTTCATAATGTTTCTGTTCCTGGGCAATAATGGTTATTCTAATGGGATAAGATGTCAAAAAAAAAAAAAAAAAAAAAAAAAGAAAGAAAAGAAAACCAAAAAAAAAACAACATCCATCTTCATAATCCTCAAGTATTTCTGAACAGAAATCACCACATGTGCTTTTCATCTGAATATTTAGTCTTTAGCTTGGTTAGTTGGATTTTACAGCATGTCAACCCTTTCTCTGAATGTTTGAGATGAGGCTTGAAGATTAGTATTATTAGCATTATTCGGACTATTGTCCCCATCTTCATTGTTATTTGTACAACGTTTCGGCCGATATACCCTCCGGCCTTCTTCCGGAGAAATACCTGAAGAAGGCCGGAGGGTATATCGGCCGAAACGTTGTACAATAACAATGAAGATGGGGACAATAGTCCGAATAACGCTAATAATACTAATATCAACCCTTGTTGGGTTATTTTATGCTGAAAACTGTTTTATTTATATTTTTAAAACATTTTTCTTCTATTTAACCCATAGATGGTAGCCTAACAGGTACTACCACACTGGGAGCAAAGGTGATGAAGGGATACTCCACATTCTCCAGAGCTCCAGAATTGGAACCTCCCCCATAGATTTAACATCATACCCAGGACACTTAGACCCTCAGGCACTGCCCATTTAAACTTTGGTTATTTATATAGTTTTGTAGAGAAACCCTTGAAGTTAATTATTACAATTTACAGTCAAGTCATTGTATGTGTCTTGATTTATAAATATATTTTCAGCTTCACAATATTTTTGAATTTCTGTAGAGAATTCTTTGAAATTTTTCAAATTCCATCATTTCTGTAAAGTGGTTATGACCTGGTCACTGAGACTTTGCAATAAACTATAGTTTTTAACAAAATGGCAAATATTTATTTTAAAAAAAACAAAAAAACTTTTAAGATATTAAGACTCATGAAACACAGTTTTGTAGATAGACATTTAAGGTTTATTATTGCAAATTACAATCTACTTATTGTTGAAAATGAAACACGCTATAAAACCAATCATTATCTTCACAATTTCCCAGCATTTCTGTTCAGAAATAATGATACGTGGTTTTATTCTGATCATTTAGATTTTGCTGTAAATACAATTTATTAGGAATAATTTCCACCATTTACACAAATTTTCCTAATATTTTGATGTGAAACTTTTGACCTGTCCTCCTTGTGGATTTTTTTATGCTTTATCATGAATATTATTTTCGGGGGGGGGGGGATATTGGCAGTCACTCTTTTTACACTTACACAAATATCTTGTTTCAAATTTCTTGTACCAATCTTGTCATTGCTGATTTCCAGAAAGATGTTGTAAAATGTCATTGGATGACAGTAATAGGATTTGTTTTGCTTAATTCAAGAACACAAAATGCTTTCTCAACAGCTATGGTTTTTGGCACCCTAACTGACAATAGAATACCTGGTTTTGTTGAAAACCTTAATAATGAAGATAAAGTGTTTATCTACAAAAATGTGTAGTGGGATCCAATATCTTATACCATATATTTGAGAAATATTTGTTGCTTATTTCTTTTGCAATAGTGTATGGATACCAGTAGTTCACTTGATGAGTTAGTGGTTAACCAAGTTTTTGCAGTATTATTAGATGAGGGCTCAATATGAGTCATAAAGTTATTATATATGAATAAATATATAGAGTGTCTATAAAGTCCTGCAACAGATTTAAAATGTACCAACAAAGATGGCAGTCTTGTTAAAATGTAATAATCAAAACCTACATAGAAAATAAAACTTCAAGAGCTGAACTTTCTTTTTACTAAATGATTCTATCATATGTACAACGTGTGTTATTAAGTTTTCAATTTTAAAACTGTTGCAAGACTTTATGAACACCATGTATATTAGCTTTTGTATATATATATATTGCATGGAAGTAATTCTGTGACCCTGTGTTTCATACATTTATTTTTGGTAATTAAATTTTAAGGTATGAAATTTGAAATCTGTCTAATGAATACAGAAAATAAAGGTATGAAACCCAGGGTCACAGAATTACTTCCATGCAATAAATATATATACTTAATATATATGGTGGGAAGGTCTGAAAGCTTTTGGGATGCTGTTTGGAATAACTTTTTCCCGTAGGCAGTTGGTGAGAAAAATCCTCCTATTTTTTAATCTCTAATCCGGAAATACAAGAAGCTACTCATCTCCGCAAACTCCCTAAAAAATAGGAGGATTTTTCTCACCAACTGCCTACGGGAAAAAGGCTTAATCACCTATATCTGTGGCCTTGTGCCAGACTTGGAACTTAGAAAAATGTACTACCGATTATCTTAGATTGCTGGGTGGTCTTTTTAGAATCACCACATCTTTTAATGAGAGAAAGCAGACGAAAAGTCTAGGATTAAGGCAATAAGCCTTTGATCTTAGCTTCATGAACTCTGTGTGACCAGAGAGATGGAACAAATAGAAAGAATCGAAAAACGTTCTAGGGTGGAACCTTCTGGAGGATTGTTTAGAAATACTAATCAAGAGTCAGTTACAGTTGGATTGGAGTGAGTTGGATTCAGTTAGGGTCTGCGATCCGAGAAGGAGAGTCAGGCAGAAATCGTACGGAGTTAAGCTGTTGTCGCTAAGGACGATAAGGAAAGGCTAAGAAAGCTTGTTCACCGAGAAGTTTACTAACGACTAAAAACTCGAAGTTGAATCCAGTTAAATACACCTCTTGCTAAGACAGAGATTATTTTATAAGAATTTTTGAACATAATAAACTTAAATCCAGTGTTATTAGTCCAATGGACTCACGATGTCACTATCGCAAAGAAATCGTACTCATGAATGAAAGTCATTAAAGTGTAAACTTGTCAACACGTCAATTGTAACGAAGGAGCTGAAACCCTTGACCAAAAGAAGTGGAGGAAGATTTGGGGCTAGCTAAGAAGAGGCTGACTGCTTGTCAGTTGTAAACAAACTACTGTGCGTACGAATATACGAGTAGTAGTGCCGAAGAAGAAAAGGCACTAACGTTAATTACGAACTGGTACCCCAACGTAATAGATCCCTAACTGATCCCACTACGTTACGTATCGCTAATTAGAACCCAATACGTTACACCCTACCAACCCAAACAATTATAAAAATATGCAAATTATGTACTCAAAATTGTTTTTTCCAATACAACGGCTCATTTTACAGACAGAAATTTGGTTTACCTATGGGTTCGCCCCTCAGCGGCGTCCTTGCATGTCTTTTTCTTGAATTTTTAGAATCTGGTCCTTTCACATACATTTTCCCTACAGACTCTCATTACTTCCGTTACATCGACGACATTCTATTTATATATCCATATATATATATATATATATATATGGGAGTAAAATGAGGAAATTAATCTGATAGTATGTAAAGAAAATATAGAACAACCATGAGATGTTATAATGTATGGAAATTTACTAGTTGTAAATTTCCTTTAGAAACGAAAATGTTCAAACATGACACCACTACTAGGAAATTTCCATCCATTATAACATCCTGGGTTTGTTCTATATTTTCTTCACACACACACAATATATATATATATATATATATATATATATATATATATATATATATATCAGTGACTGTAAAATACATTCCTATGTACTTAATAGTTTTAAAACACCAGTCCCCGCATCAGCTGTCAGTGGGCGAGGGGATAAGATATCGGACTACCATGCGGTCAGTCTGAGTTCGACCCTACCCAAGGATAGTTGTGTCTAGCCACACTGAAGAGGCATGAAACACCGAAACACGTGTCTGTGGATGACTTATTTATATATATATATATATATATAGGATGTTAATGTAATGCATAAACAAAACACAAATATATATATATATATATATACATATATATATAGGATGTTAATGTAATGCATAAACAAAAGAGAAATTGATGAAAAAAGCCAACCTCAGAATCATTAAGTAATGACCTGCTTTTCAATCCCATTCTTAGGAATAATCAAAATCTCAGAAAAGTCAATCCACAACTTTTCAGATTCTGACTATTTGTTGAATTACAAAAAGAGTGCATGCAAAAAATCTTGAGGCAACACTTTTGTTCGTAGCTTTCTCCAAGGCATTTGATTCCATACAGAGGATACACACTTCTAGCATATGGCCTCCCAAAATAAGTCTTACTGCTATAATGATGCTCTACAAAGAAATGAAAGCAATAGTTCACTCACCCAATGGAGATGCTGATTTCTATGACAATGTCACTGGAGTTCTTCAAAGAGATACATTAGCACCATTTCTATCTGCCTAGAAAACATATTATGAACATCATTAGATTAATAAAAGAAAATGGTTTCATACTAAAAAAAGCAAGAAACATATGATATCCTACAGAAACTATTATAGATGCAAATTAAGCAGATGATCTAGTGCTTCATGCAAATACACTTGCCCAAACTAAATCTCTACATCATGACTTAAAGAAGATAGCAAGAGGCAGTGATTCCCATGTGAAACAAAGTTCAAGTGTTTTAAAGAAGATGGAGCCATCTTCATATTAAATAGCAAGCCTTTGAAATTAGTAGACCAATTCATTTACCTAGGTTTCACTATTTCATTTACTGAAAGCAATGTTAATATACATATAGAAAATGCATGAACTGCTATTGACAGTGTTACATAATCTATGCATAGATTATTGTCAACGCCTGTATTTCTGAAGGGATGTCCCCTTTTCATATCACAGGTGGGACTTTCCATGGAATATTACAGAAAGCCCGCAAAATACGTGAAGTCACGTGGGATCTGGTTGGCTCTCAGTTTCGGCTTGGACGTCAGGCAGATAAAGCCTTAGCTGGAGCTCACTGCACACGCGCGTAATGTTAGTTAGAGAAATATGTTTAGTTAAGTAAATAAAGGTTTAAATAAACAATATGGTTTTGTGGTTGATGAATGTCTTGGCAACAAGACTGACCTAGAAGAAGAAAGGAATCAAGAACGACCAACCAGCAAGAACAGAGAAATAGAAGCATAGAGAAGTCCAGATGCTAGAAGAACGTAAGATACCAAAGATGAGCAGAAGAATAATAGAAGTAAAGAAAGGGTATACAACAACAGATTATTGATCATATGGAAATCTTATCTCTCTGATAGTAGTATTGTATAGCAGCACCACTTGGACTTTAATAAAACATTTAAAGAAAAATCAGGATGGCAACTACACAAGAATATTGGATGACGTTTTCTACAAATCCTGGAAAACATCATCCCACAAAGAAGTAGCTATGGCAACTTACCTTTAAAACTTACAAAAACTATACAAATAAAATAAACAAAAAATACTGGACACTGCTGGAGAAGTAAGGACAAACTTATAAATGACGTTCTCCAATAGACAGCTACAAATGAACACACCAGTGTTGGCTGACTAGCAAAAATTTACATCAACAGCTATGTGCAGGCACTGGATATCATGCTGATGATCTATTAGGACCAATGGTCAATAGGGATAGGTGGTAAGAAAGAGTCAAAGGAATCTGTGCTGTCAGCATGACTTTATGATATCTAGCGTGTATACTAGATAGATAGATAGATATAATTAAGTTTGCATAATGGAAAAGGCATTTATTTTATGTATATAAAATATAATTTCAATTGTTTGGTTTCTTTTTTTAAGGGACGATCAACATTCATGGATTATTCAATGCCAATGCCATTCTTGTAGAAAAATAGTAGTGGTACTATTTATCCCATACCTAGGGGGATGAAGGTGTTCATACCTTTCCCAAGGGTATTAGTATGAAACTGAATTTATTAGTGCAACTGGAGTTTGAACTTGCTTATTATGATGTTGCAGTTCAATGCATTAACCAGTACACCATTCTTTGTCAACATGCTTTATTTAGTAATGAATATTAATCTCTTATAATCACAATGTTCTGGGTTTGGTACTGGTCTCTGCCAACACAGCGCATGAGTCGCACAGATTGGGCAATCTGGTATGTACGGTAAAGTGGGGAGTTGACGGTAGGTGTGGCGCTCCACCCCAGCAAAAACAATCTCCCTGGTCTAGTGCTAGCAAAAAGGGGATATATTCAATCACTGTCCAGCTGATGCTGACAACAGGCCACTCTGCTAATTTTACTTATATCAATCATTATCCAGTGAAAATTTTAGGTAAAAAAATCAACTAATAACTACGAGTGAGATTCAACTTGTTTTATGGAAACTGAGTGAATCATTTGATAGGCAAAAACCTGATTAATCTGCAGAGAACAAGTTACCTCATCAATGATAACTTGCCAGTTCGCCATTACCAGCTTGCTGAATCTTTTCATCAGTGGTGCAGTTTGATGGGCATCCAGCTTCTTCATGCTTGTTCAGCCACTTTTAACCATCTCTATCCACTCATACACACTTCTACATGGTAGTGCACTGTTACCGTATTGTGCTGAAAGCCTCCAATGAGTTTCAGCCTCTAACACTCCTTCAGACCAGAGAAACCAGGTCATTTTCTTGGTGCATACTGCTAGTGGAACAGCCATGTTTATACTGTAAAGATAGCAAGCAAAATGACTCAATCAGGCTCAAACTTCAATCATTGTTAGAGGCACATGGTATAATGTTTACCGTCTGAGGAAATGGACAAGACAAGTTAAAATCCTGGATACTGCTGTTTGCATTTCACATATCACTATTATCTTTGGGAAAGGTATGAATCCAACTATGCTTCCTCCAGCTATGGGTAAATAGTTGGGCAGACTGGGCCGTTTAACCTGGTTATGGCAACTGGTCTAGGAGGAGAAAAACTAAATTCAAACCAAAGGGCCTCTCTTCTTGTTAGGAAAAACTACTTTCAGAGTTCCTCCTCCTATAAATGATAAATCAGGTGACCACAACATTGCCAACCATAAGCATGCATGTACAGAATGCAGTGAGACAATAATAAAGATATGTTATGGTGAAAGTGTAGATCATTTTTGATTCTCACTCATATGCATCAAGCAGTAGGCCTATTAATCTACTATTGTGTATATATATATATAAGAACTGGAGGAACAAAGCTTATATGAAGAGTTATTGTTCTTACTATATCATACTATTATATTACACATTATAAATAGAATGGTTTTGCAAATGTACACTCGAAAACACTTATGTTTCTTGTAAAAGCTTCATCAACATTGCATATGACATGTTAAGAATTGAAGGAATGTTGATAGCTGACACTTTTTCCTCAAAGATGACAGCAGCTTTACAAAGTCAGAAACATTTCCATAGCCAGAAGCATAATACAGATTATACTTCTCTAATTTGGATCTCTGTGATCTGGAAAACTCCCATGGGCTGGAAGATTCTGAAGCTTCAGCAATTTGTTTATGGATCTGTCACTTCAGATTTTAAAAGGAGGTCAGAATAAGGATTTAGTGATTTATATTAAAGCAAAAGTATAAATACCTAATCAAGGTTTGAAATAGAAAAGTGAAAAACATATATTTGAATTATGAATACCTGAAGTGAGTTACTTGAAGTTCATGAGGTGCACACAATCATTAATCATATATATATATATATATATGTGTGTGTGTGTGTGTGTATGTATGTATACGCAATGCATGTGCGTGTCATATGCAGATTTACTGGGGAGCGGTGCCCTATTTTGTGCCATAGTTGAAAGCTAGAGGAGAGGGAATGTGCGGATCAATACAACAAGAATATCATTCTGCTATAAATAACTGAATAAGAATTTGTAAGACACTTTGTCTTGATGATAGGTGGCTAATATGGTGCTTTGAAACCAATGGTAACAAACACCTTTTAATCGTATAGTTTATCATAACAAATAAATATAGTTCTTACATCTGTAATCAAGCACTTTATTTTCCTTTCTCCAATACAAATATATATAATATATATATATATATATGTGAAATAAAAGGAATTTAATCCGACAGGGTGAATTTGATATATTGAAAAAACAAATGATGTTTACAAATGCTTGGGATCATCAGGAGAGAATGTGCACCGTTTCGGGGCCTTCCTCTCAACGGTATATATATATATATATATATATATATATATATATATATATATATATAAGCTTAGATATTTCTGCTTGAGCTCCACATGAAACTTCAAGTAACAGACTTCAAGTTCATAATTAAAATATTTTAGCTTTAATACCTGCTCTACCATAATAGTGTTGAACACTTGATGTAAAACGTAATTTAAATTTGTTTTATATATATATATTTAATATCCCCATAGGGAGTTGCCAAGACACAACTAGAGACTGAATAAATTGGATGAAAAGGATTCATGTGGTGTCATCATCAGATACGATGGACAGCAATTTATATATATATATATAGGTTAACATGGCTATTTGAACAATAAATTTCCCTCATTAAAACTTAAAATCAGTTGATATCATCAGAAAATCATACTGATAATATGGATTTCCTTAACTCTCTATTGCCATTTATTGCTATCAGCCATCTCTCTTAGGGGTCCTCTAGATGGCAACAACTGTCCACACAAAGCTAATGAATGTAAGTCTTTGCTAGTCTGCCAACACTAGTGTGTCCATGTGTCAGAGTCCACAGGAGAATGCCACTTTTGAGTTTGCCCTGATTCTCCACTAGTGCCCAGCAATTCTTGTCTTGGATGGTTTAGAAGGTGGAAGGCAAGTGCCCATATAGCTGTTGTTTTGTGGGGTGCTACTTCTAATATTTGTACAAAACAGAATGCAATATCCTTGTGTGGTTTTTATCTAGCTTTTTCTCCAGTAGTACTGACATGGCTACAAGATAGCAGTTCATGCCATTCATATACATATGTTGACATTACTTTCAGTAGATTAGATATTGCTACTGAGGTATATGAACTGGTCTACTGATTTCAGAGGCATGCCATTTAATGAGGAGATGACACCATCTTGTTTAAAACACATGAACTCTGCTTTATTTGAATTCACATAGAAGCCAATGCCTCTTCCTACCTGCTCTTGGCTATGCAACAGAGATTCAGTTTGGGCAGGTGTATTTTTGAGAAGTGCTAGATCCTCTTTGTAGTCTGCATCTGTGATATTGTTTGTTTCTTGCCCTTTTTAGATTGAAACCATCTTCTTTCATCATATCTATTGACATTCATAAAGCAAAATCTAGATAGATTATAAATAAAAATGGTGCTATAAGATTCCCATGAAAATATCAAAGAAATCTCCATCAAGTGAGCAAATCACTGCTTTTGTGTTTTTATAAAGCATCATAACAAAAATCATAAATAAAGAGGTAACAGTTTCTTTGGGGAGGCTAAAGTATTTGTTCCATATTTCCTCTGTGTATGGAATCAAATGTCTTGGAGAAATCTAAAAAGAAGAGTGTTGCCTTGAGATTTTTTGCACATACTTTGAGATTCAATAAAAAGAATCTGAGAAGTTGTGGATGATTTTCTCCAAAAATCATTCAGATTTTCCCTAAGAATTTTCATAATTTCAAGTCAGAAATGATTGAGAAGCAGAACATTATACACCTTAGGAGCAAGGGCAGTATGAGTTATGTCTCTGTAGTTCTTAGTGATTCAAAGGTCACATTTCCTGGAAGGATGGAACACTTTATCCATTTATCTATTGTGTTTTGTTTATATACTGTCCTGTATAATCTTGTAAATTTCCTTGTCTCCTCAGGAAGTTTTGAAAGAGGGAATATATATATATATATATATATATATATATAAGGAATGACTTACTGGTAAAAATTTTCTTTGCACAAGACAGTAGTATTACTTATGAAATTAAAAATTTATAGAGAATTTTTGGAAATGTTTATGTTTGATTTTTTGAAAAAAAATATACATATTTTTTTTTAAATATATATTTTTTGAATAATCCCATATAAGCGAACACAGTTACGAGATACCATCATCGCATCTGTTATGACTTTTTCAAAAGCTCCATGGCATTTTTAAAAATAGATTTAATGAGTTACTGTTAGAACAATTAAATACAGGCACATGAAAATAACATACATAAATAAATTACATATTAATATTTTTCAAAATGCCTATAATATGAGGATTAAATGTGTTCATTTCTGCTTTCTTGGAATAGGTTAATTGTAGTTAAAGATAAAATTTGTGTTGAATTTGTTTTTTTTTTTATAATATAGTAATGTGTAAAGAAAGGAGAAATAAAGTTCACTTACTTATTCTGTTGTGGGTATGGCCATCTCTTGATTCTGTCTACATATATTTTGAGGTTCTGTTGCACTTTGGTTGAATTTGACTATATTTAAATACCTATAAAAAGATAATCAGATTATGTATTTTCACCTAGGATCAATCAATAACAATAATTTTTAGTCATATTTTATGATATTATTAATTAATCACAAGTTAAATGCAAAAGAAAAAAAACATAACAATTCTTCTTTTAATGACCTTATGGAATATACAAGTTAGGATTAGTATACATTAATGGTTTGGTTTAGTTTCTTATTCTTAATGATATATCAACCTTTTTGGGTTATTCAATGCCTAAACTATCCTTGTGGAAGAACAGTAGTGGTACTATTTAACCTGTTTAGGCTGTTTGCATTTCAATTTCGTGCTAATGTCCTTGAAAGGATATGACCAATTCAGCCAACATATATATAACCAGATACTTACTATGCCTAACCCTGTGTCTACATATTAGATACATAAGCACTAATATACCCAGATCATTGCTCATTTTCTGATGATGGTGAGTGAAGCCACACAGGCCTACATCACCCATTGAAACATGTGAAGTCCTCCTTTATAATAGAGATTTATTTTTTTTTTTTACTCAATGAGTGAAAACCAGATAGTATTTAATTAGCTTTCTTATCTTGTGTCCTTTTTATAATTGTGTATATATTTTATATGAAGTGTATTTTATCTGTTACATATTAGTTATTTTTAAGTTAATATATTTTTTTCCTCTGTACTTTTTATATACAGTCATGCATCCAATCATCTTCTTCCCTAATGCTGATTGCCATTCCATACTCCACAACCAAGAAAATACATTTAACCTACCATCATACACACACACATTATATATATATTTACGAAAATTGGATTCCTATATTATATGGACAATTACCAAATGCTAAGCGTTCTATTGGACGTCCACTCTTACGCTATAAAGACAAATTGAAGGACAATTTGAAATGCCTCAATATTAACCTGAGTGCCTGGGAAAATCTAGCATCAAATTGGAAAGAATAGCGTAAAACATTTTTCATTAGATTAAAGAGCTTTGAAGAAAATAGACTGAAACATCAAGATCAGCTCCGTCTAACTTTCAAACAAAAACATCTGACTCCTGCTTTAGGAAATTCCATCTGTCAGTGTAGCTTCATAGCTCGCAGCAAGGCTGGGCTGCTATCACACTCAAGGAAACACAAAATGTCTTCTTGATAGTATGCACAACATGGGAGGAAACAAATCACTCACTGCTGACCCTCATCTATCGTTCACGAAAGGAGAGTCCACCATATATATTTACGAAAATTGGGTCCCTATATTACAGATTTCATTTTTAGTCTATGAATGATGCTGAGATATGATTGAATCCTATTACACAAACAATCCAAGTAAGAAATACTAGACATACTGGACACTTCTGGAAAAGCAAGGATGAACTCATAAGTGACATTCTCCCGAGGACACCTACACATGTACACATCAGTGTAGACTGACCTGGAAAAACCTATATTAATCAGCTCTGTATGGATTCTGGATAATGTGTAGAAGGTCTGCCAGGGGCAATGGCCAGGGTCAGGAAAAGAAAGAGAGTCATAGGTATCTGTGCTGTCAGCATGACCTGATGATGATTATTTACAGGTCACCTAAAGTGGTGTAATGGTTAATATACCATTGTTAGTGGGTCTGAATCTCACTGGGTGCCTTTTACCTATTGGCTTTGTGGCAAACTAAGCAAAGCTAAACTTAGTAAATATCTTATAATAGCCATAGTTATATATAAACTACTTGCTCTATTCATAGTCATAATAAATCACAATGTGAAATGAATTACCATATAAATTCATGTGCCTTAACACACAGTCTTTCATTGAGACAGGTTAAACAGATAACAGGGCAATGTATACATTTTTTAAATTTTTATCCTTCTCAAATTATTAAAAGAATGGTATTAGAAATATGGCATTTATATTTTGGGTCAAATTTAAAGTTTAGATTTCCAACAAAAGACATTTGTCAAATGGAACAAAATACTCTTTGTGAGATTACTAAGAAGTGCAATTCAACAGAAAGTGAAAGAAAAACAAATATTTTTGGTAAGCATTAAGTAGTTCTGAAGAACTGAGATTTCTGTTTTATAGCTTATTACACACCAGTTTCAATGATATATTTATATTCCTTGATTTGATCAATACATTCCTCACTTACTTGTTCCTTCATTCAGTCATTCTACGGATGGTGATCAGTACCATTTGCCTGGCTTCTCACAGATAAATTTGGCTTGTAACATTACTTAAAGTCTCCTTTACATACATACATATATTCTTTCTTTCTTTCCCCACAAAATGCGTTTCTTTTTTTTATGTGGTTACTTTTCCTGGAAACTGTTTGAGTTATTCCAGCAGAAAGTCATTAAAGACAATATATCTTTTTATATAAGCAAACAGGAATCTGGCTTTCTATGAATGTAGATTATTAGAATAAGAAGAGTCAGAAAGTGTAAATTATATTCATTCTGTGATAATGGAAAAAGAAACGTGTTCTTTATTCAAAAGTAAGAATCCAATTGTATGCATGTATGTTTGATAGCAGAGGTTTGCTTTGCTCTTTTCTCTATAGGTTGTTAAAAAATGCAAGTTTTAAACAATAATGAGCATTAAAAAAAAAATAATGGGCATAAACTTATAACCTTGTGATTATGTCTTTACTTTGATTCTTTTTTTATAATCTTTAAATTTATTTTATTTTCATACAGATTATTTATCTAAGAAAATAAAATTTATCTGAGAAAACAATGAATTCAAACAGTGAATAAAAATGAGTAATTTTTTTTAGATTATATAGAGATAAATTAATTGTTGAAGGTTTTCTTCTGCACTAAATGGCTTCTTTGTATAACTTAAAAACAAATTGTAAAAATATGTGATAAAAATATTACAGTATCAATTCTATAGATAGAAATAGACTAGTCACTGAGGCCAACAATTCATTACTATTTAAATGATAGCATTAATTATATTTTGATTGCATTTTTATTTTAATGGCAGTATTAATCATATTTTAATTGCATTTTTATTTTTAATGGCAGCATCAAGTGCCTTTCAATTGTATTTTTATTTTAATGGCAACATCAATTAAATTTTAACAGCATTTCTTATTTTAATGGCAACAAATATTGGGAGTAATGCCAATGAAGAGGTTCTCCTCCCTCCCCAAAGCTCTAGAACAGGAGTCTGACCACCAGATGCAGTTTAGTGCGATACACAGGACACCCCCTTTTGAGGGAGTCTTACCCCTCTTCAGGTGATACAGTTAGTACATTCTAAGCTCTTCTGACAGGATAAACCTTGAATATAAGACCTATGAGATATTAATAGGGGAAACAGAATGGTAGGGTGTTATATATTCCCTCACATGCAGTACTTTACTACTCTATTACTATTGTGTCCTCTTTTTTGATGTTAAAGTTCCATCTAATGGTGAAGTTCCAGTTTTGGAGAGTATGGATTAATCCTTTAACACCATTACTCCCAGGTCTATTCTGACCCGGAGTGGTTGTACCTGTTAGGGTCCTATCTATAGGGTTAAATCGATAAATAAAAATGTGTTTAAAAAAATTTGTTTAAAGATAAACTGATTACCCAACAAGAATGAATAAATGTCTTCAGCATAAAATAATCCAACAAGGGTTGACATGCTATAAAATCCAACCAACCAACCACTTACTATTCTACAAGGAAGGGCATCCCAACATGGTATAATAGTGTAGTTCAAGTATAGAAAGTAAAGACTGAAAAATCCCTTACCTTAAAAGGAAGATAAGAAAAAGTGAAGTTGAATGTGAGCAAAGGCTTTATATGTATAAGACTGGAAATGAGGAAGATTGTAGGAGCATGATTGGAGTGATGACATGAATAAAAGACTAAAGAAAAAGAAGGTGAACACTAGCTAATTGTGAGAAAATAGAGAAACAGGATAAACTTGGAGTGTTGTGAGATAGAGAAAGACCAAGAAGCTGTCAGAGAGAGAAAGAGAAACGGACAAAAGTGTTAGCAAGCTAGTCATGCAGAACCATTACTAAGAAAAGTAAGTAAAGTTGTCGGGGCAGCCTATTGTCAGTATCAGCCAAACAGCGAAAGAAGTCTATCCCCTTGTCACTAGCGCTAGACCAAGGAGATTATTTTAACATCTGAGGTGGAGCGCCACACCTATCATCAGCTCCTCACTTTACCGCATGGATCCCTGTGCACTCATATGCTGAGTTGGCGAGGGCCGGTATCAAACCAAGAACTTTGTGATTCCTAGCCGAACACTCTAGCAACTGAGCTAAACAATGTTGTAGTATACTTAAAACAATCAGTATTTAACCACTAACAATTTTATGCTTTTGCTGCCCTGTCGGTGGGGCGTTAGAATGCACCGACTTCACCTCTGCAGAGAGTAAGACTCCCCCAATGGGGCCACCTGTTGGCCGTGGGTGGCGACCCGTGATGCTTAAGGATAGAACCCAGGTGGATGAGCAGTTCATGACTTGCAATACTCCACTTTGGCCCTATCTTGGGCTAGACAGACGGTCACGTCAAGCCCTAGCACCTATATGATTTTCCCAACCCTATTGTCCTTATTGCAAGCTCCAACCCCTTTTTATCATATGGGTGCTAGAAGGCAGTGACTGAGGGTCTACATGTCCTGGAAATGGCATTAAACTCTATCTGATGGTGAAGTTCCAGTTTTGGAGGTTTGGGGAATGTGGATCACCCCTTCATCACCATTGCCCCCTGGTCCACTCTGGCCTGGAGTGGTAGTACCTGTTAGGGTCTCATCTATGGGTTAAATAGAAAAACATGAGTTGATAAACAAAATTTGTTATCCATTAAGAATGAATTTATTTCAAAACTTATTCAGCATTAAATAACCTATTGAGATTGATATGCTGTAAAACAAACCAAACAATTTCATGCTTTTGTTTTTCAGTGACAGAATATTAAAGCAATAGGCAGTGGAAAATTTATCTTTTACTTTTTATTTTTTTTTAACAAAGCATCTGTGTTGTGTTGAGTTCTTGAAAAATAAGGATAATGATATTTTTTTTTATCAAACATACACATTTGTAAACGAATTAGCCAATATTTTAAAGTGCAAATAAAATTATCCATCTATCAAATCATCTATTATTCATATCTATCCCATTTATACTTATCTACATACTGAAGGTGTTTGTAACACTTTCAGCATTCATATGAAGGAACTCTCTCCACGGAAAATATGTACAAAATACTATTTATTCAGCTAAATCTCATTATACACCTCTGAAACACAGAGAATACTGTCAAAAATTACTTCACTATCCATGCAGATGATTCATATATATATATATATATATATATATATATATATATATATATATATATATGTGAATAAATAATTGAGAAGAGCTTTTTGGTACATCCTCTATAGATGATCAAATGATTTGATATTGAACTACCAAATTTGGTAGACAACTTTATTGGACCCAGAGTGTTACATGCCTTTCTCTTACAGTAAAAAATTACTTTATTATTCATGCAGACAATTCTATATATATATATATATACACTAGAAAACCTGTGACCCACTGGGTCACCCATTGAGCTTATATTGTTAAAAAATCACAATAATGTAAAATTAAATCAGGGAATTTTCCAATTTTAATGAAATTTTCAGTGTAGATTTATCAATAAATTAATTCTATAATGCACCAGTTATTTTATTTCAAAACTTTCTGACTTAATTAGGTATTTCTGCTATGGTAAATTAATATTTAGAATTCATTTATAATATGAAACGCCTAATTTTAAGTTTCAAATTTCCTATTTTTAGATTTTAAAAACAAATATCTATTTAATTACTACTTTAGTTTATTATTGTTATCTAATAATTTTTTTAGAAACACTATATTGAAAATTTAGGACCCCTTCCATTTGAACAGAACAAATATTGATGTATATTTTTTCTTTTATAAGATAATAGTAGGATGGCCCATAATTCGTCTGCTTGCGACAGACCTTTTGTTTTAAAAACGAATTAAAATTAATTAAATCAGTTATTTAAGGTCAAACTCTTGTCTAAAATGATAAGTAGTAACATAATTAAAACATCATTAGAAAAAGAAAAATATCATTACATATATAGGGTCAGGCAAAATGATCTGACACATTTGTAGATTTAATAAAATGCAAATGAAGTAAGAAACAATGATCTGACACATTTGTAGGTTAAATAAAAGGCAAATAAAGTAAAGAAACAAAAAAGTGTTTTTATTTTCGAAAAGTTCATATAATGCCATTTTTTTCATATAATGCGATTGTTTTTCGTTTCTTTATAATGCCATTGTTTTTCGTTTCTTTTTCAGTTGCTGCCATGAATTGGACTGGTGAGCATCGCACTTTCATTGTGGAAACGTTTATCAACATCATTTTGTATGGATGCATTTGAAGATAATTGTGAAGAATTCTTTGCAAACTTCTTTCGGAAAGTCTAAGAGCCTGGGTGCGTTTAAATGTGGAATGGAATGGAGACTGTTGAACTGAAGCTCTTACCGCTGCCACATTTTCTGGATTTCTGGCGGTGCGAGGTCAGATGGTTGATTTTCGTTTCAATGCAGATCCAGTAGCTCTGAAGTTGGTAACCCATAACAAGATCGGGTTTCGAGCTGGTACGGGATATTGTCTACCAAGATTGAAGTGCAAACGGAACGCTCTTTGTGTTGCAGTTACAGATTCGTTTGTTTTGATAAACGTTTCAGCCTCCACCTTCTAGCACATATATGATAAAAAGGGTTGGAGCTTGCCATAAGGGCAATAGGGTTGGGACAATTATATAGGTGGTAGGGCTTGACATGATCAGCTGATTGATTGGAAGGTGCCTCTCCAACTGCCTGTCTAGCCTGAGTAAGGGCCAAAGTGGAATGTTGCATGTCATGGACTACTTAGCCTCCAGAGTTCCATCCTTAAGCATCACAGGTTGCCACCCATAGGCAACAGGTGGCCCCATTGGAGGTGGGGGTGCTTACTCCTTTGCAGAGGTGCAGTTGGTGTATTTTAAAGCCCCAACTGACAAGACTGTGTAGGAGAAGGAAAATTCTGAATTCAAACCAGCTGTATACTACTTAAAAAATGTCTTCATATAACATCCTTCTGAGAGAATTGTCCTTCTCTTGGTGTAAGTCACATCTTTCTGGCTGTTGCTAAATCAGCACTTTCAAAGCAGAACTTGTCTTTTATTTCCTCTCAGTGACAAAGGCAGATGGAATTTGTTTTCTTTGTTTTTCACAAAGTGTTGCCCTATATACTCTCCCCCATAAAGGTGTATGGTATAATGGTTATCACCATAGGAAATGGATACAGTGAGACAAGTTCAAATCCTGGACAAGGCTGTTGGTATTTCACATAGTGCTAATACCCTTAAGGAAAACTCTGAATTCAAACCAGTTAAACTCTGCTTAAAAGCAATAGGAGAAATGACTAACCTCATGGGGTGAAGCAGGTGGGCACATGCCTTGCATGCAAGATAGCCAGGAGAAGAAAACATTGCCCCTCCCAGAGTCATCACTTATAAGAAACTGGTCTCATGTTGGAAGTAAACTGTCAGACAAACTTGTGACATACAAAGATTTCAGCACCTCATGCTAGTTCATAAAAAGTGAATTACCGAAGAAATAACTTTTTGGGGGAGGTGGGAGGCTGACTTTGACTTCAGCACATGAATATGGAGTGTGTGTGGTAAGAGAGAAAAGAACATTACAAAAACTTTGCAGGCTTTTATGACCCAAGAAATCACTACCCAGGTAGAGGATTACTCTGATTCGGAAAGATACACAAAAGGGATATTCAGTGATTGGGAAATTAGTGCAAGCAATACTGACAGAATAGGGATATTATATGTATATTTTGTACAATTTTTTAATTACAAAAAATGCCTTGAAAATGATCTTACTATAGAAAAAACATAGTCAATCATGAGACAAAAGGGATTTCTGTGTTGGGAAATAATACAAATATTACAGACAAAATAGGATTATTATATATATGTGTATTTACTCAACCCCTACACACAAGCAGGATGTGACACACGCTCAATTTTTAAGCAGCATTTAATAGGATTATATTCAGAATTTTTCTTCTACTAGACCAGTTACCATCCCAAGATAAAAGAACTCATTCTACCCTGTTATTTACCCATACCTGGAGGGAGAATAGTTGGATTCTTACTTTTCCCAATTATATATAGACAAAAACTATCAGCCATTCTCCCAGTTGTAAGTTTCATCCAACTTTGGACTCATGTCATACTAGACTCTTCTCCCCACAGACTTGTTTTCTAATATCATTATTATAACTTATTTCACATAATTGCAATTGCCAAAATATACATAGCCCACCTGGGCTCTCTTTTGAAGCTGATTGGTCAATTCTTGGTTTTTGCTTATTGTTTCCCCAACCCTCTCCCTGATCTCATGATAACACCATAGGGCTGGGTTTTTTTTTCTTCTGACTACCTCTTCTTCAGATGAGTCATCAGGTGCACTATAGTCAGGTTCCAAATTGTCTGTCAGTGAGGAATTGTCAGACAACTTGATCCAAGCTTGATCCCCTTCTCACTTTCTGATGATGTGTCACTATGGTCACTCACCATTGTGCTTGTCCTCAAAATAGAATGATGGTCCTTCAAGTGATGAGTGTGAGCTGTTAATCCCAGATTTGGATTTACATCAGTTTTGTGGGGACTTTACCCAGATGAGATTTCTTACTTCATATGCTCCATGCTTATTCTCGGGAGACATAGTGTTGGCACATTTTATCTGGACTTTGTAGGTATAGGTATTTATTCAACCCGATTGCCACAGATAGAATGTGATACAGGATTATAAATATGGAGCATCCAGTAGGGATCTCAAAACTAGCTTGCTAATCATTACAGCCCAATGGCATATCCTGGACTTGGTAGATGTATAACGTTGACAGGTGTGTCTTTGGTTCAAACATTACCCTCTGATATTATATCATGACAATATACTGCTTGCATTATGGATCATTGTTTTTGAGCAGCAATATTTCTACTATGCTATTCCCTGTTGGTACATATACACAATAAAATTCAAGTTGAACGACTTGTCCATAATCTTCTTAAACATTTGATTGCAAAATCCAATATGAGAAAATCAGTTAATGTGTCTCATTCATAAAATCATAACACCGGTTTCCATTCATGACCAAGACTTTGACATGTACATGTTGCTTACAGAAAGTTTAACATTCTTGACTCCATACAACTTAACAGTCAGTGTACCCATCTCATTCGAACAATACATGCTAGACACTGCTGGAGAAACAAGGACTAACTCAAAAGTGACGTTTTCCTGTGGACACCTACACATGGACACACTGGTGTTGGCTGACCAGCAAAAACCTACATCAATCAACTCTGTTAAGTTATGGATATCTGTCCTGCCAGAGTGACCAGATGATGATGATAATATCCACCTGATTTTTTTTTCCAAAAGCAACAAATGATTTAATGATGAGTGATAGTGACAACCAAGATCATAACTATAAGAAGTTCACAGAGTATAAATTCTGGTTCTTAGAAAGCATCAGGTTACTTAAACAAGAAGACCCAATGCCAAACATTTCAGTAGGATAACAACAAATATGTTAATTAAAGACATACAACATTTAATTCATACACATGTAGGAACTAGGTTCCCCTGGCTATACAATGTCACAATTGTCCAAGTACATGCAGAAATGTATGGAAAGACAAAAGAGGTGAAAACCACTTACTGTTTCTGGGGTCTGAACTGAAAGGTATGCACTATGTGTGGTGCCAAGGAGTAGTAATGAGCACATCTGTCATCAAGCCAGCTTTGTAAAAGAGGCTGGTATTTTGGGGTTTCTGCATCACATGGCCAAAAAGGGACACCTGACACGGAAGAGGTCCTTAAACCCTGTGACAAGGGAGACTACTCCATTTAGGTCCCTACAATACTCTTAATTCCACTGATATCGGCTTCTAGCATAGTTATTTTAGGGAGGGAAATATTACTGATGCCTTTGATCGCAAAAAGCAATGTAAACAAGTATCTCAGTCAATTCATAGAATAATAACCAATTTCCATTTATGCCCAAGACTTAGACATCAACAGGATTCATATTACTCACAAAAAGTTTAACATTTCTGACTCTACAGCAAATATGGTTTCTTACCTCCTATCACACAATCCAAGTAAGATGAACAAGACATGCTAGACATTGCTGGAGAAGCAAGTACAAACTAATAAGTGACATTCTCCTGTCAACACCTACACATGGATAAACACCAGTGTCGGCTGACACTAAAACCTACAATCAATCAGCTCTCTGTGTGTATTCTGAATTCTACACAGCGAACCTCTCAAGTGTAATGACTGATAGGAATAATTGGAGATTAAGGAACAAGAGTATTAATATATAGACATAATCTGTGTTTTTTAAAAGTTTATGTGAGAAGGTAGAAAAAAAAGGGAGATGCCCAAGGAGACAAAACAAACAATAAATGATAATTGAAGATTTTATAAAATGTTTGTTTAAATGTTGTATGTCTAGAGAAACAATTTAAAAAACTGGGAATATTTCTGCAAATCATATTCTTATCAACAAAAAGGTGCCGTTATATGTGGCCTACCTTTTTGATTCTGTTATAGTATGTGGCCTACCCAGTTTGAATGTGTCCTACCTCAGTAAGAGTATGCTTATAGATATAAGTAGTAGGCAATTTATTGAAACTAATTATTTTTCACATACATTCAATTTCAAGAAATGCAATTCAGTCATAAGTTGTATATAATAATTAAGAAGAATTAAAAAGAATTTATCCATAATTTACATGAATCAGAGATCTATTTAATTCTAAAATATTATAAAATTCTGAAATAGGGTTAGGGTTAGCAGTTACTATTATAACGTTATACTATGCTTTTTATGGTAGGCCACATATTATAAGAGAGACATAATTTCATAGGCCACATTCAAAAGGTAGGCCACATACAATAAGAGACATGATTTTGTAGGCCACATACAATAAGAGACATGATTTTGTAGGCCACATACAATAAGAGAGACATGATTTTGTAGGCCACATACAATAATGGTACCAACAAAAATATTTGAGTTGTTCACAAATATTTGTTATGCTGGTAGGATGGATATCCATGATTCTCTCCCTCTATTCAAACACAAATACATATCCACCTCATTCTTTTTCCAAAAATAACAAACTCATTCAATGACAAGGGATTGAGAACAGCCAATGACAACCAAGAGCACACTCTTAATTCCATTGACATGATAACCACCTTTTTGTGTCTAAGTTATCAAATAACAATATTGAAATCTGGAAGAAAAGATTAACAGAGGTTTTTGGTACAAAAGACATAATAAAATAAAGTCAAAATGCACATCATTTCCACTAAAGTAATTAATTCTCTGTAGCAACTAGATAGTACTTGAACTTGACCATATCATTTATGGGTTTCTATGGATAGGTCCAACTTTCTTGTAAGGGAAGAGATTTCCCTTAGAAGATAGTTAACCCTAACCAACCACATACATATCTTGCTTGGAGGAGGAGACTGTGTAGAATAATCATATTAGTTCCAATTACCATCAAATTGGTAAGACAAGGCAACAAGTAGTCGTAACTGAATATGAATCTATCTTGCTGCTATACTACTGCAGAATGCCAGGGTATTTATGAAGCCTCATAACATCATAGAAACCAGGCAGCCAATCAGGACAAGGAATGGAATTACCCAAATACATGAATGGACTATTTTTGATTTCCATAAATACCAACTGTCTTGGGCACTGGCTCAGTTGTGCTTAGCCAGTTGCTGTTGTTCAAACCAACAGTATACTGACTGACTTCAATAGACTTTTGTTACACAAGTAAGCATCACACTTATTTGCATGCGGCTTATGTTTAACTGCCATGTTGATACACACAGTCTTTTGTAAGCTGACTGGCACCAGAGCAACTGGAGCAGGTGACATTATTATGTTGATTGCTAAGAGAGGGTGTTTCAACATTAATGTACACTGGTCAGGCAACCACAACTGGTTCCCCAGGTAGTGTCTTGTCTTTCATCATTATAGTTTGGACTTTAGCCGGTACTTGGTTCAGCCATTGAATACATCTTAAATGACAGATGAAAGAGCTGTTTGATGTGACCCAGCAATATCATCACGAATACACATGCTAGACCACATTCGGATATCCCTTCAAATAGTACTGCAAATTTCTGCAACTCTTTAAGCCATACAGGGAAATTTGTGTGTGAGATATTTAAGTGGAAAGAGTCTGCACAGACCTCAGTCCACTATCTTGGCAGTTCCGCAGTTGGTCCAGTGGCAAGGAAAGTCCGAGATGACTTGGCTGCCGAGCTGCTACAGGGTGCTGTCTCAGGTAGTATTGAGTCACTTTGTGAGGCAAGCCTCCCTGGAAGCCCCAGCACTTCCACATACAGGTTGTGTTGGGGATTTGTGAGTCATAAGTACCCCAATACTACTACTATCGACTTTGAAGCACACATCGAAAGACTCACCAGATCCCTATTACAAACTATCCATAGACCATTAATGAGTTGCCAACTCAGCATATGAGTAGCACAGGGATCTGATGCTAGGTGTGGTGCCCCACCTCAGATGCCAAAACAATCTCCTTGGTCTAGCACTAGTGAAAAGGGGATAGACTCCCTTGCTGTCTAGTTGATACCGACTTTAGGCCACCCCGATGACTTGTGAAAGCTGTGAGATCATGCTTTATTTGTTCAACAACAGACTTCATTTGGCCGTTGATAAATGGAAAACGTTCCAACTGTCAAATGAAATAGGAGGACTTACTTGACATTCCATAACCTGCACTGATTGCACACTATCTTCATCTTCTGAATCCATTTGTTTACAGAATGGCCAGTTGTCAAGACATCAAATTTGGGGAATCTTTTTCAGGTCAAACTGGCATTGTAGTCATGTCTATCTTTCCACCACAGTATAATCAAAATCTATTTCTTATAAGTAAAAGTGTATGATGATTATTTACTTTTAACCCCTAGTACATAATTAGGATAATTATAAAAATGGTCAATGAATTTCAGTCTGTATCTTTTTAAAGTTCTTTCATTCTTAAAATGTTTAGAATAATCTATTTCCTATTTTCAATGTATTGATTCAGTGTTAGGATTTTTCATGAAATTTCATCATATTGTGTATGTGTATGTTAAGTAACACCCATAATACTTTTATGATATTACAGCAAAATTTAAAAGTCTCCTTTTACATTTTCAGCTGCCTTACCAATATTTTGCCAAACAAAAATTGATGAGAAAAAATATTAATAATAGTTTCTTTTGTTGAGTAAGATCTGTGATAAACTATATTAAAAATACAAGAGAATATCATTTTCTGGACATTTTGATTTAAATAGCAGATATCTAGCAAAGAATCCCATTGGTTAAGATTTTATAAATAATAAACAGTTTTCTTATGAGATTTAGAAAAAGAAAATTCAATACCAAAAAGGGAAAATGAATATGAAAAATTAAGATTTAACTTAATTTAGAATATAGTTTCATTTTTTTAAAATCAGAATGAAACAAAAAAAATGCTTATTCATGACATTTGTAGTTCTAGGATATTTTTTCACAGGGTGAGGTACAATTATTGGTATATAGAGAATGTGCAAGGCTAGATACAATTATTGGTATATAGTGAATGTGCAAGGCTAGATACAATTATTGGTATATAGTGAATGTACAAGGCTAGATACAATTAATGGTATATAGTGAATATGCAAGGCTAGATACAATTATTGGTATATAGTGAATGTGCAAGGTAGATACAATTATTGGTATATAGTGAATGTGCAAGGGTAGATACAATTATTGGTATATAGTGAATGTGCAAGGTAAGATACAATTATTGGTATATAGTGAATGTGCAAGGTAAGATACAATTATTGGTATATAGTGAATGTGCAAGGTAAGATACAATTATTGGTATATAGTGAATACAATTATGGTATATAGTGAATGTGCAAGGTAGATACAATTATTGGTATATAGTGAATGTGCAAGTAAGATACAATTATTGGTATATAGTGAATGTGCAAGGTAAGATACAATTATTGGTATATAGTGAATGTGCAAGGTAGATACAATTATTGGTATAGTGCAATGTGCAAGGTAAGATACAATTATTGGTATATAGTGAATGTTAAGATACAATTATTGGTAATAGTGAATGTACAAGGCTAGATACAATTATTGGTATATAGTGAATGTGCAAGGAGATACAATTATTGGTATATAGTGAATGTGCAAGGTAAGATACAATTATTGGTATATAGTGAATGTGCAAGGTAAGATACAATTATTGGTATATAGTGAATGTATACTGATACAATTATTGTATATAGTGAATGTGCAAGGCTAGATACAATTATTGGTATATAGTGAATGTGGTAAGATACAATTATTGGTATATAGTGAATGTGCAAGGTAAGATACAATTATTGGTATATAGTGAATGTGCAAGATACAATTATTTAGATTCAAATAGAATGCAAAAGAACTGAAGTATTTTCTTTTTACAAGAAACTTGTCTTGTAGAGAGTTCTTGACAAATAATGATAATGATTTTTTTTTATTAAATATACAAATTTGTATACATTTACTTAAAATTTGAAAATGGAAATAAATTTACCCATCTATCAAATTATCAATCATTCAATATCTACTTTATTTGTACATACCTACATAATGAAAGAATATAATTTTCTGAGCATTTAAAAAAACAGCAGACATTTAAGAAAGATTCCCATTGGTTAATATTTAGTAAATATTAAACAGTTTTCTCATTAGTCTTAAAAATTGAACATTTAATTCCCTTGTTTGTTGTCAAGAAAAAGAAGAAGAATATTAAAAATGAAATTGGAACTTTATATAAACTTCAATAGATTTATCTTTTTATCAGAAAATGTTGCTCATTCATGGCATTTATATTGTTGGATATTTTTCAAACTTTTTAAAATTATGTGTTTAGGTACATAAAATGTCTTAAGAGAAATTAATATATCTGATGCATATTTATTATCACACCAGGCTGTGTCTACTATTAATCACTTGTCTATTTTCAAATGTCAGAGAGAATTTATTTAAAAAAGAAAGTATCAACAGATTTTTAATATATTTTGTTAACCACTGGCTGTTTTTGGAAGAGATTGTAGTTTAATGGTTATCAATGGAGGAAATGCACATAGTAATAAGATTTCAAAGATAAGGCTGGTTGCATTTCACTTAGTGCTAATACCCTTTTTAAAAGGTTTAAATCCAATTATTCTCCCTCCAGGTAAGATAGTAGGACAGACTGGGCTCTTTTACCTTAGTATGGCAACCAATCTAGAAGAAGGAAAATTCCAAATTCCACACTGTTAAACTGCTTAAAAATTGACTTTGTGTCACATCCTGCTCATGCTAAAAAAGTTTTTTAAAAAAAAAGAAGAAAAAGTTAACGGGGTGGCCTAATGTCAGTATTAGCCACACAGTGAAGAAGTCTATCCCCCTTTCACTAGCACTAGACAAAGGAGATTGTTTTTGCATCTAAGGTGGAGCACCACACTTACCATCAGCTCCTCATTTTACCATGCAGATCACTGTTCTACTCATGTCACTAAGTTGGCAAGGGTCAGTATTGAACCAGGAACATTGTGATTCCTAGGTGGATGCTCTACCAACTAAGAGGGGTTGGTAAATATATACCACTAGTAGTTTATATGACTTGGGAAATCACAGGTAATATTATCAAACAAACAAGAATGTTGCCCACCATAAGATGTTTTAATGCTAGAAATATACTTTTCCTATTATAGGCAATATCAAGTTTTGTCATTTTTAGCCATCCATACTTCAAATGTAACTTAAGGTGCTTATAAGTGAGCTTCCATCATATATGGATAAGGAAAGTTAAAAATATCACAAGACATGTTTATGCATTGCAATGAACACAAGCTTTTATATAGAGAGATATGTCAAAAATTTTCATTCAATGACATTATATATATATATATATATATATATATATAGTCATAAAACTGACAGTAACAAAAAGAATCTTTTGCTGACCAGTTACTTTTTTATATTTTGAGAAGCAATTTTAAGCATGGTCTATATATGTGTGTGTGTCTCTCTCTCTCTATATATATATATGTATATATATTTATATAAACATTGAGACACCAAATTCTGGTTTGGAGAGAAAATGATAAAATAATCCTTTGTTCAGATAATGCAGAAATATATGCTAGTAGAAAGGCAGAGAAGATTCCTAAGTCGCAAGTTACAAGTGCTGAAATTCCCTAGGAAGAAAACTGGACATGATTGGTAAGAGGAATGAGAACAACACACATTGGTGGATCAAATAAAAGGTTCTATTTAACATTCCTGGAAGATAGACACAAGAGTTAAGGCCAGATAAATGCATTGGTCAAAGTACTGTGATAAATACAAAATAAAATAAGATCATTGGTTTGAAAGAACAAGAGAACAAGTTTCTTTTCTAGTTTTCTGCACTAAATTTTTATCTTAAATTCTTACCTGATTACACATAGATTCATTTGGTTTCTTTGTTTAATGACATATCAACCTTTGTGGGTTATTTAATGCTAAAGTAATCCTTGTTGAAGAACAGTAGCAGTACTATTCAACTCATACCTGGAGATGAGGTACATTTGACAGAAAAATTTTGAACCTCATTAAGGCCAAGAAAACTGGAATCTTCAATGGATAATTTAGGTGTTTGTTACCATTTGTTTTAAAGCAACATATCAGCTGCTTATTCTCAAGACAAAGCACACTGGAACAGAAGACAGCAAATTTGTAATCAGTTATATAGGTATATATTTAGCTCTGTGCAGCTTGTGTTGTATTTATTTGTGCAGTTTCCCTATGACGCAAAATAGGGTACCCCTCGCCAGCTGACCATATATATATATATATATATATATATATATATAGGGCCGGTTTAGCTCAGTCGATAGAGCATCAGCCTAGAAATCACAAGGTTCTGGGTTCAATATCAGCCCTCGCCAACTCAGTGTATGAGTAGCACAGGGATCTGTGCAGTAAAGTGAGGAGCTGATGGTATGTATAGTGCTCCACCTCAGATGTTAAAATGATCCCCTTGGTCTAGCATTAGTGAAAAGGTGATAGATTCCATTGCTGTCTGGCTGATACCAACATTAGGCCGCCCTACCAATTTTACTTTATACTTAAATATATATATATATGTATATAGTCATCCACAGACACCGTGTTTCGACTTATCAAATCTCTTCAGTGTGGCAAGACATTTGTAAGCTACCTACAGGCGGGATAGAAACCCAATCGATTCAGCATCATTCAGACAACTTAACCGCTCAGCTATCGTCACCTACAGAATACGAAGAGGATTTTAACTATTTTAATACACACATCTGTATGTACATAGAGTGCTCCATCCCGTTTATGGGAGAGCGTTGTGTTTACGCTTTAGTTGGCGGTCGTCAGTGAAATCCCCTCTAAAGTTCTCAACCCCAGGATCATAGGGAGTATATATATATATATATAAAAAGTCGTCGGGTTGGCCTAAAGTCGGTATCAGCCAGTCAGCGAGGGAGTCTATCCCCTTTTCAATAGCGCTAGACCAAAGAGATTGTTTTGGCGTCTGAGGTGGAGCGCCACACCTACCATCAGCTCCTTACTATACCGCACATATCCCTGTGCTACTCATACGCTGAGTTGGCGAGGACCGGAATCGAACTAGGAACCATGTGGTTTCTAGCCGAACGCTCTCCCGGCCCCTATATATATATATATATATATAAATTGAATAGAAACCCTATTGGAAAAATAATATCTAAAAAGATTTATATTGATGTATACTTTAAAATATTTAGGTAACCCTTTCATTTATGTACCTAGTTACACTATATTGCAACTAGTACCTACATCTACAAGGCATTAGTTATCAAAAAGTAATCTGAGATATTTGCACCTCCAAATTTAGCAACTAGTTGGATGATATTTCAAAAGTCAAACTTGATACTTCCAAATTTTTGAAACATGAGATTTTAGAGATCATCTTTCTTTCTTTTTTTTAAGAGGATTTTTATTAGAAATCTATTTCAGCTGGAGGCTATAATCTGTTTTGCAATTTAAACAAGAGCCAATGAAATGCAAGTAGCATTTGCAAACAAATATTAAACTTTTCTGTCAAATAAAATACTTGGTTAGGTTTAAATATGCTAATCAGATATTTTATTTTTGGTGTTAATGGGTGTGAAAAAAAAACAAAACAAAAAAGCTTATCTGTTCTGTCAAATAAAATATTTAGTTTGATTAAAACAGGCTAATCAGATTTTTTTTTCTTTTTTTGTGTCAATAGGTGTGTATAGTTTTTAAATAATGATTAAAAAAAATTAAACTTATCTTTTCTGTCAAATAAAATACTTGGTTATGTTTAAACATGCTAATCAGGTGTTTTTTTGCAGTTAATTCGAGGGTGAGTCAAAAAGTAATGCCATTTTCTTTATTTCATGTGAAGTTTTTTTTTTTATTATAAAACTAAGGCCTATAACAAGGCTCAGAGCAAAAATCTGATGAGTACGACCCAATTTGCCAATCAACAATGTCCTTGTTCTGCATGACAATGCTTGTCCACACACAAGCATCAGGAAAAGGGAGAAAACTTTACCACATCCTACATACTCACCAAATTTAGACTTCGACCCCATGAAAGAAGGTTTGAGAGACAAACATTACTCCAGTGACAAAGAAGAGAAATGTGTAGTGAAGAAGTGGCTCAAAGAACAGTCAACAGAATTTTACAGGGCAGGGAAACATAGTCTCATTCAAAGGTGGAACATTGCTATTGAGAGAAATGGTGACTATATGGAGTAGTAGGTCCACAGAGACCAGCTTAATTTTGATGTATGATATGTTCCTCTGTTCATAATTATACCTGTCCTAAACAAAATGGCATTACTTTTTGACTAACCCTAGTAGATGTGTATAGTTTTTAGATAATAATGAAAGGATATACTTTGATGAGAAGCAAGGATGAACTCATAAGTGACTTTATCTGGTGGAAACCTGCACATACCAGTGTGGGTCATCCAGCCAGGACTTACATTGCAGATTCTGGATGCTGCACAGAGGACCTATCTGCAGCAATGAATAGGGATGGTTGGCAAGAGATTGTCATGGATATCTGTACTTCTAGCATGATCTGATGATGATGACATAAAAACAAAGTGAGTTTTATTTTAGCTTATTTCATCCATAAAAAAACTTGAAAAATAAAAAAAAGCTCACATTGATACATAAAATGACTTACAAATATATAGAAACACACACACACACACACACACATATATATATATAATATGTATAGATCAAAGACACTTGGTAACAGCTACTTTTTGTTCTGATGATCGAATAGGTGAAACATTGACAGTCCTCAAGTGCCTTTGAGTCTGTCTGTTTGTCTATCCCTAGCCTCCTCTCTCTCTCTCTCTCTCTATATATATATATATATATATAAATATATATATAAAGATGAACAAAAGTAATAAAACAAATAGGGTTATTTATTTTATGTTATTCATTATTTGATTGTTGCCAATTATTTTAGACATAGGTTAACCTCAGGAGAAAATGTTTTCGTAAAAAAAAAAAAAAATGATTTTTTTTAGATTAAAAATGTTTTAAAAGTATTTGATAAACCACAAAAGAAGAGATGTAAAATTTACTGGCGAAGTGGGTATATATATATATATATATATATATATATATATATATATATATATATATGTATGTAATGTATATAAATACATAAATAAAATACAAATAAAATGACTTACTCATATATAATTACTTAGAGCACAATCATCATACTTTATATGATGAAATATGATGCGGTTAAACTATATCTGGTAGTGACACTCAAGTCTTGGAACTCTGGAGAGTGTTGAGTATCCAATCATTGCAATAACCCACAGGTTCATTCTGACCCTTAGTGGTGGTACATATTAGGGACTTATCAATGTTTGAAATAGATATGTTTGAAAATTATTAGTATTGCATATTTTCTGTTATTTAATGACAAAGCCAGTGGATGTCAGTATGTATTTACCAACCTCTCCATACGAACAAGATGCAAAACAAGGTAAATTTTTAAGTGGAGTTTAAGAGGTTTGAATTCAGAGATTTCCTTCAAGACTAGTTTCCTTACCAAGATTAAAGGGCACTGCTATATTATTGACCTATAGCTGGTGGGAGAATAGTTGTATGCATGCCTTTTCCAAGGGTATTAGCACTATATAAAATGCAGTCTTGTCTAAGATTTGAGCTCGGGTCAGTGTCCATCTACTACAATGCTAACTATTGCACCTCTAATATATAGATATATATACCGTATTTGACGGCATATAAGACACATGGGCATATAAGATGCACCCCCATTTCAGCAGGTCAAATTCAGGAAAAAGTTTTTAGTGTATTTAAGCATATATTGTTGAAAACAGTAGCTGTGCATTACACAAGCAGAAATATAACTGTATAAAAACAATTTGGCAGTACAGGCAAGCAATAAGCATACACAAAACATCTCAATAGCAGGAATTTTTTGAAAAAAAAAGTGCGGTCTATATGCCATCAAATATGGTATAATATATATATATATATATATATATATATATATATACCTATCCTCTTTTTTCATGTTTCTATCCAAAGATTGTGTAAAAATATGAAACTTTAAGTAACAGACTTAATGGGAACACATGTGGTGTAATGGTTATAGTCCTAGGACATAAGTTAAAATCCAGGAAAACTTGACTTTATGTCACATATGTATTATTATTTGTTGTTACATGACAGGCTTATTAAACAATCATGTGTATTGTTCATGAGAGTTAATTGTTTGTTTTTCCTTACCAAATATTCAGTGTTAGTGTATCTCTGGATGCACTGCTGCATTATAAGGATTTAGTGTTGGTTTCAAACTAATACCCACTAATTCTTATAGATGTATAATCCACAAATATAAAATTCAAAACAAAAAGATTACTACTCTAGGGATCTCCATACTTCTGAAAGTAAGAGACAGTATTAAACTCTGTCATCCAATATAGCAATGGAAACTGAACAATAAACAAGCCAGTTTCTGTTATGAAATATGAAAGTAGATTTTTTATTTTTTCAGACAAAGCATTGGATTGTCTCTTATAAGCAAAAAATAAAAAAATAGGAAACACATTTTTAATATGTACTTTAAACAGTGACGCTGATAGCTTTTTAATTTAGTGCATACTGGGATGCATGTATTTGATTTGAATGAGTCCCGTGGAAATTTGATAGGAACCAACTAAAGTTTCTTAATAAATTGTAGAGTTTTTCTCTATGAACGACTAAAGCTGTCTAAACCCCTACCTTGTTCCCCATACAGTGTAATTTGTTTCCAAGAAAATATTGAAATGTATATATATATATATATATCACCTATAAACTCAATCTTTTGCTAAAAAAGTAGATTTTCTACTAAATTAAAGACAATGGGATTTCATCAGTTCTAGTGTAAGTCGTTGGGGTGGCCTAAAGTCGGTATCAGCTAATCAGCAAGGGGTCTATCCCCTTTTTCACTAGCGCTAGACCAAGGAGATTATTTAGCACTTGAGATGGAGCGTCACACCTACCATCAGCTCCTCACTTTACTGCACAGATCCATGTGCTACTCATATGCTGAGTTGGTGAGGACCGGTACTGAACCAGGAACCTTGTGATTCCTAGCCAAACGCTCTAACAACTGAGCTAAACCGGCCCATTTCTAGTGTAACATTATATAATCAAAACGGGTTAGCTCAGTCGATAGAGCGATCGGCTAGAGACCACAAGGTTCCTAGTTCGATACCGGTCCTCGCCAACTCAGCGTATGAGTAGCACAGGGATCTGTGCGGTAAAGTAAGGAGCTGATGGTAGGTGTGGCGCTCCACCTCAGGTGCTAAAAAACAATCTCCTTGGTCTAGCTCTATTGAAAAGGGGATAGACTCCCTCGCTGACTGGCTGATACCGACTTTAGGCCGCCCCGTCGACTTTACTTACCTTACTATTACCAACTCTACAGAATTGAAAGATTTAAAAAAAATAAAGTTGAGGGTCTTTCTCCTCTGTAGCCCCAGCTAACAGTACGAAATGTTGTTCTGAATCACATTCATGTCAAAATATTCCTAATCTAAGTGGTTGCATGATAAGATACCTTAACTGATTGAGATAAAGATGTATTAGCTCATTCTTACCCTACTGCTTGTGTTTGTGAAAATATTCAAATATATTTAAATTAATTCACATATATATTTTAACACATATCTAACCCCTTTTTCTTCTTCATGCATTATTCTAATGAGTATATCATTTAAACAATTTGGAATATTGCAAAATATTTATGTCTTCCTCCTTTTATCAAATAATCAATTACATCTGTTTCATATTTGAAAATTATTTACGTTTTCATTGATGCATTTAATCATTATTTTTTTTTTCTCTATCAGAAATATTGAATTTCTTAATACAGTAAATAACTAAAGCAAGGCAAAGCTGTTAGAAGGATGATGTAGTGGTAATAACAGTAAGTAAACTTAGTGAAGTGGCCTATTGTTGGTATCAGCCATACAGCGAAAGAGCCTATCCCCTTTTCTCTTGCGCTAGATAAGGGAGATCGTTTTTGCAGAGGTGGAGTGCCACACCAACCGTCAGCTCCCTACTTTATCACACAGATCATATTGCACAATATGTGCTACTCTTGTGCTGAGTTGGAGAGGACCTGTATTGAACCAGGAACCTTGTGATTCCTAAGTCAATGCTCTACCGACTGAGAATACAGCAAATGACTAAAACAAAGCAAAGCTGTTAGAATGGTGAAGTAGTGGTAAAGACAGTAGGTAACTAAAACTTTGCCTAAGTACAGATATTTACAAAATTTTTGTCTTGAAATATTCTAAGAGGTTCATGATTATTATGTTGTCAATCTGGTTAGGAATATTCTATGCATCAAAAATATATTTAAAAAAAAAAAGAAGAAAGTAACCAACAAAGTCATACACTTGCATAAGCAAGTGCAATTGACTTCATGTCCACACTACACTAAGTTAGATATATATGGTCTATCAACTATATTGACCACCACTAATTTATAAATATAGCTCTCTCCCTCTCTCTCTCTACATATATATATATATATATATATACATACACACACACACACGTGGAACTTTGGTCCTTGAATAACTCTGAATTTGAACAATTCAGAGCTCAAACAAAAAATATGAGTAACAAAAGCCTTATAGTTGTTCGAACAAATTTTTTGAACTTCGAACACACAAATCGAGTGGATGACAAAGGAAGTCATTCAAATGACTGCTGAGGTGAGCAGAAGATGGACAAGCAGCTGGTTGAATCTACCCAAGCAGCATCAGTTAATGCCAGTTGCTATCTTAAATGAGTATTTGATGTGATTTTTGTACAAATTCTTTGTTTTGTTTGTGTTTATTCTCTATTTTATGGCAATTTTAACCCTTATTCATGGATCCTAAGAAGGGGAGAAGTGATACTACTGGAAAGGGAAAGAGATCTGATGGTTAAGAATGTATAAATACATTTTACACTATTTCTTATGGGAAATATTGTTTCAATTTTTAAACAAATCGATTCTTGAACATAATTTTGGAATGAATCATGTTTGAGAAATGAGGTTCCACTATATATATATATATATATATACACACAGTGGAACCTATATATATATATATATATATATGTATGTATGGGCAGACTTAGATAGATATGAACAAATCTGAAAATAATTTTAAACAATAATCAAGCTTCTCAGTGTCAAATGAAATGCCATTAAAATTTTTTATTTTCATAAGTACTCAAAGCCTTCGTAAGTCGATCAGTTTTAAGATAAACACTTAAAGACGAAACCAGTTGGGATTAACAAGTTTATAAAATTTATTTACCAATGTTTTTTTTTTTCATTGACATTGCCACACACACGCACACACACACTCTCTCTCTCTCTCTCCCTCTCTCTCTCTCTCTGAAATTCAAATCTTAGAGATTTGTTTGGTAGAAGAAATAGATACGTATTTCCATTTGCATAAATGGTAGATTTTTCAGTCTAATTATTAGATGTATACAAAACTTACCTGAACCTAATTTCTTTTTAAAAACCAGGGACTGACTATTGTTATTTATTCAACCCATGATGCCCTGGGACTGTATGTATAATAGAAAAGCAGTTCTTTTTTTTTGTTTTTTTAATTATTTTGTCTAAGTAAAAAATTATTTTGCATACATCTAATAAAAGATGAGATTTTGAATGCTTAATTTCAAGATAGGTAGATTCTCCACACATAAAAGATTAGTGCAGTAGATTTTCATCCCCTTGTTTGCAGTAAACTCTTTATCTATCTAGATCAGTGGTTCTCAACCTTTTTTTCGATTCCCACACCATTAAAAGAGTTTTGCTCTGACCTCGCACCCCTACAATTTATACTTTTGTTAAAAAAATATAGAATGTGAATCCATACTACAGTTTTATCAAAAGATCATATATATTTCACTCTCTAAAAAATAATAATGATAATCTGAAATAAAGAAAGAAAATGTAAATAATATTAATTACAAAAGAAAAAAATTAAATTTAGATTTGAATGGACTCTTTTTGCACCCACTGGAATGATGCTCGCATCCCCAGAGCGTGTGAGCACTCTTGGGCAGAAACCCCTGATTTAGACATTTGTAAGCTTATCCTAATTGGAGGCTTAAAAAATATAGTCTTGCACTTTGTTAGTAGTAAAAATAAAGTCTGCAGAGTGGTCTAATGTCAGTATCAGCTGAACCGTGAGGGAGTCTATCCCCTTTTTGCTAGTGCTAGACCAGGTAGATTGTTTTTGTTTAGGTAGAATACTAGCTCTCATATATTTTACAGCACATATCAAATTATCCAAACTGTGCTACTTGTGTACTGAGTTGGCGTTGACTGGTATTGAACCTGGAACCTTGTGATTCCTAGGCTAATACTTTACCAACTGAGCCAAACCAGCACCATTATGTAATTTAAACATGCTTACCATAGTATGATGGTTAACAAGCTTATCTCACTGGCCAATTTCCTAATATAGCAGTTTAAACCTCTCTGGATGCTCAGCTAGTGTGGCCTTGTGCCAGACTATAGGAATGGCTTATATGGTGATCTAATGAGCCCAGGAGATGAGTTTTGTAAATTTAGGTTAAATAAAACTGCAGAGTGCAAAGATCTTTCATTGACAGGTGACATTATATAAACAAGGATATTTATATTGAAAAGGAATTTCAAAACTAAAAATCAGAATTTTTAAATATAAATATTCTCAGGTTACATTGACCAACATATAAACCGGCTGAGTGGCAAAGAATTTTGTCAACCACAAAACATTCATATTTGTGGACTTGCAGATTTTGTTGGGTGATTTGCTGCAGGCCCAGAGATGAAGACAGACAAAGGAGAGTCTTCAAGGAGGGGTGGGTGTGCCAGGTGGACAAAGTGAGTTGAAGAGTGATGAGGAAAAACCAAACACAAAACTTCATATAATCAGTTATAAATATTTACCAAACCCCTCCACATGAGCAGGATGTAACACAAGGTCAATTTCTTAAGCAGAGTCTGAATTCAGAGTTTTCCTTTTCCTAGACTGGTTACCAATCCAATGTTAAAGAGCTCATTCTGTCCTACTATTTACCCATAGCTAGATGGTGAATAGTTGGATGCATACCTTTCCCAAGGGTATTAGCACTATGTGAAATGCAAACAGCCTTGTCAAGAATTTGAACTTTGGTCAAAAAATCCATTTCCTATGACTAACCATTAAACCACACGACTCCATGTATTCAGTTATAAGTGGTAAACTCTTGGATTTCATTTTACGAAGAATTCTAAGAAATATAACATGAATGTTTTTGTTTTTTGAAGAACCAGTTGTTGATTTGCTTTCTCCACCAGACCACAATCCAACATGTTTGTTTTCTTCTCCCAAACCAATAGATGGTTGCCTTACTGTTATCAGCCCTGTAATCTGTTGTAGGCTACAAACACTCGGTGACTCAAGTTAAAATCCTAGACAAGGGTATTTACATTTTACTCTGCACTAATACCCTTGGGAAAAACATAAATTATCTCTCTCATGTTCCCTATTAGTCGAGATATGTAATCTTAACACATGTAAATAATATAAATTTTCTATATAATAAAACTGGGGTTCCTAAAAAATATACGACTGTTATCTTGTAACACCCTTTGTTTAAAAATGAAACTGTCCTAATCATTCAAGATGAAATGCAAAAAATGTAAATCCTGATTATCTGTTGCTGCTTATCTGCTGAATTCTTATATCTTAGGAGTGTTGTCACCTGAGATAGATAATAGACCATTCTGTTTTTATTAGAAACAAAGAAAGGGAAGAAAAAAAAAATGTTACACAGAAGAAAATATAATAAGAAAGAAAGTAGGAGAAAGATAGAGGGAGGGATGAGTGCATGGAAGTGATAACACTACTCTGTTTCAATTGAACATAATGAAAAGTTGAAAAGAAGGAAAGAAAAAAAAGTGTTAAATCAAGATTATTATACTTTTTACATATTGAACTATTTAGCAATAGCTCTTAAGTAAACATATCAAACATTGCAATAATTAAATTAGTATACTATGGTATATCTACAGGTCCTGCTAGTTCTCATTAATTATCCTACACTTGTAGCCTTGTGTCAGACTTACTCAATTTTTTATATATTAAAAAATATATGATTTTCATTGTTTTTTTCTTTGGCATATTTTATTTATTTATTTATTTATTTATTTTTAAGAGTTGCTGAGATGTTTGGGGCAAAGATAGCTGGAAAAGATTAAAAATGAAAATAGAAGTCAAAAGATGACCCCCCCCCCAAAAAAAAAAAAAAATCTCTAAGAAAATGATTCCTTATCTATTAATACTTGACATTGTTAAGTTGATGAATTATGACATTGACCTTTATGACATGTAAATGCAAATTGTAACTTGTCCTAAAACTATACACCCAAACTAGATTTTGCACTTGATATACATCACATCACTTACATTTTATTTATATCCAACAATTTCATATTTACTTAGTGAAAAACACCAGATACAAATATGCATGAAATGCTGATATGAAATCAACACAGAAGTTTTGCCATTTTTTACAATGATGGATTAAAAACATAAATTCAAAATCAAGAAATGCTGAGTTGAAAACAAATTATCTTAAAGTCTTATTCTTAATAATGACCAAATAATGGTCCAAAACCTTTGAAAATCACTTGTCAGAAAACAAGAAAAACTGAATAAAAAGATTAACAGGGTATTCCTTGTCCGTCATATTCAACAGTACTTGTGTTTGTGTGTAAATATAAGTGAGATAAGCATGGACATAAAATCAATGGCGCTTGGTAACTGACAGTTTCTCGCCTATACAATTTTCAAAACAAGAGCATTTTGTTGGAAAATCGAATAGGCAAAAAACCATTGGTTACAAACACTGCTGACTTCATGTCCACACTACCCTAACTTAGATATACATGCCCTACCAATGATATTGAGCACTATTTACTTATAAATATAGCACAGTATATTATCAATATCAATTATTATATATATATATATATATATATATACATACATACTAGCAAAAGTACCCGGTCCATATCCGGACAAAAACATTTTTAGGAACACCATAAAGATAAAATAAAATAAATATGTATTACAGTGTTTGTTTATTTTAGGGAATTTCTTTCTTTTTTTTTTTAGTAAAAAAAAAGAAAGAAATTCTTTTTAGTAAAAAAAAACAAAACATGAATTCTGAATTCTGCTAAAAAAATGTCATAATATTGACATTTTTTAGAATTTAGTTTTTTATTTTTTACTAAAAAAATCCTGTATAAAATCTTATAAAAATCTTCTAATGTCATTTTTTAGACTTACCTTTATAGAAAATCATTTTTTAGGGGAGGGGGGGGAGACCACGTGAAAATTATTTCCCTCAATATATTTTAAGAAAAACATATTTTGATAAACAGATGAATAATTACCAAAAATTTTGACTATTAATTGATTTTTCATAGAATTTTTTAAAAACCCGGTAGCCATAACTTGTTTTTGGCTACTTTTAATTTCAATTGATTTAATGGTGCGAAAATGTAAACATTGTTTTTTTCATAATTTTCATTATTTCCATCAGCTGAAAATTTAAAAAAAAAAATTTTTTAAAAATGTTTCTTCTTTTGAATGGTCCCAAAATGTTGAAGATAATATCAAACTTTATTCAAGTTTCATTGTGTTAAATAAATGAGGGGGATAAATTTAACGTGGCTGATTGGACGTCTCAAATGATATACTTTGTATTATACACCAATGCTTAGCAAGTGTTGTAAATAGAATATTGTTGTCCACCAAAAGTTTCACTGAAAAGTGAATGGTTCAGTTTCCAATCCAGTTAGCAATTTGAAAGTATTGATTTTTTTTATGGTTCTTTTTTTTGTGGAGGAGGGGGTTCTTTTTCTGTTGTGTGTTTTTGTTTTGAAAAATATTTCAGGCTTTTACAAAATAAATAAGTGTAGTTATGTGGTAGCAATAGGTTTGTGTCTTTTAAAGGTTTAAAGGTAGCTGGATATTCTTGTTGCGTGTTCTTCAGCTTTCTCTTAACCCCATCTCATTTGGTGGTTGTGCTTAAAAATAAAGAATTCAAGGAACGAAAAAGAATGAGTCAAAGGCAGAAGGTGGTTTTATAACATGTTTTATTCCTGGTCATAGTCACTTCTAGCGAGGGGATATCTCTCTGGCTAATAGGAGCAACCAGATCCTGTTAAGGCCTAAAATCGAAAAAACGAGATATTTTCTTTGGGGTCGGAAGTCGGTTCCTTGGTTTGAAAAGTTGTTTTTTTTCTTTGATTCTCAAAAAAAATTTAAAGTTCTTTTTAGTAGAAATAGAGCAATTTTTACTATTAAGAAGGTCAAAATCGAAGTAATAGTTGTAGCGGACATTTTAAATCACTGCTGATATAGCCAGCAGCAGCTATATGATGCTTTCCGAAAATTGTTTAATTTTTGTTTAATCAATTAATTATATCTCTTAATCAGTAAAAATCAATAACCAAATTTGGTGTGTTTTGTAGTTAGAAGGATATTAAGGTGTATGCAATATTTTGAATCTGAGTGACATCTCTTTACGGAGTTATAAGTTGACACGTACATACCAAACTTTCTATTATATATATATATGTGTGTGTGTGTGTGTGTGTGTGTGCGTGTGCGTGTGTGTGTGTGTTTACTTCATCTCCTTCATTGTATCATATAGTGCCTAAATAATGAGAATGGAACCCTCTATTTTTTCTATAAATAATGTCTGACAAAACCTTGGAAAGTAGAAACAACGAGATCTCATGGAACTTGTTAATTCAACCTACCATTTACTAATTACTGTTCACCTTGTATCTTTACTTAGTAAACATTTTTCCTTATCCTTAATACTCATTGTGTTTCTTCCTATTATTTTTCAGTTACTTCTGATACGTATAATCAATATTCAACAAACATTAAAATCAAGAAGAAAAATTATGATAATCATAGTACATTGCATTTCATTTCCATATTTATTTTATATTTTTTATAATTATTCTTTAATCTGTACACATATTTCCCAACCCCTTCACATGGGTAGGATGTGGCACAAGGTCAATTTTTTAAACAGCATTAAACAAGTCTGGATTCAGAGTTTTCCTTCTCCTAGATTGGTTGCCATTGGTTAAAGAACCCATACTTCCTGACTAATTACCCATAGATAAAGGGGAAATGGTTGGATGCATACCTTTCACAAGGGTATTAGCACTATATGAAATGCAAACAGCCTCATCTTGTATTTGAAACTGTTCACCATATCCATTTTCTACAACAGTAACCATTGCACCACATACACCTCCTCTATATATGTCATAAAGTACCTAAATAATAAGAATTGAATTGTCTGTTTTTCTTATAAAAAAATTCTGACAAAATCTAAGAAGAAAGAAACAAGATCTCACAGGATTTGTTAATTACTCTGTCCAACTTGTATCTTTGATTGTTTAAAGCCTTTTCTCTATCCTTAATATTCATTGTTTTTCCTATTATTTCTCTCTTATTTCTGATACTTGAGTTACAACAATATGTATACTGAATTACTCTGTCCACCTTGTATCTTTGCTTGTTTAAACCTTTTTCCCTATCCTTAATATTCATTGTGTTTTTCCTATTATTTTTCAATCAATTCTGATATTTGAGTTACAACAATATGTATACTCAATATTCAACAAACATTAAAATCTAGAAGAAAAATTATGATAATCATACCATGTTGTATTTCATTAACATATTTATAATATGTTTTTTTAAAAATTATTATTCTTTAATCTGCATATGTGAAAACATGATTTACATATCCTTTTATCTATAATCCTAATGGTAGCAACTTTAATTCTATAAATGTCCACCATCTTAATATTCTATGAAGCTAACTCATAATAAAAAGGAGCTCATAATTTTCTTTTTCTGTTGAATTTTTAGATTAAAACATTTTTCTGTTTCTTCCAATATCAAAATCAAATAAAAAAATCAATTATAAAATTATGTGTTAACATTTATTGAGAATTAATAATGCAAATTAAATAATTCTCTTCACAAATACATCGAATTGGTTATCTGTCATATGGAAATATTAAGCGAGCTCATCTACATAGATATCTATTAACTTTATAACATCTGTGCAAATATTAATATACTTGCCTATATGTCATGATGTCTATTAATATTATCTTGTCTTCACTCTTTGCAAATACAAGATAATGAAAATAATGCAGAAGAACATAAAAATGTATAATATAATGATAATCTGGTTTTTACATATGTGTAACACAGAAAAAATGGAACATCCTACATATTTCTTTATGAGAGCAACAATTTTACAATGCTCTAACATAAAGAATAATGTGGGTGAGTTGTACAATTTGGCTACTGGCGTTATAATGGTATACATATCTTAAAATGTATTAACAACAGGACATAATGTAAATATAAATTTAAATATCAGAAAATTCAGATCTATAATTTGTATACAAGTATATGGGGGATATATATATATATATATATATATATATATATATGTGTGTGTGTGTGTGTGTGTGTGTGTTTGTGAAAATACAACTGTGATAAAAATTTAATGCTAAAAGCGTTTTTAATCAGTAAAATCTTTACAGTGCTCTATGCACAACAATTTAGAGCAATATCACAATATTTTCAACTATGAAATAGAATAACAATAAAAACAGAATAAAAACTCATGACTCTGGGTTTCATGTTGCCGATCTTCAGGTGAACCAGTATCAACATGTCAATACATGTCACCTGAGGATAGGCAACATGAAACCTGGAGTTGTTAGCTTTTATCCTGTTTTTATTGTCATTCTATTTTATAGAAATATACATGTTTGTAGATGTGTTATAAAAGTATTGAGATTGAAGCTGTATTTACCAAGATAGGAATGAACAATAAATGTAACAGATTTTTTTTCAGAATACAAGGTGTGCTAAAAAGTACTGAAAATCTTGATACATTTTTGACATACCTTGTATATGTATATGTATATATATATATACATACATACACACACACACTCACACACACACACACACAAACATACTGGCAGAAAAAAACCTAAACACTGAATATGTTTCAATTTACTCAAGATCAAATTTACATATAATATAAATATTTACCAACCTCTCCGCACAAGCAGGATGTGACACAAAGTCAATTTTTAAGCAAAGTTTAACAGGTTTCAATTCAGAGTTTTCCTTCTTCTAGACTGGTTACCTAACCAAGGTTAAAGAGCCCAGTTTGACTACTTATCCATAGCTGGAAGGAGAATAGTTAGATTCTTACCTTCCCCAAGGGTATTAGAGCTATGGGAAATGCAAACAACCTCGTCCAGGATTTGAACTTTACAGGTAATATAGTTGGATTACAGTAATTTATCAATTGTTTGCCAGTATATGGTTTCAGTTTTGGTTTATTTAATGGCATATCAATCTTCATAGGTTATATAATGCCAAACCATCCTTGTAGAAGAATAGTAGTGCTATTATTTAACCCATAGCTGGAAGAATGAGGGGATTCATACTTTTCCCAAGAGTATTAGTCCAAAAGTGAACTAGCATGACTAGAATTTAACTTGTTTACTACAATGCCACAGTCCAGCAATTTAGTCACTACACCAAAGCAATTTACTGATTTTATTCAGAAAATGTTTTGTTTGTTTGTTTTATGGCATATCAACCACAGTGGGTTATTTAATGCCAGCAAAGTTTTGAAAGATTCATAGTGATAGTTTGGAAGAAAATTTTTTAAACTCAATTTTTTTTGTAAACCAATTTTCTATTTAACCCATAGATGGGACCCAAAACATCATATAACCATGGTATATCAGATCACCTATAGGGTAGTCTGACAATCTTGTCACTGCTACATATTGTTTGAACTTTCATTATTTTTAGTTTTAATAATGTAATATATAATATCATTAATTATAGTATATTGTTTTGTTTTACAGCATACTTAACCTCAGAGAGCCATTTAATTCCAACAAAATTTTGAAATAAATTCATTCTGAATGGATAGTCCATTTTTTTATAAACACATCTTTTCTATTTAACCCATAGATGGGACCCTATCAGGTA
>CM042144.1:38867493-38914993 GCA_023376005.1 Doryteuthis pealeii
ATATACTCTTTTAAATATTTTTATCTTTAATAAAAGGCGTGTCAAAAAGTATTGAGATTTTTGTATTTTTTGACACACCTTGTATTCTGAAAAAATTCCATTCATTGTTCATTTTGATCTTGGTAAATACAGCTTTAATCTCAATATTTTTTGACACACCTTAGAAAAATAAAACAAGACATTTTTTTTCTGTTTTGCTGATTATTTAATTAAGATTTTATATATGCAATAAGTTTTTTTAGCACCTTGCAATAGTCTAATGGTTAGCATGTTGGTAAAAAAAAAAGAATAAGCACTACTGAGTAGTAAGATTGATCCTTATTGTACCCCATTCTTTCAGCCTCAAGCAAAATCTTAGGGTAGCCTAGCTAGCAGATTAGTAGTGAGTTTAATTCTCATACTTCTGACCTTGTGTCACAACTAAACTTGAAGAAAGAAGAAAGAAAAAAAACAAACAATGTAAAGACATGTACTGAATTGAACTTTTAACTCAAACTCTCACCCTAAAAAAAAAAAAAAAGTTTTAAAAAAAGAAAGTAAGAAAAATATAACATATTTTCATCCTATATCCTAAGATATTATCCTTTTCAATACTGACAAACAGGGTTTGATACCACCTATTTAAAAAAAAAAAAGATAAATAAATTAAAAAAAAAAATATTTATAAAAAATAGGATAAAATGAAAAGGGGCACAAAAGCTTATTATTTCTTGCAGCAAATGAGTTAATGTAATTTATATATATATATATATATATATATATATAGTGCAAAAGATCAATATCCATTCAATTACCCATTATGTCAACACTGAGAATAGAATTTAAAGATGGTTAAGGTGGGTGGATAGACAGGTTCTGGTAGGTTAAATCAAGATGGCGAGTAAAAATATTGAAAAATCCAACCTCCCCTCACAGTATTTAATAAAGAGACATGTCATTTCTCACGCACAAAGAGATCAACCGCCCAGCTTGACATATTTAATAACATTGAATAAGAATAATAAACACTATACAGTCTTGCTTTTATTCTGCTAATTTCCAATATACTATTTTTATCTTTATCTACTCATTTATTCATGAATTTAGGCTTGATATAATAGAGAAAATAACAAAATTATAAGAATTGATATTGTTTTTAAATGAATGAATAACAGGCGAAGCTACAGAGATTACAGAATCCTGTGTATAAGAGAAGCTCAGAGTAGAATGAAGAGAGCATATTATTTGAGAAAAATAGTTGTGTAGTTACTGGTTGATTATTTAATGTGAAGATGGATCAAGTTTCTGTGAAATGTTGCTGGGGGGAAACCTTAAACTGAAACAGGAATCAATTGCAGGGAAAATATTTCCCATCATGCAATATACTTTTAGACTAATTTAGACTATTCTTATTTTGTAATTTGTATTTTTTTTGAGTCATAAAATAAATGAATACATGAATATGTCAGTTTATTTCATTATGATCTAATTTTAGTGTAAGGTGTAATCAAAATACAGTGATTAAAAAGTACTTTGCATTTAATCCATTTTTCCAATTTTGATTTAATGTACAGGGTGGTCCGAAAGTCTTGTCATACCCACATGTGGTTTTTAACTTTCATTATTTTTTAGTATTATCTGCGTTATTCAGACTATTGTCTTCATCTTCATTGTTATCTGTACAACATTTTGGCCAATATGCCCTCCGCCCTTCTTCAGGTATTTCTTAAGGAAGGCATATCGGCCGAAACGTTGTACAGATAACAATGAAGATGAGGACAATAGTCCGAATAATGCAAATAATACTAATCATGAAGCCTTATCTCAAACATTCAGAGAAATCATTATTTTTTGTTTTAATGATATGATATATCAGTTATGTAATTATTCTAACTCTAAAAAAAAATCTTTAAAAATTAAAAATTTCAGGTTAGGAGTAAAAAATTCCCTCCTCCATCTAATATGATATTTTATTTCATATAGTTCCACTGAAAACTGTAAAGGGTGCTCCGAAAATCTTTTCACGCACGTTTTTTTAGAGGTAACATTACATAATACATATAATTATTTTACCTGTAAAAAACTTTTGGACAACCATGTACTGTTCTCAGTGGAATTGTATGAAGATGATATTACAAATCTAGTGCAGGTAAAAAGGTTAAATAAAGTTCTATAAAAAAGAGAATAATTAATATTTTTGGGGGGGAGGGGAGGATTAGCATGTTTTTAAAAAAATCAGATTATTAGTTTCTTTAGTCGAGGAACCACAAGGTTCTGGGTTTTGATACCAGTTCTAGCCAACTCAGTTCAGTAGGGCTGGTTTAGCTGTCTGTAGACCATCTGCCTAGGAACCATAAGATTCTGGGTTCAATACCAGCCTTTGCTAACTCAACGCATGAGTAGCACAGCTTGGATCTGTGTGGTAAAGTGAGGATCTCATAGTTGGTGTGGCACTCCACCTAAGACGCAAAACAATATCCCTAATCTTGCACTAGTGAAAAAGAGATAGATTCATTTATTGTGGAGTTATACCAACAATAGGCTATCCCACCAACTTTACTCTTTAGTTTCTTTATTTGAAATTCTTTAGTAACAAATTGGTAAAATTTAATCTAGTGATTATTTTTTGTTATTTGGATTTAAATGTTTTTTTTATAGCAGTTATAAAAAATAGTTACACTACAATTTCTAAGTATATCAAGACTGAATAAGGACGAGTTTTAGTTGTACCATAAACATTGATCTTTTAGCTGAAATATTAGACTCATTAAAAAAATTATTATTTTTCCATCCAGCTAATTTGATTTGATATTGAAATTTAAAGATAAACACAGACAAAACATTACCTAACAGCTTGAAAAATTTAAGATACAAATTTACTCTCACTCTCTCATATATATATATATATATATATATATAAAAAATAGATGGAAATTAATCCGACAGTATGAAATTTAACATTTTGAAAAAACAAATGATGTTATGTAATTGCTGACAGAAATCTGTTTCGACCAAATCGATAAACTGGTCTTCATCACGAGCAACATAGACGGGAAAAGCTTTTCCCGTCTATGTTGCTCGTGATGAAGACCAGTTTATCGATTTGGTCGAAACAGATTTCTGTCAGCAATTACATAACATCATTTGTTTTTTCAAAATGTTAAATTTCATATATATATATATATATATATATTAATAAAAAATAATATTTTCTTTGTGGTGTAATTTTGAGGTATTTATAAAGTAGCCAGTGAGACATAGAAAATGTTGGGTAATTTGAAAGATCAAAAGTTGATTAACTTTTTCAGGTCATTTAATGCCAATTCAAGTCATTTTGATAAACAAAGAAATCAGGTTGCTTACAGTACCTGCTGTTGCTTGAGTAGTCATTCAATTCAGTATTGAACAGGCTCATCGCTGCTTAACTATGGTGATCTAGTGGGAACCAGTGCTTTCAGTATATCTTGACCATAATACATATATAGATGTGTGTATGTGTGTATGCATTTGGTAGTTTATATACTAAGACTTTAAATGAACTGCCTATGATCATTATCCTGTCAGGATTATTATCAGATATATGAATATACTTGCCTATAATATATATTATATATATATATATATATATATATATATATATATATATATATATATATATAGATATATATATATATATATATATATATATATAAATATATTGTACATATTAATTTGTCTATATATCACAATTAGAGTATCATTATGTCTTCAGGGGCCAATTGGTGTATTCATTTTGTGAATGAATTCCATTTTTTTTTAATGCATAAAATTAATTGTTAGCCAATGCCAGCATTAGGAAAGCCAGCCACTGCTTCATTTCTTCTCTTGTTCTGCTTTCCTCTCACATCTAGTCTACCTAATTCTTTTTTTCTTTTTAACTCTTATTCTGCCTCAAGACATGAGGTGTATATATATATATATATATATATATATAAATAGAGGTACATCTAATGATGTATGCATTTAAGTATATGTATGTGCGTGAAATGTATATCATGAAATTAATGATTTGCTTATTTGAGTATCCAATATCAATTTATTTGTAAATCAGTGCTGATTGAGCACTAATTCTTTTTTTCTTCTTCCTGAAAGGTCAAATAAGGATTGAAATCAATCATGGGATTCTTGAATGAATAACAGTTGGAAGATTTTGCCAATTCCACAGAAAATAGCTGAATTTGAATCCTCCATGATGACAATGCATCCAAGTCACCATGCATTGATTGTTATTCTATTCTTGGCCTTTGAACATATATCATTGCTCACCTCACCTCACACCCACAATTCCCAGATCCATCATTATATAACTTCCTCTTTTCTAGGAAAATAAATCACATTACATGATAAATACAAGAATCCAAGTGCTCAATTTAACCATGATTATATGGAAAGAAGATGATTTCTAAAATTATTTACAAGAGGGAAAAAAAAACATTGAAAGAGTGGTTGGTTGTTTTGTTTTATGGCATATCAAACCTTTCTGGGTCATTTAATATTGAATCAAGTCATTTTGATAAACAAATGACTCTGTTTGATTACAGTACATGCTGTTGCTTAAGTGGTCACCCAATTAAGTATTGAACAGGCTCATCACTACTTAACTTTGGTAATCTAGTGGGAACCAGTGCTTTCAGTGCAACTTGACCGTAATATTAAGAGTATACTTTGAATGAAAATATTGTTAGAACACACATTTATTTTTACAATGAAAATCATAGTAACTATATTTACAAAGTTTAGTTTAGTATTTGTATTTATCAAATGAACAGGATGCGATGCAAGCTCAATTTTTAAAGCAGATTTTAACAGATTGAAATTCAGAGTTTTCCTTTTACTAGACTGGTTGTAATATCAAGGTTAAAGAGCTCAGTCTGCCCTACTATTTACCCATATCTGGCATGAAAATAGTTGGACTCAAAACTTTCCCAAAAGTATTGGCGCTATGTGGAATGCAACCAGCTCTTTTCCATTTCCTACATTGATAAACATTACACCATGAGTTTTTAGTTTAGTAGAGCACGGAGTCAGATAGTGAGGGGAAAAAAGATTGTGTTGGACTAATCTAAATCTGGAGCATCTGAAAAATCAGTGCTGGAAATTTTGCTACTCTTTCAAGTGGAGATGCCCCCCCCCACACACACACACACATACACACCTGACCCCGCTTTCTTTCTCCTTTCAGGATATGGACAATCATGGTTCCCTACAGTTTCCTTTATCTTTAAAACTATGCATTACCACAATTGTTCTTGAATAGAATAGTCGAGTGGTTTCTCTGTTGTCTTCTCCATGGAATTTTTTAGTTGACTCTTGGACTTCAGCCACCATTTGAGAAGACTTATCTTTATTCTTACTGGATTGCATTCTACCTTCTTCATCTATATCAGTGGTTCTCAATTGGGGTCCATATGGATCCCCGTGAACCATATAACATTTTTTAGAACCCAGGCAAGTAAAATGTATTTAACTATAAAAATACAATGGGATTTTTAAACAATGAATGGCTATGGGGGGTCCACCAGAGTAAAATAGGATTAAAAGGAGGTCAATAGGTACAAAAAGGTTGAGAACTATTGATCTACATCTAAAGTCAGATGTGAGAACTGGTTTAATCACGATCAGAGTAAACTTTGCTTAGTTGATATTTTTTTGGTTTGCTGGATTTTACGGCATGCCAACCACAGTTGGGGTATCTTAGGCCGAAAACGTTTTGTTTTATTAATGCTTGATGGGTATTCAAAATTTCCTTTGAAACTTAACTTTTTTAACACATTTTTTAAACTCATTCTTTCCTAATTTCTTTTTTTTTGTGGGGGGGGGGGATTTGACCCTTCTACTGAAGTGCAATCGGTGAATTCTACTGCCCTAGCTGACTAAGTTTACTTAGTTGGACTGCCTTTATATGGCTTAAGGTTGGTTGGTTGGCTGGTTGGTTTTTACAGCATGTCGACCCTCATGGCCTTAGGACTATGACTAAACTGTTAATGCCGTTGAGAAAGGCATGGAGCCATATATTCTCCTACCCCCATTTATGGATAAATAGTAGGTCAGATTGGGTTCTTTGTCTTTTGTATGGCAACCGGTCTAGAAGGAAAACTCTGAATTTAAATCAGCACCACTCCACTAAAAAAATAACCTTCTTTCACATCCTGTCCATGAAAGTGGGTTGGTTGATTGGATTTTATGGCATGTCAACCCCTGTTGGGTTATTTTATGCCAAATACATTGTTTTATTCATTCTTGATGCTTACTTCTTTTAAATTCTTTAAAACTCAATTTATTTTTTAACACATTTTTTAAAACTCATTTTCTTCTATTCAACCCATAGATGAGACCCTAACAGGTACTACAACTCCAGATCAGGGTAGACTTGGGAGTAATGGCAATGAAGGAGTACCTCCACACTCCCCAGAGCTCAAGAATTGGAACTTCACCATGAGATACAGTTTAACATTATACTTAGGATGCCATGGCAGTAAGATTGGGTAAATACATATAACTAAACTACTATTCACCTCTTGCTGGAAGGGGAGAAGTGGTTTCATGTCTTTGCCTAAGGAAATTAGAGTGAAATGAATTGCAAATGGATTTGATTGAACTTGGTTTCTTAATCCAGATTTCCACACCAATGACCGTTTCCGTATCACACATACTCTTTGAGATGGATTATCTTGAAAATCAGTTTTTCACTAACCTGAATAATTTGATATTAGTGCGGATGCTAAAATCATTTAAGAGATCTTTTTGGCACAGCCATGTAATAGATATCTAATAAACTTCACTTCATATAGAATGAGGCTAGATGAGAGGGAAAAGTAGGAACACTTTATAACAGCAATATTCTAAATAGAGATAGCTTGCCTACCTTGAAAATCAGTGTTTAAAAGTATAGCCTTTTCTAAATACCAAACTCTGGTACCTGTAGGATATACACATCTGTCTCAACCATAAGACATTAGGTTGAAAGTAGTTGAAAATAAAAGAATTTTAGTATTAGTAATTTTTATTAAGTGAAGAATTATTAACAATCTGTAATTTTTTTACAAGTATTTTTTGTCAATTTCAGTTTAAAAAAATTTTTTTTTATCACAACCAATGTCAGTTGGGTACCTTGCCTGATATAATGGTCAGTGAGCTGGGTGAGCAAACTACAGGGTGGTCCGAAAGTCTTGTCACCCTTACATATTGTTTCAATTTCCATTATTTTTTGTTTTAATTATATAATACTAGCAAAAATAAACATCCTCTGGGTGGTGTAAAAATTATTTTTTGAAAGATATAACCTGAGGGAGTGTGAGTTAAAAATTCAATGTCAGATGGTTTGTATCATAAGCAAAATCAAATTTATTAAAGGAGTAAAAAATAAAAGATTTTGAAATGGAAAATTAGTTCTGTTCCCCCTCAAATAAAATTAATTATTAAATAACTATTTTGAATGTTTTACACATAAATTTTACACAAAATTTTAGGTATTTATTTATTTGTAAACCTTTTAGTTAACTTCTTGTTACTGAAAAAAGGGTGGGAGTATAGTGGTATTGGATTTTGTGATGTAAGCAGTAATGTAGTTTTGGTTACAGACAGATAGACAGCGAATCTCTATTATTAATAGATAGAAGATATAATATCATTAACATAATATATAATAATGATAATAATATAATTCCTTTCCAGTGGCTTATTTCATATAATTATAGTTTCCTAGGAACCACAAGGTTCCTGGTTCAATACCGGCCCTCGCCAACAACACATGAGTAGCACAGCTTGGATCTGTACAGTAAAGTGGAGTGCTGATGGTAGGTGTAACGCTCCACCTCAGACCCAAAAACAATCTCCCTGGTCTAGTGCTAGTGAAAAGGGGATAGACTCCCTCGCTGTCCAGCTGATACTGACAACAGGCCATTCCACTGACTTAAATAGGAATTATATTTTGGTGTGGAGGGGGGGATGACAAAACTGTTGGACTATGCTGTACTGTGATTTTGATTCTCACTGTGTGACCCATAATTCTAGCCTAAAACCAAACTAAGATAAGTTTAGTAAATGGCTACTTAAATTATCAGTCAGGGAGTCTTTATGGTGTTCTGGCTAATGTGCTGGACTGTGACATAATAGTAAGCGAGTTTGAATTCCAGTTGAGCTATTATGTTCACTTTTGGAATAATACCCTTGGGGAAGATATGCACCCTTTTATCCCCACCCCTTAGCTATGGGTTGAACAGTACTACAACTGTTGTTCTTCAAGGATGGCTTTGGCATTAAATTACCCATGAAGGTTGATATACCATTAAAGAAAGAAAGACCACGAGTCAATGGTCATTTCTAAATAGACCAAATCAATGGAAATAAAAGATAAAAGATTCAAACTCATATTCCTTTTGATTCAGGACAGTGTGTTATGATTTTTGAGACTATTTTTAGGCTTCAAGTGAGAGCACTTTATAGTAGAGATCCCTTGTATTAAGCAGAGGGAGATCTTTAGTGAAGAAACATTTGGTTGTTCCTTGGTGTCCCTTAGTGTTGGGTATGATCCTTTGGTTGTTCCCTGTTGTCCCTTAGTGTTAGGTATGATCCTTTTGTTGTTCTTTGGTGTCCCTTAGTATTGAGTAGGATCCTTTGGTTGTTTCTTAGCTTTGAGTAAAATCCTTGCATTGAGCAAAGTCATTGGTTGCAGGTCCGTTTGTCAATGTCAAATAATGTGCAAATGAATGGCTTTCAATATCAGCAATAAAATAGTTAATTAACCACATATTCGAGCTGTTGATTGGCTGAGTTTAATCCTCATGACCTCGCTGAGTCTATAAGTTTAAGTGGTGGATTCTAGCACATCTTATATGCCAAAATAATCCAACAGTCTGATTTTCCATAATCACTGCTCTACCATTTGAGCTATGAGTCTAAAAGATAAAAATTAATCATATAAACATACTCTTCATTATTTTTCCTGATCTCCCAGCATCTTTTTTCTTAATCTAATTCCATTTTTTACACAATGCTCAGTCAATCATAATTATTCATAATTTTGACTGGTATTATCTTTCATTATCCTAATTCTTTTGCTTTTTATCATGAGTTGTGATATAAAAACCCAACTAGAAATAAGAAAATGAAGGATGATACTAATAAAATTATTAACAACATATTTGTTATTGTTTTTATGCACACTTGTTGTATCTATAATATTCATAAAATATAACATGGATACATGTGTTTGAATGTTATGCCTTGTCATCAGCTCAGATAAATAATGGACCATCCTGCTTTGATTGTGAGAAAAGAAAGAGAGAAAAAATGAACACACTGCATGTTAGAGAGATAAAGAAAATAAATATGATAACAATGTAAGAGAGAAAGAAAGCAATAACACTATATATTAGATGCTTATCACCTGCCTTCATACAATGAGAGAAAAGAAAGAAGAGAGGGGGAAAGAAATAAGAAGCAAAAGATAGAGAGAGCTTGAAAATTATTGGTTGCTTGGTTATTTTGTATAATTTGCATATCAACACTTGTGGGCTATTTAATGCCAAATATTGTTGTATATAGGACTTATATGTGAATAGTTATTGGTAAATATTTGCTTTGTTTTATGAACTGGTAGAAATCCCTTTCCTTAACTTCATGTGCATCAATAAATTAAAAGAACTAACTTCATGTGTATTAAACTGGTGGTTGACCCTCAGCCACTGCTTTATGGCACCTATATGATAAAAAAGGTTGGGTGTTTACCATAAGATTAATTTAAAGAATATGGTTGAGACTTAATCATATAGGTGCTTGAGCTTGACATGATCAGCCGATTAATTGGGTCAGGCCACTCTGACTGCCTGAGTAGCCCAATTAAGAGTGAAGTGTAGCATATCACAGACCCTTCATCCACCAGGATTCCATCCTCAGGCAAAAATAATTGGATATTGCAGTTGAAATTGTGCAGAGAAACTAGCAAGGAGAAAAATGACAGAAAACTTTTGGTAAAATTTACATCTGCTGAGGTGGTTTAATATTTATTTTGACTCTGATATAATAATCTAATATAATATTTTACTATTTTTACTGCCAAAATAGGCATGGGTTCCATTAAAATCTGGTTATAAAAAATAAAAGTTTTACTGAAATAATAAAAAAATTACACTCTTCAGTCCAATTAGTTTTAAAGGCTGTTCAAAGACCGTACAGCCCTACCACTAGGTTATAAAAAGCAATGAGAAGGATATGTTTTTAAAATAGTCCTACCATATATGTATTAAATAATGATTATATCTAATCTATTCTTTAAAATTAGCATGTTTCTCTCTCATATTATACTTGAGGGTTGGTAGCACTTGGTACCAGATTCTTGTGTCTTCACATATGACTCACTAGATTGATCTTATATATATATATATATATATATATATATATATATATATATATATATGTGTGTGTGTGTGTGTGTGTGTTAGGGTAGGGAAGACATGAAGTCAAAGGTGCTTGGTAAGACCATTTCCTGTTTTCTTTTTCATTTGGAAACACCACAAAGATGACCCTTCAGTCCACTGAGACTTCTGAAGAATCTGTTACACAATAGACATACACAAGGGCTGGTAGCACTTGGCACGGGATCCTTGTCTCTTCTCAGATGACTCACCAGACCAGCCCTGGAGAGGCACATTTAAAAGTTAATATGTAGATACACCAGTAACTCTGCAACCTAATGATAATGAAAGCATTAATTTTCAACAACAAATCCTCATTTTTCAACATAATGTCCTTCCTAATGTCACCCAATGGTGACACTGATTTCTTTGACATTGTTGCTGGAGTCCTGCAAGGAGATACATTGGGACTCTTTTTATAATCTGCCTGGACTACATACTACAAACATCAATAGATCTAATGGTTTGACCCTAAAACTGGCAAGAATCAGCTGATATTCCACAGAAACTATTACAGATGCAGACTATGCAGATGATCTAGCTCTTCTTACAAATAATTTATTTAAAATTTTTTAGGCCTGCTCAAGCTAAATCTCTGCTGTATAGACTGGAGCTGGTACCAAGAGTAATTGGCATGTTAACTCAGATATTCATATGTTTGAAATAAGATGGAGTCATCTTCACATTAAATGCTTCTTAAATTAGTAGACCAGTTCACATACCTTGGTAGCAATATCTTATCTACAGACAGCAGTGTTAATATATACAGAAGGCATAGAGATTGCTATTAACAGGTTATCAATCATATGGAAATCTGATCAGATAAAGTAAAATGTGAATTCTTCCAACCCATTGCCAATACTATTGTATGGTTGCACCAATTGGACTTTAATGGAGAAAAAAAAACTAAATAGTAACTAGAAAAAGAAGCTGCATGCCATCTTGAACATATCCTGGAAGTTGTACCCTACAAAACAGTAGCTATCTAGTTCCTTACTTCTCATATCACAAACTATCCAACTAAGATGAACAAGACATGCTGAGCACTGCTGGAGAAGCATCATTCATTAGTGGACTCCTTCACATGCAGTGATGCTGATAGCTTTTTAATTTAGTGCATCCTGGGATGCATGGATTTGATTTGAAGGAGTCCCCAAGAAATTTGATGGGTCCCAACTAAAGTTTCTTAATAAATTGTAGAGTTTTTTTTATCTATGAACAACTAAAGCCATCTAACCCCTACCTTGTACTCCATACAGTATAATTTGTTTCCAAGAAAATATTGAAATGTGTTTACAGTTAGCTGGAAATGGTGGGGGGAAGAAAAAAGAAAAACACTGGGATGCATGGATACGATTTTATTGCGTCAGTAACGTAGGACGCATAGCTCTCAGCATCTCTGACATAGACACACCAGTATTGGCTGACCAACAAAGACTTATATACATCAGCTCTGTTCGAACGCTGTTGTTTACAGAACAAGCTGGTAGGGACAGATGGCAAAAAAGAGAGTGAGGAAATCCATGATATCAGCACATAATGATGATGATGATGATGATGAATGGTAAATGTACTTAATTCAGTTATGAATATTAATCTTGTAGGCTGAACATCATAAAATGAAAATGTTGAATATAAATTCAACTTGTAAGTATTTGTCAGTTTCAGATTTATAGACCCATACTCATACACAGAAATCAATTGCAAATCTTTATTTTACTGTAGAAAGTCATTACAAATGATTTTATTATAGAAATATATGGCAATTTATTGTATTATAGAAATGCATGGTAAATTATTATTTCATAAAAACAGATTGTAAACAGATTGTGTGTGTGTGTATATATATATATATATATATATATATATATATATATATATATAATGTTGTTCTGGTTGCAACGGGAGAAAATTCAATATTTTATAAAAAAAGGAAGGTCCGCAAAATGTATTTTGTTCTCAGAAAAATTTTTTAATTCTTTTTGTTTTACATGTGCAACACGTGTTTCAGATCTTCTGGTATCTTCTTCAGGCTTTGATTGATAATATGAAAATGAATTCTTACATGCATGTGTATATATATACATACACATGAGTATTTCACTCCCTCTTTCTCTTTTTATGGGAGTGGAATGGAATTTCATTTTTAACATTAGTCTTTTAAACAGGTGTTTTTGTTTTTTGGGTGGTTTACCAATATAGTCATTAGCTGAATTTTTATAGCTTTTTTTTATAACTTTTTTTATTTTTATTACTTTTCTATTTGGGTTGTCTTGATAAAGTTCATCAGATGTTCATTTGATATATCAGGTGTGTGTGTGTTTGTAATTTGTCTTTTGTTCTGAAGACATTCTATGTTTTTCTACTTAAATTTATACTTTTTGGGTGTGTGTATGTGTGTGCCTACGTATATGTGCCTATGTTTACTTTGTGTGTGTGTGTGTGTGTGTGTACGTGCGTATGTATATGGCTGTATTCGGTGTATATATGTGTACATATATATACATACCTAAGAGTTGAATTTTGAATTAAGAATTAAATGTATGTATGTATGCAGGGCAAATGATGGTATTGTAGAAATGCATGATAAATTATTGTATCATCAAATTGCATGGCATGACAAATTATTGCATTATAGAAATTCACGGCAAATTATGTATTATAGAAATGCATATCAAATTATTATATTATAGACATGCATGCTAAATTATTATTATAATACTAGTTTTTTTTATGTATCCTATAATATAACCAGCAGGAATTTATTAAACACATTTATCAAATCCTTGATTTGCACTAATAAATACACATGACGTGACATAAAAGTACAAATATCAATTTTTTTACAATAAAAATGTATTATGATTATTTATAAAATAAACATATAAGGTTTTATGCACTTTAATGATAATGTATGGAGTGATGCAGTAAATTCTTGCAGTAGAGGAGGAAAATTAAAACCAATCATGATTGTATTTTAGTACTGACTACATTTGAAATTGGTATTCATCATGAAAGACGATGCCCTAAAGCAGAGCATAGAAATTGTGCTATTACTGAAAACCATTACTAATAACGTTCATAGAGTAATTTTTGCATTAAATATTTACATTTTTCTTTTCCTTAATGAAAAACAAAGTAAAAAAAACTTAACAATTGCCAGACATTATTTATGAATTTTACCAATTTTAAGATAACTCATATCTAAAATTGTAACAAACTTATATATAACATAAATCGAGGGCATGTGGTTATTTTCATAGGAAATGGATTTTGGTGAACCTTGTTCAAATCCTGGACTAGGTTGTTTGCATTTCACATAGTACTAAGGCCTTTGAGAAATCCAACTATTCTACTTCCAGTTCTGGGTAAATAGTAGGGAGACTGGGCTCTTTAACTATGGCAACTATTCTAAAAAGAAAACTCTGAATTCAAACTTGTTAAATCTGCTTAATAAATGGGCCTTGTGTCACATCCTGCTTGTGCATGTGTGTGTGTGTGGGGGGGTAGTAAATACATATACAATAAAGGACAAAAAGCTTTATTAATTTCAATTTTAAAAAAAAATGCATGTTTTTGGCCCACCAAATATGAATTGTCCATCTGGAAAGAGTTAAAGCAAATAATATTGGGTTGGCTAAAAACTTTGTTTTATGTCTAATGTAACTGACTCTTTGCTTACTTTAAACCACTTACAGTGGCTCTCCAAGCAAAGTACAAAAACTGATGGTTAGTTCATCATAATTGAGCAGAGGGACTTGGATTACAATAATAATAGGATTTTATTTGAATAGAATGAGTTTTGAGGTGAATAGATAGTGAATTTGAAATATCTTATCATACAGATAAAAAATACCAAGAAAATTTGGTAGGCAAAATCACTTACAATTACATTGAAAAATTTTGAATTTATTATGTCAGCTTTCATATTAGCATGTATTTTTTTTTTGTCATATTTTTTTGTTGATTCTTCAATATAAATATAAAAAAAAGACATTGTTGTATTTTTATTGTAAGAAAGATCAAAACAAAATACAAAAACTGATATATCCAAACCAAGCACTGAAAATCACATGTACCTTTCACTGAGCCACAGAGTCTGGGACAATTTTAAAACTCATTTTGTTCTATTTAACCCATTGATGGGACTCTAATAGAGTGGACCTAGGAGTAATGGTGATGAAGGAGTACTCTACAATTCCCAGACTTCCAGAACTCGAACTTCAGCATCAGATAGAGTTTAACGTCACACCCAGGACACCAAGACCCTCAGCCAACACCTTCTACCACATACATTATAAAAAGGGTTAGGGCTTGCCACAAGGACATATAGGTGCTAGGGTTTGATGTGACCAGCCCATTGATCAGAGGTGGCCTCTCTACCCCTTCCCCCGTCTAACCTACATAAGGGCCAAAAGTGGGATGTTGCATGTCATGGACTGCTCAGCCACCAGGATTCCATTCTTAAGCATCACAGGTCGCCACCGAAGGCCAACAGGTGGCCCCATTGGGTTGGGGGGTGTCAACCCTCTGCAGAGGTGCAGTCGATGTATTCTAAAGTCCCATCTGAAAAAGCTGCAAAGGCCAGTCTTCATCCAAAGAAGGTGGTAATCTATCTATCTATTCTATACATATATAAAGGGCAGTTCTGTGTATATGTATGTCTGGAGGAAACTTCGAAAATAAAACAATTAATGACAAAGTAAATATTATACACATTAAATATCACCAGGGCTGGGTTTTTGAGAAAAAATAATATAGATTTGTTTTATATTTGTGAAGATAATTAAAAAATAAAATTTGAATGATAACAGCATGGATTTTTTTTCATTTAATATTTTACATAGTAGACATTAACATTTCTTTTCAGAGTAGCTGGATCAATGCAAGGTCTATTTTTTTTTTACATAGGGATTTAAATGGGACATCCCGCGAGATTCAACTCATGATTCAGTAATAATGGATCTGAGGGACTAACTTAAAAAAATCCCCCTCTAGCCAAGCGACACCAGGTAGCCACTGCTAGTGTGTATATAACAGAATTGAAAGAGTGTCCCCTCTACTATAAACAATTGACTTGGACAAGTATTGCTTCCATTCAGATCAATTGACAGCAGCAATTGATAAAAAATATCCAAAACTGGTTAACAGAAAAGGTGTAATATCCTATCAGCCTAACACTTGATTGAACATTTCTTTGATGACAAGGAAAAATGTTAGAGCATAGCTAAGAAGTTTGGACTTTGTAGTCATATTGACTAGATATTACACCTTCAGATTACCATTTATTCCAATCTTTATAGAATTCTCTCAATAATAACAACTACACATCTAGATAGTAATCTCAATGTCTAGACATTATCATTTTATTATATAAGTTACTCAGCTGTGAGCTTGTTTTCATATAAAATTCAAAAATTAAAGAAGTTGAGAGTTTTAGTCTTTTTGGTGTCATGTGTTTATGAATCTGTTTGTTGGTTGTTTATGGAATATCAACCCTTTTTCAGGTCATTTAATGCTGAATCAAACCATTTTTAATAAATCAAAGGACAGGTTGTTTACAGCACATACTGTTGCTTAAGTGGTAACCCAATTATGTACTGAATGGGCTCAGCGCTGCTTAACTTCAGTGATCTAATGGGATAAGTCTTGAGTTAAGATTTATGCCATAACCTGGTTTAGTCATGTGGGCACTACTCATATAGTGAGGCAGGAATAACCTGGTAGATCCCATCCCTCACCAGGTCTACAAATGATTTGTAACCATTTCTTAAAATAATGGTTTGAACCATTTATCAATAGCTGGAGGGAGAATAGTTGGATTCATAATTTTTCCAAGGGTCTTAGAGGTATGCCTCATTCAAGATTTGAACTCAGGTATCTGAGTCCACTTCTTATGATGGAGGTGCATGGTGTAATGGTTAGAGCCATAGAAAATGGACTTATCAACCCTGGATGAGTCTCACATAGCACTAATACTCTTGGGAAAGGTATGCATCAAACAACTCTCCATCTAGCTATGGGGAAATAGTTGGGCAGACTAGACTCTTTGACATTAGCTAGGTCACCCGTCTAGGAGTAGAAAAACTCTGAATTCAAACCTGTTAAACTCCACTTAAGAAATTGACCTTGAGTCATATCCTGCTTGTGCAGAGGATTGGTAAATATGTAAATATATATATATATATATATGACGATAACTGCTACGCAACACATGCCTCCATTAATTCATTGTATGCTCATACAAATATAAGTTCTTAGGATTTTTTATTCATTAATATAAATATGAATAGCAGTGGACCAGAAAATGGCAAGTTAACCTATAAGATAGGGAGTAAGATCTCAGACATTTGGACAATACTTATATTCATTAAATCCAGATATATATTATCTTGTATATAGAAAAAGAAAATGAAAAATTCTTTGTCTGCAGTCTTTAATCAAACTAATATACATACAAATGAGAGAATACAATATCATTGCATGTGCAAAAATGGAAGGTGAAGATCATAGGATGACACATGCAGACACGTCACCTACCATCAGCTCCCCACTTTACTGCATAAATCCCTGTTCTACTCATATGCTGAGTTGGCGAGGACTGGTATTGAACCAGGAACCAGGTGGTTCTTAGTTGGACGTTCTACCGACTAAGCTATACTGGCCCTTAACATACCAGAATTATTATTATTTCTCATGGAACATTATACAATCAAAACATAATTAGGTTTTATTTATTAACAATTTCTACAGTATTGAAAAACTGTACACAGAAATATAATTACAACACTCTCTCTAACTAAAAATAATATTTGATAAATATATATCAGAGGTGTAAATATTTTTGTACTGTTAAAAGGGATTGGCTGATTGGCTGATACAAACTTTAGGCCACTCGACAACTTTTTTTTACATATTACTATTTTTGGTTGAAGAATTTCAATGCAGCAAAGCTTTGTAATGAATAATATCAGATAATTTCTGTTCAGAAGAAAACTTAGAAAACTATTAGGAGTGTATACAATATCATTCATATATATATATGTATTTTCGTCATACAACGTGTGATAGCACGTGCGATACCCTGCCCTCATCAGCTGTCAACTAGGAGTGATAACACAGTTTCGGTAGTTAAGACAGGACTGCCACTTCCTTGTGCTACCAAGCAGCTTTCGCCACCGGACAGAAAAAAAAATGAAATACTACAGAGAAGAGATTATATGATCCGTTCATCGGAAATGTATTGTTATCAGTGCAGTTTGTTATTTGAAAACGCGTTTGTTTTCGGCCGTTGAGTTGATTACACGATTGCAGATGTTACATAACAACATGGGAATGATGATTCCGTGTACGTATCATTCGTGTTGAAGACTTTTAATCCTCGACCAGATCCAGCTAGATGCATATACATACATACATACAAACAAAAAAAAAAAAAACATGTACTGACAGAAACTAAAAACCATAACAAGAAGAACAATGTTGATTTTGACCAGTAAGCAGTGTATCATTGCTAGGTTGTAGATGTTCAGTTAAATATTCCAAAACCTTTAGCCATCTTGCAACATTGTAAAACTTATACCAGTACAAAAGTATAGACCTATGTTAATGCCCAAGGAAGATGTAATGTATGAATCTGAAGTCTGATACAAAAAACCTCAAACTCTTCTTTATGTAATTAAGGGATTATGGCCTACAAATAAATATAAAACTATGATTTTTTTAATAATCTATTTATAAGGAGTGTGCACTGTATAACTTTATAGACTAAAATAGGATTGTATAAAGTGTAAATTCAACTGGAGTCACAGTTGGTATAAATCTACCAACAGACTCTAGTGATCCCTTAATTGACTCCAAAGCCCTGGTTGTTAAAACTCTTCTTTTGGAACCTGTACATATATTGATCTGTCAATAAAAGTTACTAAGCTTTGCTTAGTCTTTAACACAAGGCTCAGGTTACTTACAGTACCTACTATGCTTCAGATATTGATTTATATGTGATCATATACTGTAATCCAGCTGTATTACCTAGACATTTAATCTTAAGTAAATTGAAATATATTCAAGGTGTTACAGTTCTGTTTTTTTCATCAGTGTTTGCATGGAAACCGTATCACTTAATTAAATACACACTAACAATACTTTGTATAAAGAGTTAACTTTCTTCTCAATCAAATATACCAGAATGTTATCATTTCTAGTGGATTATACAATCAAAACTGATATTGTTAGTGGTTGGAGGCACCTGGTGTTATGGCTACTGTCATAGGAAATGGGTGAGGCGAGTTCAAATCCTGGATATGGCTGTTTGCATTTCACATAGCACTAATACCTTGGAAAAGGTAAGAATCCAACTATTCACCAGGCTTGAACAGAGGTTTGTCATAAAACCTTTGGTGGTTGGATAGTGTAAACCATGTGAAATTTGCAGAAGAATGTGTGATGTGTACAGAGAAGGGTGTTTTAGTCAAAAAATGTTTACAAATTGGCTAAATCTGGATCACAGAGTAGAAACATACTGACTTTCCAGTAAAGAAAAGGTTCTGGGTGTAGCAGTCAGTAAAGAAGGCCATGCTGACAGTTTTCTGGGAAATGAAAGGGCCCATCAGTATTGCTTTCCTAGAAAAAGGTGCAACTGTAAACAGAACGTCCTATTGCTAAATCCTTAGGCAAAATTCATCTCCTTTATTTAATAACCCTTGTATTTTAAAACATAATAATAGTATCTACAGTTTTATCCTCAACTTTATAATTAGATAGTTATATGGTAGAAAACGCTTAATCTCAAATGTTTTGAACAGATATTTCCATTTATTTGATTTATATATGCATTCTCTCATAACTAAATAAAAATTTTTAAAAATGTCTTTACTGAAATCTTTATTAAAGTAATATTAAAATTGGTATAGTCAATTTTGACAGCTCAATGTATATAATTGGGGAATTATATACAGAACAATATATTTAACAAAAATGAGGCTTAAATATTAGGTGTGTGTGTGTGTGTATATATATATATATATATATCAAGTTTTTTTTTTTTTTGGGGGGGGGAGTGTTGGACCCCTTATTCCTTGTTAGGTTATCCATCTAGGAGAAGGACAACTCTGATTTAACACCTGCAATTGACATGATTGCCAGTTATCTTGCTTAGGCTTGTCACTGGACAACAATCATGAAAATTTAGAGAGTGGTATTCGTGTTGTACAAGCGTTTACCACTATAATATCATGATGTACAAATGTTCCCTTCTTTCTTTCTTTCATCTATCAGCCTCTCAAAAAGTCCCATGGCGATGGATGTGTGGCAACATGTGCAGACCTGACCAGTTGGAAGCATGCAGTTACATATCTACACATTGGCGGCAGGAGTCTTATCCTAACATCGTTGTTGTATCTACCCGTGACAGGGACTAACCCCGGTAGAGACTCTTGTGTCTGAGCAGTCCTATTTAGGAGAGCACTGCTCACCCAAACTATTGGGAAGGTGCTAGAAAAGGTGCACTAAAAAAATGCCTGTCACCTCAACACTGGTTAGTTTCCTGCGGCTAACGGTGGTTCATTTCTTGTAGGAAGAAAAGAAATATTAATAAACTTGATCGAATTAAACTCAACATTTCTTGCTGGAATGTAAGAACTTTGTTAGACCGTAATTCTACAGATCGCCCGGAAAGAAGAACAGCACTTGTGACAAAGGAACTTCAGAGATTACAGATTGATATTGCTGCCCTATCGGAAACCCGATTGTCAGATGAAGATCAGTTGACAGAAATATCAACGGGCTATAAACTCTTTTGGGTTGGTAAGCCAAAGGGCGAATGGCGCGAGGGTGGTGTTGGTTTTGCCGTGAATAAAAGACTGGTGAAGTTTTTGGAGTTGCCTACTAGCATCAGTGATCGCATTATGAAACTGCGTATCCAGCTGCAGTATGGACAGTACGTGACCTTATTTTCTATATATGCCCCGACCCTTCAAGCTAGTGAAGAGACTGCCATGACTTTTTATGAAGACCTTCGCAATGCTATTGTCTCTACACGAAAGGAGGATAAATTGATTATATTGGGAGACTTTAACGCACGTGTTGGCAGGAATTTTGAAATATGGGATGCACTTGGTCGTTATGGTATCGGTGGGGTAAATTCAAATGGACTTAAATTGCTTGAGTTCTGTTCTGAGCTCAATTTAACCATTTGTAATACTCTTTTCCGGCAAAAACATATCCATAAAATTACTTGGACCCACCCAAGATCAAAACATGGCCATATGATTGACTTCATCTTGACTCGCCGCCGTGACATTGGTGATGTTTGCAATGTGCGTGTTATGCGGAGTGCAGAGTGCGACACAGATCACAGTCTAGTGAGGGGTAGATTTAAACTCCGTGTTCGTAAAAAGACTCGCATGCCTGGAGTAAAAACACCAAGGCGCCTAGAGTTGAGCAAGGTCAAGCAAATGGAAGTGAAAGAAAGACTGCGTGAACATCTTGACAGTCTGGAATTTAATGGAACATGGGATAACTTCAGAGACCAAGTTTATTCCACTGGTGCAGCTGTTCTTGGCTTCAGAGTTAGGAAACATCGAGACTGGTTTGATGACAATGTAGTTGCCATAAGTCAGCTAACTGAAACAAAAAGAAGTTATTTTATAAGTACACTTCATAGTAAGTCATCTCTCAAACCGTCTACTCTGAAGAAATATATTCAATTCAAGCAGCTATTACAGCGTGAAATAAGGAGGATGAAAAATGAGTGGTGGTCTAAAATCTCCTCTGAAATTCAGAAGGCCTTTAATAAAAAGGACCTAAAACTGTTCTATAGCCTCATGCGTACAGTTTTCGGTCCATTAACTTCTTCCATTGCTCCTCTAAGGTCAAAGGACAGCATCACCTTGATTAAGGAACCCCAAAAAATCCTTCAACGATGGCAACAACACTTCACAGATTTATTTAATAACCCTTCAGTAGTCAGTGCTGATGTTCTGCAGAGTCTTCCTCAACAGGAGACCAAATATGAGATGGACCATTTACCAACTTTTACAGAATTTGAAATGGCTATCAAACAAATTAATTCTGGTAGGGTGCCGGGTTTGGATGGGCTTCCAGTGGAACTGTTGAAGGTTAAAAGTTTTAATGTCAATCTTGCTCTGTTTGATCTCTTAACTCAATGTTGGAACGGTTCTCCTCTACCAAATGAATGGATTGATGGTGCTTTGGTGTGTGTATATAAGGGCAAAGGAGATAAAGGTAGTTGCGATAACTACCGTGGAATCACACTTCTGAGTGCTGTTAGCAAGGTTCTCTCAAGAATCTTGTTGAATCGATTGCTTGTTTACATTTGCCCAGTAGTCATTCCTGAATCACAAAGTGGTTTTAGGTCTGGCAGAGGAACAAACGACATGATATTTTCGCTAGGCAAGTACAAGAGAAGTGTATAGAGCAACGGGTCCCCCTGTATCAGGTTTTTGTTGATTTGACGAAAGCTTTTGATACAGTCAACAGGGATGCACTTTGGACAATGTTGGGTAAAGTTGGGTGCCCACCGGTATTTGTGAGTGTACTCAAGCGGTTGCACAATGGTATGAAAGCTAAAATTGTCATGAGTGGTAGATTGTCGGATGAAATACCAATAGATAACGGGGTTAAGCAGGGAGATGTCTTGGCCCCAACACTATTCTCAATATCTTTTCTGTAATATTATCTCATGCATTCCAACATTGTGAGAAAGGCGTCCTCTTGGAATTTAGAACCACAGGAAGAGTTTTTGACTTGAGAAGATTTAACTTCAAGTCTAAGACATCCTATGCACTTATCAGAGAGTTCCTTTACGCCGATGATGTTGACTTTCTGGCTCACACTGAGGAGGATGTTCAAGATATTGTGAACCTTTTTGCTGCCTCGTGCTCTGCTTTTGGATTAAAAATAAGCTTGACAAAGACAAAGGTAATGTTCACCCCCGTAAAGGGGGAACCATATATCAAACCAACAATAGCCATTCATGGTACTTGTCTGGATGTTGTTGAGTCTTTTACATACTTAGGAAGTACACTAACTTGTGATGGATCTTTGGATGCTGAGATTCACCGGCGCATCCAGAAGGCATCTGTGGCCTATGGAACGCTCGAAAAACGGTTATGGTCTAGTACCGGCATTACCCATAAAACAAAATTGAATGTTTATAGGTCCTGCGTGTTGAGTGTTTTATTGTAATCCTCGGAAACATGGACATTGTTTAGAAGACATCTGAAAATTCTTGAACACTTTCATCAGAAATGTTTGAGACGTATTCTAGACATCAAGTGGAATTCCGAAACGCCTAACACAGAAGTCCTTGCAAGGGCAGGATGCTCAAGCATTGAAACTCTTATCATAACGGCTCAAATGCGTTGGGCAGGTCATGTTGTGCGTATGGGTGATGCTAGATTGCCAAAGCAACTCTTTTACGGTCAGCTGCGTGATGGCAAAAGGCCGCAGCATAAGCCTAAGAAGAGGTATAAGGATTGCTTAAAAAACAACCTTGTAAAAATAAAAATAAGTCCTGACAACTGGGAAAAGCTGGCACTAAAGAGAACTGACTGGAGAGTTCATGTGGATGATGGCTGTACCAGTTATGAGAGTGAAAGAATCGTGCATGAAAACCTAAAGCGTCAACTTCGAAAGGGATACACCTGTCATATTGGAGAGAACATGGAGGGTTGGAAGTGTCTGACATGTGGTCGAGTTTTGCTTTCGAGGGCTGGCTATGTCAATCATAGGAAATCTCACCTGGGTCAATCCATGCAGATTCCAGGAGTAAATAATGTGTCTTGTGCTATATGTGGCAAGGTCTGTAAGTCGGCTTCTGGTCTTAAGAGACATATGGTGGTGCATAGGCATCAAATTTTATCATCTGATTCATCTGAATCATCTCATTCAACGGGGAAGAAGTCTTTTCAATGTCATATTTGCGTCAAACTTTGTAGATCTGCAGCAGGTTTGATGAGTCATTTGAGGGCTCATGCAAGGAAGGGTTCTGGTGGTGGAGTTGTGGGATTGTGAGGGACGGCAATGATCTGTAAAGATTATGCTATTGCCATATCAAGTCATGCTAATAGAATGGGTTCCTTTGACTCTCTCTCACCATCTGTCCCTATTAGCCATTGCACTTGTTAGGTGCTAGATACAGCATCCAATGGCCATATTGTAATAAACACATCAAATAATTGATAAAAATGACAATTGTCTCAATTTATGATGTCAAAGAGAATTTATGTCCTGTTGGCATGGAGTTAGAATACACTGACTGTATTCCCTGCAGTGGGGTAAGGTTATGACACGAAATTGCATCTGATGGTGAGGTTCCAGTTCTAGAGAGCTGGATTCATTGCCATTACTCTTGGGTCAACTCTGACCCTGAGTGATAGTAACTGTTATGTTTTGGTTTGGTTTAATGGCATATCAACCCCTTAGGGATTATTTAATGCCAAAATCTGATTCCTTTGTGGCTGATTATAATAACGGAGATGAGAGAGAGAAAAGGTGAGTTACCTGTTAGTGCCCCATCTATAGGTCAAATAGATCTCTTTAAAAAACTCCTAAAGAAATACACAATATAAATATGGACATTCAATGAACATGATTTCCTAACCTCTAGGAATAAAATAACCTTAAACAGGTTGGCATGTCATTAAAATCAATCAAAGAGTATTTGAATGATGATACCATTCAAACATTTTTCATCACAAAAACATACTTTTCATTAGATACTTTTCCCCTAATAACTGAACTCTCTTACATTGCTATGGCAACCAATTTAGGAGAAGGAAAACTCTGAATTCAAACATGTTAAAACCTGCTTAAAAAATTGACATTGTATCACATCCTACTCGTGCAGAGGGGTTGGTAAATTATATATATATATATATATATAAACAATTCCTTAAAAAACAACAACAACAAAATTTAAATATGAATGTACAACAAATGCAATTCCCTAATCTTTGGTCATGAAATAACCCTAGACAGGTTGACATGCCATTAAAATCAATCAAAGAGTATTTGAATGATGATACCGTTCAAACATTTTTCATCACAAAGATTATTCTTTTCATTAGATACTCCCCCTCCAGGTGCTTTTTCTCATTACATATTTAGGGGCAACTATATTCAACAGGAATCATCTATAAAAGGCAGTTTGTATGTATGTATGTATGTATGTCCGGAGGAAACTATGAAAATAAAATAAGTAATGACAAAATAAATATATATACACATTCACTATCACCAGATCTTGCTTTTTGAGCAAAAATAATGAAGATTTGATTTATATTCATAAAGATAATTAAAAATAAAATTTAAATGATAACAGCATGGAATCTTTTTTTTGCATTTTATATCTTAAATAGGAGACTTTAATTTTTCTTTTCAGAGTGTCTGGATCAATGCAAGGTCTTTTTTATGTAGGGATTTTAATGGGGCATCCTGCAAGGGTCCAACTTACAATTCAACAAAAATGGATCTGTGAGACTACCTTTTTTAATCCCTTACCTCTACCCTGGCGATGCCAGGTAGCCACTTCTAGTAAGAAATAAACTGAAATGTCAACAGATGTAGAAATGATAGAGATAATAAACAGTTTCTATAATAATAATAATGATAATATTTATGACTACAAATTGTTTTGCAGTTGTGATACTCAAGATCCAATTTGATTATTTCAGAAAAGTACATTACCTATTATATACTAATGTCACTGTCTACTTTATTTTCCTGTTTATTAGTCAGGATAAATTTTCTTCCTCAATAAATAGTCAAAGTCCTAGAATTGAAACATAAATTTTGTCCTAGCTTGAAAACCTCATAATTTTAATGATTTGTCAGCCACAAATGTTATATAAATAGAAATGTGTTGCTTAGTGTTATTCATTGCTGAGAAGAAGAGAGTTGGCTTGTAGCTGGTTGAGTGGGTCTGCAGAAAGTTGGTGGGTGGTGAGGGTGGTGAAAAAGAATTGATTAAGTTAAGAGTAGGTCTTTCCTGAAAAGGTCACTAAACAAATCAGTTGTTCCATTTGATGATTCTATCTTTCTGAATTTGGTGGAGGAAGTGTAAGGTTTTATGCAAGGGAAATGGAAAATGCATAGTGTTTTTAAGTATTATTTGAAAAAATTCACAATACCATAGAAAAACAATTTTAAAATAATGGTTAAAATTAAAATTAGCTATAAAAAAATTATACATCTGAGATCTTAGCGTAATGGTTATTGTCATAGAAAATGGAACCACTGAGCATAGTTCAAATACTGGATGAGACTGTTTGCATTTCACTTCATGCTAATGCCCTTAGGAAAGGCATCAATCCATCTGTTCTCCCCTCGGCTAAAGGTAAATAGTAGGGCAGACTTGGTTCTTTACGTTTGGCTAGGTTTGGTTTGGTTTCTTTGTTTAACAGCATATCAACCTTTATGGGTTATTGTTGTAACTCGGGTATCAAACAGAGAAATGATAGGAAGAAAAACAATGTGTAATAAGGATAAGGCAAAAGGTTTACTAAACAAAGATACAAGGTAAACAGAGTAATTAGGAATTGCTAGGTTGAATTAACAAGTCCTGTGAGATATTTTTGTTTTTCTCCTCTGAGGTTTCATCAGACATTATTTATAGGAAAAATAGATGATTCCATTCTTATTATTCAGGTACTATATGTCATTTATTCAATGCCAAAGCCATCCTTGTAGAAGAACACTAGTGGTACTATTTAACCAATAGCTGTGAGGATGGGGAGGTTCATACCTTTCTCAAGGGTATTAGTTTGAAAGTGAATGTAATAGCATGACTGGCATTTGAATTTGCTTACTATAATGTCACAGTCAAGCACATTACCCACTACACCATGGAGGACTATCCCAACTTTGGTTAGGCAAAAAGTTTAGAAGGAAATCTATAAATTCAAACTAGCTTTACTCCACTTAAAAATTGATCCTTCTCATGGCAAAGGGATAGGGTAAATACATACATATGAGATATGTCCAGAAAGTACCTGGTCATTCTGAATATTTCAAGAAATGTTTAAAATGACTTTGTGTAAATAAGGAAACAAATCAGAATAGGCCTTAGTGTACATGTGTTAACAGATACTCTCATGGGGTTACTCAGTTGACAGTGGGACACCACTGAGTGAGTTTGTGTACTGTGTGAACATTGCATTAACCAAAACAATACTAATGCCTATTCTTCATGTCTCATTCAGTTTTGTGTTTTTTGGCAAAACATCACATCACCCAGGTATATCAGATCACCTATAAGGTGGTCTGACAGTCTTGTCCCCCCCTACATATTGTTTTAACTTTTATTATTTTTTGTTTCAATAATGTAATATATAATATCATTAATTATAATATATTGTTTTGTTTTATGGCATATCAACCTCAGAGAGCCATTTAATGCAAACAATGTTTTGTTATAAATTAATTCTTAATGGATACACAATTTTCTTTATGAACACATTTTTCTATCTAACCCATAGATGGGACCCTATCAGGTACTACCACTCTGGGTCAGAGTGGACCAGGGAACAATAGTGATGAAGGAATGCTCCACATTCCCCAGACCTCCAGAACTAGAACCTCACCATTAGATAGAATAACATCACTCTCAGGACATGAAGACCCTCAGCTATTGCCTTCTAGCACCCATATAATAAAAAGCATTGGGGCTTGCCATGAGGGCAATAGGGTTGGAACAATTATATAGGTGCTAGGGCTTGATGTGACCAGTTGATTGATTGGAGGGGGCCTCTCCAACCGTCTAGCCTAAATAAGGTCCAAAGTGGAGTGTTGCATGTCATGGACTGCTCATCAACCAAGATTCCGTCCTTAAGCATCATAGATATCCACCCATGTCCAACAGGTGGCCCCATTAGGGGGAGGTGTTTACCCCTCTGCAGAGATGCAGTCGGTGTAATTATAATATATAATATTAATAATAATATACTTTTCTATTTCATATGGTTGACATGAGCTCCCACAGTTTGGAAGAAGAGAGGCGGCTTGCAAGTGTATGGACACATGATCGAGTACATTCTGGCAAGAGCATGGAGAATGTGTGACTTGGCTTTACTCCAAGATTCTCATTACTTTTATTGTTTTATTTTTATTGTTCTCATTTGGTGGGGTTGACAAGACTTTCAGACCACCCTGTACAATTCGGATTTAGATGCAACGTGTAGTATTTCTGTACACTTAAAGATCATTATTGAAAAGGAAAATTTCAGACTGTGGACAAGATAATGGAGAATGTGAGGAAACATAATAGTGATCTGAAAAGACAAAGTTGAAGAATGTTTTTAAAAAGATGGGAAGAATGCTGGGATAAGTGTGTGTGTCATCCCAAGGAGTGCACTTTAAAAGAAACTAAGATGCTATTGTCCTAGATAGATGTAATGACAAACAATAACACCGATAGACTTTGGAAAGCTTTATTCTACTTAGAATAATTGGTACACTTATTGAGAATTTATATAATCTAGTATTCACTAGAGTTCTTCAAAGAGCAGGTAATCATAAAATAGAGGAGGTAACTCTCAATTACTTATTACAATAGTTTTTTTTTTCATTTTTTTCATTGATAGATGCTTTTTGAAAAGATCTTGTATAATAGCCCTTATATTTTCATTAATGCTTCTATTATTTCCTAACTACTGATCAACCCTTTCATCTGATTTCTAATGCATTTCTATATTAAAATAATTTGCAATGCATTTCCATGAAATCACAGGTTGAAATTATTTTGGTGAAAAATTGGAGAAAATTATGAGAGGAATATAAAAAAAAAATGAAGAATTATCATGAGACTACATTTATGTATTAATATAATTTGTCAAGTATTTATATAGTAAAATACTTTCTTGGTAATTTCACTTTCACTATCTACTGTGGATACATATATCTATCTGTTGGGATTACATGTATGCTTCTGGGTAGCGTAGTGAACATCATTATAAAAGAAGCAGCAAAGACTATTTTCCAGTCTCAAGAGAAGTTACAACGTAACAATTGTATTCTTGTTCATAAACAAGAGGCTTTGTGGATGAACACAATAACATGCAAGTTTTTACACTTTTTTTTTCTATCAGGACTTTCTTTACTAAAGACTCCTTTTATATTAGGACATTTCACTTCATAAGTTCTGTATAAGCTATTCCTTGTATTTCCTGTCATGCTTGTATTCTATTAAGTCTGCTCAGGTAATAAAATATTCTTATTATTACTTTTGTTGGGAATTGTTCACAAATTTATTCTATACGAGGAAACAATATTCAACCAACTATCATTCTTTCACACACACACACATTATATATATATAAATCATTAAAAAGGCTCAGGCTTACAAGGGTAGCAAGTGCAACTGTGGACTTTGCATCAAAGAAAAATTGTGCATTCTCCAAAATATGAAGGTAAATTTATGAAACAAGAGAAGCAAACTGGTTTCCAAACGTAGATATTTAAACAAATTTCTATTATGTCATTTGCCACCCGACCCTAATTAATCCCCTATTTTTCACCCTCTATTTCTCTTAAAAAATTATTTTTCCTTTGAACACCATATGCATTAAAACCTAAGTATGTTTATGCTTTTAAATATAATTTTCCATTATAACATCCCACTGCGTGAGCACGCTTCATGGATATAACATAGGAAGTGGAATCGGTAACCTGAGTTCAAACCCAGAAGGCTGTTTGCATTTCACATGTCAATATTACCTTTGGGAAAGGTATGAATTCAATTATTCTTCCTCCAGCCATGGGTAAATAGTAGGGCCAACTGGGCTCTCTAACCTTGGTAATGACAGTCTAGGAGAAAGAAAACTTTGAATTCAAACCGGTTTTGGAGATCTCTACAGCATTTAATCTTGGTATGGCAACCAGTCTAGGAGAAAGAAAACTCTGAATTCAAACCTGTTAAACTCTGCTTAAAAAATATTGACATTGTGCCATATCCTACCCGTGCAGAGGTGTTCGTAAATATATATATTATAGTCTCTATAGTAAAGGAAACATAGACCAAAAATTCTTTTAAGCTAAATGTACAGTGAATTCATTCTAGACAATCAACAACTTGTCATGCAAGTGAATACACATCTTCAATTTGTTGGAGCATTTCAGTCTTATATAAAACAAAAAATGTTTCCAATAAATTTTATCAAAATTGATCTACTGAGTATTGAACAAAAAAGTAGAGTGATTAGAACAGTAATTGAAGCAAGCAATGCTGAAATAAAAAAAGAAATCTATAAATTTTATAAATTGTCTTTATATTAATGTTGTCTGTGAATTAATTGTAATAAAAGTTCACCAAGTATGCTAGACAATAATAATGATGAGAATAATAATGAAGGGCTTTCAACATATATTACATGAACGTGTGAAAGGAAACTTTTTAGAAATTTACCTGTCTTCTAAATATTTGCAGTTATTCAAAGTAAATAATAATTGATTGTATCATAGTATTATCATGGACTTCTCTGATCAATTATTGAGACATACTGTTGTCTAAGCCTGATGTGGCCAAGACAAGGAAAACTTGAATAAAACAAGATATATAATTGGAGGTGTGTGGTGTAATGGTTAGTGTTATAGAAAATGGACTTGTTGATCAGAGTTCAAATCCTGGACAAAGCTATAGTTCACATAGCACCAATACCCTTGGGAAAGGTATGAATCAAACTACTCTCCCTCCAGCTATGGGTAAATAGCAGAGCAGACTGGGCTCTTTAACCTTGGTTAGGCAACTAGTCTAGGAGAAAGACAACTCTGAATTCAAACCTGTTAAATCCACTTGGGTGGTCAATACTAGAATAGGCTCAATCCTAATTAGGGACCTATTTCACTAGTTTTAGAATTTAGGTAAATAGTAAGGCAGATTTGTCTCTTTAACCTTTGTATGGCAAACAGTCTTGTAGGTAAACTGAATTCAAACCAAAGGGTCTCTCTTCTTATTAATCAATACTTTAAGAGCTCTCCCTCTCCTCCTGTTGAAATAGAAATATTAATCTACAAATTTATCCTTTGGAATACTTTGTTAATTGTAAATGTATTATAAACTGCATAGGACACAATTATTTAATTATATCTATTTTAGGAGACGTGTGGTGTAATAATGGTTAACAGTCAAAGGAAATGGACTCGTTGATCAGAGTTCAAATCCTGGATGGAGCTGCTTGCATTTCACATAGCATTAATACCCTTGGGTAAGGTATGAATCCATATATTTTCCCTCCAGCTATGGGTAAATAGTAGGACAGACTGGGCTCTTTAACCTTGGTTAGGTAACCAGTTTAGGAGAAGGAAAACTTTGAATTCAAACCTGTTAAGCTCCACTTAAGAAATTGACTTTGTGTCGCATCCTGCTCGTGCAGAGGGGTTGGTAAATATATATATTTATTTTATGATAATACTGGAAGGGTTAACAAAAAAAAAGAGAAGGTAAACATCTGGAGTTGTTTATCTATCTATCTATCAATACATATATAAAGGGCAGTTGTGTGTATGTGTATGTCCGGAGGAAACTTTGAAAATAAAACAACTAACGAAAAAGTAAATATACATACACATTAAATATCACCAGAGCTTGGTTTTTGAGCAAACATAATAGAGATTTGATTTATATTCATGAAGATAATTAAAAAAATAAAATTCAAATGATAACAGCATGGATTTTTTTTTCATTTAATATTTTAGGTAGTAGATATTAACATTTCTTTTCAGAGTAGCTGGATTAATGCAAGGTCTATTTTTAAATGGGGTATCCCACAAGGATTCAACTTACGATTAAGTAATAATGGATCTGCGGGACTAATTTTTTAAAAATCCCCCTCTACCTCTACTGGGTAGCCGCTGCTAATACATATATAAAGGGCAGTTGTGTGTATGTCCAGAGGAAACTTCAAAAATAAAACAATTAATGACAAAGTAAATATATATATACATTAAATATCACCAGGGCTTGGTTTTTGAGCAAAAATAATGAAGATTTGATTTATATTTGTGAAAAGGATTTAAAAATAAAATTTAAATGATAACAGAATGGAATATTTTTTTTCCATTTAATATTTTAGATAGTAGACATTAACATTTCTTTTCAGAGTAGCTGGATCAATGCAAGGTCTATTTTTTTACATAGGGATTTAAATGGGGCATTCCATGAGGATTCAACTCATGATTAAGTAATAATGGATCTGCGGGACTAATTTTTAAAAAATCAAGGTGATGCTGGGTAGCTGCTTCTAGTTTATAATAAAGTTATCTTTATTACTAACATGATAAGATACATTGGTTAGTAGTAGAAACATAATTACTGTCATAATCAAGGTTTGTTAATAAGGAGAAAATTTAAAAATCTATTTCATTGGTGTTATTAGTGAAATTAAATTTTCTTGAAAGATTGAAGGTTATAGAATGTTTTTTTTTTCTTTTCTTTTTATCTTTTTTTCTTTTCTTATTTTAGGCTTTCTTTCTCTAGGTGGTTTGAGGGTTTGGGATATAAAAGGAACTTCTTGAAAATCTGCCAACAGCAAGACTCTTTCAAAACTCTAGTAACAGATTGCAATTTTGATATTGTCTTTACACCTTTGAAAGCAAAAAGCGCCACTGCTGAAATTGTCTGGCATACCACAAAGATTATTTGGGGCTATAGAGTTGTAATTATCTTTCATCTTCATCTTTTCACACATTTGGTTTTTCACTCATGGTGGATGAAGGGATGACAATAACACTTTTAAAATTATAATGACACATTCAGAACACTAAGCAAGAAGTCATAGCTACAACTATTGACTATTTATATAACGTGGAGTATTAAAAAGGAAAAATCTTAATCTGTAGTCATTGAGTAAAAAGACAGCTAGACTGTAAATTGAGCTTTTCAGCCATGATGGATGGCCTGGTGATTACAAAATCTGCTGAAAGCAAATTAGCCCCCCCCCCCCACACACTTTTCTCTTTAAACTGCAAATAGCACCACAATGAGTCATGGATTTTTGACTTTGAGGTTGTCATAACGTGTCTTCTAGATGAACAGACTCAGACAGATTCTGTAGAAAATATCTTGGCACTCAATATAAATATATCTGATTGCAACAAAATTATAAAAAAAAAGAGAATACATAAAAAAAATGAATTAACATTTTTTTCCTAAATATTACATCAATGTTTAAATATTTCCATATTGGAAAAAAAAGGACTTAATTACAAGAAAAGTCAAATATCAAGATTTTAAAAAAATTGTTATTTTGAATTTATTGCAAGAGAAGAAGCAGTGTTAGATATTAAGATTTGACTAAAAGTTTATTTCATCTTACTTCTGTTTTTTTTTTCTTTTTTGTTGAAACTCAAGTTGTCAATTTATGGTTGTTAAGAAGCCAAAGGATTATAATTTATTCCAATTCATACTGTTTACTACTAATAATAAATGTAATAGTTACTTACTAACAATTTTAAGATGATACACTATAGTTTTACAATAACAAAATGACAATCTGATAGTTGCTTACTAACAATCTTAAAATTACGATAGTTTCTTACTAACAATCTTAAAATTACGATAGTTGCTTACTAACAATCTTAAAATCACGATAGTTGCTTACTAACAATCTTAAAATTACTATAGTTGCTTAGTAACAATCTTAAAATTACTATAGTTGCTTACTAACAATCTTAAAATTACGATAGTTTCTTACTAACAATCTTAAAATTACGATAGTTTCTTACTAAGAATCATATTGTCTGACAGTTCTAATAAGATTACTAATCTCCAAATATTATTTAAAACTTTTTCCATGATTACCCTAACTATTTCTGAAAGATTATTTGTAATGTATATTTGGTGAATTATAAAATATATATAATTGAAAAAAAAATATGCAGAAATGTTTGTTTTGTCTTGTTTTACAGCATACCAACCTCAGTGGATCATTTAATGCCAACAAAGTTGTGAAATAAATTTATTCTTATTGGATACTCAATTTTTTTATAAACATTTTTCAATTTTTCGAATTCTTTCCTTTAATTTTCAGTTTTCACTGCATACACTGTATGGAAAATAAAGAATTATTAGAAAGATGGTGTGGTCTGTGTGGTCTTTCATGTGCATGGTGCTAACCTCTTTGAAAATTTATGGGAAAGCCAAACTGGTTTAACGCTTCTGTGGGACGGACTTCATAATCTTTTAAATTTGTTAAATCAGAATAAATTATAATCACTTGTCTCAGATAAAACAAAAATATTGGATATTGATTTACAATCATAATGATATTTCTAATTTAGAAAGAAAACAATTTATCTGATAGAAAACTGAATAATATTATGGTTTAGATATCTACAAGAAAATCAAATTGTAATTTTTTGTATAATATAAATTTGAAAAGAATGTTAATCATTGCTGTCTTTCTTAAATTTTTCAGAATTTGAAAAAATTCAATCAACAAACTTAATGAATGTATAAGGTAGGATTAAAATATAAATCTTAATTTTATAGTTTAATTTAAGTTTTGAATCATAGGCATGTGTATGATGATGTAAATTTCTAGACAAGTGCTGATCATTACTAGAGAATTAATGACAAATTCATACTCCAATAGACTCCTATAAATAGACACACCAGTGTTGGACAACCTGCAAAAATTTACATTCATTAGTGATGCCAGATAGTGTAATGGTTATCATCATAGGAAATGGGCAAGATGAATTCAAATCCTGGACTCAACTGTTTGCATTTTCATATAGCGTTATAATATTGGGAAAGGTTTGAATCCAACTATTCTCTCTCCAGCTATGGGTAAATAGTAGAGCAGACTGAGCTATTTAACTTTAGTAAGGCAACCGGTGTAGGAAAAGGAAAAACTCTGAATTCAAACCAAAGGAGCTCTCTTTTTTGTTAGTCAAAACTACATTGTGAGCTCCTTCTCCCTCTCCTCTTGTCCTCCTATTAGCTCTGTATGAGCACTGGATGCCATTTAGAGTACTTACCAAGAGTTGGCATATGATGATAATTATATATATTCAGTCATTAAAAATTACCACATTTTAGGCCCATTTTGGGTCTACCTATGTTAAGCTAAGTGTTACTAAAAAAACTTTTGATAACTATATGTATGTATTTATTTAGATATTTCTTTATCATTCTTTTATTGTTTGACAAAAAGAATTTCGTAAATAACTTAGGAAATTCACACAAACACTGTTTGTTTACTTATTTTAAATAAGTAAACAAACAATGTTTGTGTGAATTTCCTAATTTTGAAGATAATATTAACCTTTATTCAAGTTTCATTGTGTTAAATGCCCCCCCCCCATTTTAAGCCCTAATAATTTGCGATTTTTGTTTGTTTGTTTGTTTACAACATTGAGAATAATATTCTAACTTTTTCATACATAAGACAACTTTAAATTCAGTTTTTAATTGCTTGTTTGAGTTAAAATAACAAAGACAACTAAATATTTATATTTCGCATTTGACTTTTGTTATTCTTCTTTCAAAAACGTTTTGAGTTTCACTGGATATATTTAATCATATTATATTCTAATAAATAGGAAAATAATAGTATGTGGGTATCCACTTTTATATCCCCTTTTTTTAATCGCTTGAAGGATTTTTTCAAAAACTTTTTTGTGTGCGTAAGACAATTTTAAATTCAGTTTTTGTAATTGCTAATTTGCATATTAATTCAAATTTGATTTGCTGATTAAAAATGATTTATTTTATTCTAAGAAATATGAAAGTATTCGTAAAAATATTGATAAAAAGGTGTTAATTTTTCTTTTTTACATATAAACAAACGCATTCAACAACGCAGTAGAAAACAGGCAGCAGGTTGGGGTATGCCTGCTGATTATAGCTGGAATATCAGCAGGAGCAGCTATGCGATAGCTTTCAAAAAATCATTTGATTTTTGTTTGATTAATCAATTATATCCCTTAATCAGTATAATCAATAATTTGGAGTGTTTCTTAGTTAGAATGATATCAATGTGTATGCAAGATTTTGAATCTGAGTGACCTCCCGTTTTGGAGTTATAGGTCGACACGTACATACCAAAATCTCTTCTTTATATATATATATATATATATATATATATATATATGTGTGTGTGTGTGTGAAGAAAAGGAAGTGAATCCGACAGTATGTAGCATATCAAGAAAAATTGAAAAAACACAGGTTTAAATGAGTTAAGTGGTAAGTTTATTGGCCGCCGCTGCAGTGTTTCGATCTATTAATTAGATCCTCTTCAGGGCATTTGTTGGAATATGGAAGGTGATAAAAAATTCTATCACAGAATAATGAGAAAAGCAAGTGATAGTCCTTGTTTATCAGTCTGTTTAAAATTTGAAGTCTGAAAAAAAACGCTGAAAAAAGTGGACGGTTTGAAATATGAGGTCAAATATTCTCTTTTATGGTGTGAGTATGAGAGTGTGTAAGTGTGTGTATCGAAAAAGCATTGTGCATTTTTTAGGTGTTTTGAATGTGTGGTTGCGCATGTGTGTATAAATATTTTGCGATAAACGACATCGAAACAAACCTCAAGGTTGTGTGTATGTGAGCATGATTTTCATTGAGAAAAGATGTTTGTTTCAAGTGGCGAGAGAATATTCTTTTAACTTTTGAGTTGTTGTGTGCGTTTATTATGTGAGGGAGTAGGGAGAAAAAAAAATACATCTACACGTGTCAAATGAAAAAAAATTTTTTATAGTAAGTGAAGAGAAAAAGGAGTGTGTGTGGGGGTGGGGTACAAAATTTTATAGTAAGAGTTGTGTAGTGAAAGTTTTTAAATATTGTTGTTTTATTATTGTAACCGATTATATGATGATTTTTATTAATATTACAAATACGTACAAGTATTATTATAATTTTATTATTATTATTATTATTATAATTATTATTATTATTATTATAATTATTATTATTCCTTTTGAGTTTTCACATCAGTGTTAGCTGATGGTCTTTCACTGGAGTCTGAGTGACAGCAAGTCTCCTCAGGTCTCCAGGACTCTTCTGAGTATTCTGGCAGATTGCAGCAGTGCAGTGTTCTGAATGGTTTCAATCCTTCCTCTGATATCCAAACTTTCCAAACCCTTTTCTAATCCTTTTGGGACTGTTCCAAGTGCACCAACTACAATTGGTATCACTTTCACATTCCATAACTTTTTCAGTTCTCTGGCAAGGTCCAGATATTTGTCAATTTTTTAATTTTCCTTTAACTTCACCCTGTGATCCGCTGGCACTGCAAAATCCACCAGTTGACAAGTTCTTTCTTTTTTGTTAATCAGCACTAGGTTTGGTCTTCTTGCTGGGATAAGGTGATCCGTTTTAATTTCAAAGTCCCAGAGAATTTTGTGCGTTTCGTTCTCAAGAACAGATTCTGGTTTATGCATATACCATTTTTGTTGTGTGGTCAAAATTTAATTTTTGCATAATTCCCAGTGGATCACCTTCCCAACCCAGTCGTGTCTAGTTTTGTATTCTCGTTGTGCTAGTTTGCTACATTCGCAGAGTATATGGTTAACAGTCTCATCTCTATTACCGCAAAGTCTACATTTACTATTCTGTTGAGTCTTATCAATTTTTGCTTTGATGTAGTTTGTCCTTATGGCATTATTTTGTGCAGCAATTATAAGTGATTCTGTTTCTCTTTTGAGGTTTCCTTTTCTTAACATGTCCAAGTCTTTCCATGTGCAACCTCATCTATTTGTCGTTTGAAGCGTCCATATAATTGTTTTTCTTCCCATTTTTATTATTTTATTATTATTATTATTATTATAATTTTTATTATCATTATTATTATTTTCATTATTCTTATTACAATTGTATACTAGTGATTATTTATACAAATAATGTCAGTGTGATTATAATTATGTGAAAATAATTATTGGTTAATAACACACACACACACACACACACACAAACTTGAGGTTTGTTTTGATGTCGTTTTTCGCAAAAGATTTATACACACACGTGCAACCACACATACAAAACACCTAAAAAATGCACAATGCTTTTTTCGATACACACACTTACACACTCTCATACTCACACCATAAAAGAGAATATTTGACGTCATATTTCAAACCATCCACTTTTTTCAGACTTCAAATTTTAAACAGACTGATAAACAAGGACTATCACATGCTTTTCTCGTTATTCTATGATAAAAATTTTTTATCACCTTCCATATACCAACAAATGCCCTGAAGATGATCTAATTAATAGATCAAAACACTGCAGTGTCAGCCAATAAACTTACCACTTAACTCATTTGAACCTGTGTTTTTTTAATTTTTCTAATATATATATATATATATATATATATATATATATATATGCAAAGTGTTGTTATGGGTCCAACGGGAGAAAATTAAATATTTTATAAAAAAAGAATGGATTATGTTTTAAGAAAATTTTTTATTTTTATCTTAAATTTGCACCACGTGTTTCAGATCTTTTGATATCTTCTTCAGGCATTGATTAATTATATATTTATATATATATATATATACACACAAGCCCTCTCCACAAAAACAAATCGTCTTGTCATTACTAAACTTGGTTTAGTTTAATAGTCATCACCAATGCCAATGCAGGAACGTTATCATATTGTTAAGCAAGTTATTTCAAATCAAATTCTCCTAAGTAAATTTAGAATCTTTATTTTTAAAAAATCAAAGCGGGTAATTTTTATATCTTGCCTTTGAGTATGCGAGCTAAAAAGATATATTCAACTTACTAAGATATTTAAAAATCTGCAGATTTCTTCTTTTAAAATGCAATTAAGATATGTTGAAATCATATTCAGTTTATTTTATACACCAAATTACAAACCATCTGAAATAAGATCAAAGTCTAAAAAGAACGAAATTGTAGACTACACAGTCAAACAAAATTAACATTTGTAGTATCAAGGTAAAGCCTAATTTGTTGAATTTCAGTCAGATATTAATCTGATGGAACAAGAGAAATCAATATTTTCTAAAATGAATAGATATCATCTTCAGCATTAGATTAACTTATAATGAGATGTTATAAAAGAAAAATAACAAACAAAAAAAATACTTTAATTTTATTCAAATTCTTGAGTAACTATTCATCCACAGAAAATTATCATTTTCAGAATAAAACTAATTTATTATCTTCAGCATCAAATTAATTTAACTCTTAACCTTTTGTAAAGAATTTCTAAAATAAGGATTTTAAGAATGAAGATAAAAATTGGTGGTTTATTTAAAACTGTCTATAATGCCATTATCATAATCATCATCCATTATATTACTGCTACTACTACTACTTTAATGTGGTCAATATTTGAATAGTATTTATATACAGGTCAATAGAGCATTAGCTTAGAAAACACAAGGTTTTAGGTTCAATACCATTCCTCACCAAGTAAGCACATAAGTAGCACAGCTTGGGTAATCTGATCAGTAAAGCACCTAGGAGGTAGGTGTGGCACTCTATCTCAGCAAAACCAATCTCTTTTTTGTCTAGTGCTAGTGAAAAGGGGATAGACTCCTTTGGTGTTTGGCTGATACTTATAATAGGCCACTCTGAAAACTGACTTTTTTTATTAATCTACTATTTACAAGATAACTATACTGAGAATTAAGTATATATATATTCACAAACCACTTTGCATGAGCAGAATGTGACACAAGGTCAATTTCTTATGCAGAATTTTAACAGGCTTGAATTCAGAGCTTTCCTTCTAGACTGGTTGTCATACCAAGGTTAAAGAGCCTAGTCTGCCTTACTATTCACACATAACTGGAGGGAGAATAGTTGGTTTCATATCTTTCCTGAGGGTATTAGGACTCTGGAAAATGCAGATAGCCACGTCCAGGATTTGAAGATATCTTGCAGTGTCTATTTCCTATAACTATTACACCATTCACCTCCCTTCTATCATGCAGTAAAGGAATCAGAGTTAAAATCCCTCTCCATCATTTCCTATCATTACCACTTACTTTCTCTAACCAAGTGTGTTATTAACTTGTAACAGTTTATACTGAGAAAGAAAAATGCATGAAAAATACAAATAAGCCTTTTTGATGAAAAAAAAAAAAAGGTAAAGAAGTTTGGTTGGTTGGATTTTATAGCATGTCAACCCTTATTGGGTTATTTTATGCTGAAGACGCCTGTACTATTCATTCTTGTTGGGTTTTTAATTTGCTTTCAAACCTAATTCTTTTTATCCCATACATGGGCCCCCAACAGGTACTATCACTTTGGGTCAGAGTGGACCTGGGAGTAATGGCGATAAAGTGGTACTCCACATTCCCCAGAGCTCCAAAATTGGAACCTCACCACTAGATGTATTTTAATGTCATACCCAAGACACAGTTGAAGAGGAAATAATTGGTTTAGGACTAACTATGTTACTTGGTCACCAGCTAAATGAAAAGGAGAAAAAAGAAAAAAAGAAAAAAAACATCTTCATTCTTTGTTTCTTTGCTTTATCAGTATTTGAAATTCTTACTTTAATAATTGTAATAAGTAATTGAGAGTTAAATCCCCTACTTTATGATACCTCCCCCGTGGAGAACTCTCTAGTGAATACTAGACTATATAAACTCTTAATAAGAGTACCCATTATTCTAAGTAGAATAAAGCTTTCCAAAGTCTATTGGTGTTATCATTTGTCATTAGACTAATTTTTCCTCTCATTTAGTTGATGAATTTGCCATTTACTTGTAATTTCTCCAGACTTTGATGTTTTCAATCAATTTCTTTTTATTCTGATTAACATTAATTTCAAACTATGAGACAGACTCTATCAAACATCTTTATGAAAAATATTCTTATCAAAAGGGAAAAAAAAACGTTCATAAATAATCAACAAATTACAGCTTATAGGAAAGACAAAAAATCTTGTATAATTTTTCTTTTGATACAAACATAATACAAAATAATTATTTTATTTATTTCTTCATGTTTCAGTATTTCAATTATAAATTAATCATTTTGAAAGGAAAATTTTTAAAAGTTCATGAGTTCTTAGAAATGATATCTAAATACAGAGGGTTACAGAATTTTGTATTTCATCTTATATTTATTTTCTCCTCACTATTCTGTAGTTCACAGAAGTACAAACCATTTAAACTATTATAAATATATTTTTCAACAGGACATAACCTTACAGATAAATATTCAAAGGAAATGTGCAAAAAGTGTTCTAAGGGAGGATATTTCTCCTATAAGAAAGTTGGACTTGTCCAATGAAGCACATAAAAGATATGGACTACACAAGGGTATTCATCTAGTAGTAGCTAGTCTTGCTAACACAGTATTCATTATTGTTGTCTGAAGAACTGCGCATTTGATACTATTATTTATATCCCCTTGTACTAAAACCCTATTTGTTAACCTTTTCTAGATTCAATGTTGTTTATTGATAAACTCAGTTACAATAAGAAAATTAAAGCTTCATTTTTTGTTCATTTTCTTCTTGGTAAATACAGTTTCACTTGAGATTCTTTTTGAACACACCTTGTAGTTGATTTTAATTTTTATCTTACTTTATTTATTTTTATAAAGCTCTGTTGTAACAAATAACTGGGCTCAATTTCTTTTATCTTCATCTTTGGGTTAATATTATCATATATTAAACAGAATTATTTTTCTTATCTTTATTCATATTTAATTTATCTTCATCATTCACTATAGTTCACAGAAGTACAACCCATCTAAACAATTATAAATATATTTTCAACTGAGTACAAACTTAGAGATCAATATCTACATGAACTATGCAAACAATGTTGGTTATAATACATCGCAGAATAAACTAGATTTAAATTTTTCAATGTAAAATCTTTTTTTCTAGACTTTTAAAACTCCATTAACATATTTGTACATTTTATTCATTCATCTCCATTAACATATTTGTACATTTTATTTATTCATCAACTAATATTGGTCTGAAATGAGGATGAAAATATGTAATCTTTCTTAACAATTAAACAAATACAACAGTTAATTAATGACTGGAGTAGCCTATTCATTTTGTAATGTAGTGTAAAATATTCAAATTCAAAAGTTGATGTTTAATTCTGGAGAAGGGTCATGGAAAGTTACAATAGGTTCAGATAGATATGATAGACAGCTTTTGTCCCTTGACTGACCTGTAGTGTGATATTTTGATTGGTTTAGAATGTTACATGACTGAAATCAGTAAGAAAATTGTAGAGTTGAACTTAATCAATCTATGGAGCCAGATGCTGAATTCTTCCCCATGTGCATAAGAATTTAGGTTTTGAGTAATAAATAAAATACAAACAGAAAAATGAGTCTTTGCATTCATGATTAAAAACAAAAGATGGATGCTGAGATATATGCCCTGAAAGACACCCGAGACAAAAGATCCAGATGAAGAGAGAGCTCAACCTGATCAGTGAGAAGGCTCAGCAGAAACAGATAAGTAGATCTACCAAAAATAATAATGATAAGGCTATCCAACACAACCTTCTGATTGTATTGCAGTGGTTTTTGCATATGATTTGCATTTTTTGCTATAAGAATTAACACTTTTTTTTAACTTGAATATTGAAATTACAGAACAGCAAGCGATAAGATATAGACTACATATAAGTTAGGGTAGCATGGACATGAAGTAAAAAAAAAAAACAACCCACCCCCCAAAACAGAGCCACTTGGTTTGAAAATTGCATAAGTGAGAAATTGTCAGTAACCATGTATTGTTGGCTTCATGTCCATCCTCCCCTAAACTTAGATATAGATGGTCTATCAATAATATTGAGCACTATTTGTTTATAAAAATGGTATTATATATATATATATATATATATATATATATATACATATATGTATGTATGTATATAAAAGTTAGGGTAGTATGGATATTGAATTGACAATGCTTGGTTTACTAACATTTTCTCACCTATGCAATTTTCAAATATATATATATATATATATATATATATTTATACAAGTAGAATTAAACAAAAGGCACATCTCCTGTTTAACAATTTTATTTTTTATCTTTTCTAATTTTTCTCCCCAGACAAGTCGGCTTAATGAGACCAATGTAGTATATAGATTTAAATGTCCCCTAGGAGATTGCAGTCTCCCAGAAAATGATAATACATACATTGGATTCACCTAAACTGCATTGTCAAGGCGTCTAACCCTGCATTTAACAGACAATAGCTCTATTTCACAACACCTAAAATTACATTCATGCCCTCACTCTAATTACCGAAATATTCTAATGGAAAATACACACATTCTGCACAAAGAAAAAAATAAACAAAAACTCCAAATACTAGAAGCTTTATACATAAAACAATACAAACCATCCTTAAACAAAATTAATTTCCAATACAGTACACACATTCTAAAATGCCTATAACACCTTTCTCACCAATTCTTCGCCTTCCAGCCTCCACATTAATATAATTTTAAAAAAACTGGAATACATCACCCCTGATGATGGCACTTCGAAGTGCCGAAAGTACTCGGGAACTGAACTTTGGTGGACTTATCCACCAATTCCACCCAAACATTAAAAAGTTGGCCAGAAAATTAGAAAAGATAAAAAATAAAATTGTTAAACAGGAGATGTGCCTTTTGTTTAATTCTAATTGTATAAATGAAAGAATGCTGCCCAAATATATATATATATATATATATATATGAATCAGTAACCTAATGACAAAAATAACTTTTATCTTATGCAAAACAATATTTTTCAAAATGATATTCTTTGACAATGCACTTAATTCAATGGTGAGTATTTATTAGAGAATAAATATTATACAGCAAACATTTCAAGTCGAAATTAAACTTATGACTACATTCAGGCTATAGACTTGTATGTGTGTGTGTGTTTGTGTGTCAAGTAGCAAATTCTCTAAGAGTATTTTTACACTATTGCACTAATAAAAATCTTGTAATGGTGTGCTATTTTCACAATGTTAAAATACATACAAAATATCAGATTATAATAATAATAATAATAATGAAATTCATTGCATACAGTGCTCAGGTGCACCACAACTCATCAAAGGCTCATGTATAGTACAATAATATTCTAATGTCAGGGACATGAATAGTGTACAGTAATAATATACGTGTGTGTGTGTGTGTGTGTGTGTGTGTGTGTACATGCAGCTATCATCATCATCATCATCATCTCGCGCTTTCAGCGCGGATATACATGACAATCTCTCTCCATCCGTTTCTATTGCTCATCATTCTCGGGAGGTTCTCTATGCAGCATCCTGCATCCGCACAGAGCTGATCAACGTACGTTTTTGCTGGTCGGCCCACACTGGCTTGTCCATGTGCTGGCTTCCACAGGAGGACATCGCTTATGAGTTCGTCCTTGCTTCTCCAGCAGTGTCCTGCATGTCTTGTCCGTTTTACTCGGATGGTTTGGGTGATATGTGGTAGGTGGCCGTACAGCTGTTTAGTTTTGATGAATTATAGGAAAATCAATATTATCATATATAACATTATTATTATTATAATATACTCATATATACTTATAGATTCTATGAATGTACATTAAAATATTAACATAATAGATAACATTTTATTTTTTTGGTTTGATAATCAAATGCTGCTGAGCTACAAGCATTTTTTTTTAAATTTCCTTGTCTTTTGTATTTTCAAATTGTGGGATGGACAAAAATGTGTTGTACTTAAAAAGTAAAGTAACTAACTGTGAATGGTTTCACTAAAATTCAGAAGTAAAAGCAAAAAATCAAAAAGAAAAATTGTCTAGAATAAACAAAGAAAATCTACAGATTTATTTTGCTCTCTATGACCAAATCTTAAAACTCTAAAGTTTGCATTTAACTGAAACAAAGGGCTTCTGAGAAATCCTCTTGTCAAAATTCAAGTTACTTCTCAATTTGATGTTTTCCTCCTTGTGATTCCAAAGACAAAAGTTAGAATCGGTAATGCCAAAGAACATCTGCCAATGTCTATCAGTAATTCTCAATTGCAACAGAAGTATCTGGTTTCCTTGACAGCAATTGTTGTTCATACCAAATAACAGCTGTGATCTACACTACAAGTTGCAGCTTTTAGAGACTAAGCTTACAAGTTGACTATAAGAGTCTATACTGCAAAGTCCATTTTTTATACCTTAGGCTCAGTTTAACATATAAAAGAAAAAGTTCTTCTTTAATAGCTGATTCATTTTAGTCATAATTCTTGGATAGATAAATAGATTGGTACATACTTCATGTTGAATATTACAGATGTTATTAGGAATGTATAAGTTGGTAGAGTGGACTATTAATATTAACTAGCAAATATATGCACCTTCCGGATGCATGTATTCAAATTTTAATGTAATAAAATATTATATCAAATTAGAAAGCTAATAAAACTAAATAAGAATGCAGATAAAAAGATCTGAAACAGAGGGGGTAATAATAAAAAAATAGAACAACTGAAACTTACTCTTCCATCACTCATGTCTTTCATTGCTAAATGTTCCTAATTTAACTAGTTAAATTAGGAAGTAAAGAATAGAATTAGTTATTTCTTCTTGTTAATGGATTTCTTATAAGATTTATTGCTGAGATTTTTGCTAATATTCATTAAAATAAAACCAAACTATTAGAAATCAATAATACCAAGCACATATTTATTCAAATCAAATTTTTGATATCAATATGCAAAACTGCTATTTTGTTGTGTATATAAATACAATTGTATGTTGTTAATATGTAAATATATGGTCAGCAGTATTAATAATTTAAAACAATTTCATTAATAATTGAGGTTTAAATAAAAATAAAATAGAATGTGACATTAATAAATAAAGGAATTGTGACTTGAATAGTAATATAGTTTCAGTTACAGACAGAAAAACACACAATCTCCATTATAATAAGAGATAATCTATTTATTTTTAGGACCTGTTTAATTTCATTGATTGATTTTAACAGCATGTCAACCTGTCTAGGGTTATTTTATTTAATAATCACAAAGTTACTTCAATAATTAGAAGCCATTGCTAACTAAGACCTTTTGACAACAGAGAAGTGTAACAAATTGTTAAGATGAATTAACAGTTTTTAATCTCCATTATTAATATTGATATTCAATAGCTGAATCATTTTAAACATAGTTAATAGATTGATAAATAGATAGGTACATACTGATATTGAATATTACAGATTTTATACAATTAGGAATGTATAAATTGGTGGAGTTTCTTATTGTTGGTATCAGTACAACTGTGATGTAGTCTATCATGTGAGTGTTAAGATACAAATTATAGATAGATAGCTATATAACTTAGGATATCATGGACAAAAATAATAAAATATTATAAAATAAAATCTCAAAATGCAAACAGCCACTAGCGGTAGACCAGGGAGATTGTTTTTACATCAGAGGTGAAGTGCCACATCAACCATCAGCTCCCCACTTTACCACATAGATCCAAGCTGTACTACTCATGTGCTGAGTTGGTGAGTGTCAATATCAAACCCTGAACCTTGTGATTCATAGGCGGATTCTCTACCAACTGAGCTAAACTTATGAGAATATTAACCCTTTCAAAAATGTAGGTTACCATATAACAGCATTGGATACATATAATTATAAGACTATACAATTTATAATCTGGGTACTTTAAAATAGATGTGGTTCAAAATTAGAGCCTTCTTTTATACTGATATTTAAATAGCAGTTCTGTTTCAGAATGTATCCAACTATGTTGAATATCTCAAGTGTAATACAACTTAGAGGCACATGGCATAATGATTAGAGTCATGGGAAATGGACTTGTTGATCCAAGTTCATATTCTAGACAAGGCTGTTTGCATTTCCATAGCACTGATACCCTTGGAAAAGGTAGGAATCCATATATTCTCCCTCCAGCTATGGGTAAAATAATAAGGCAGACTGGGCTCTTTAACCCTGGATAGGTACCAGTCTAGGAGAAGGAAAATTCTGAATTTGAAAAACCTGAGGTCAGTCATTGATTGGGTTTGTGGCATTCCTTGAGCACCAATTCTTTCCTATTTCCTTTCAATTTGCCAAAATGTGCGGATTGTCCAATACAAACCTTCACCATATAAAACATTGTGTAGGTTGTTCACTGGATGAACCCTCATGTGTCAATATTAACAAGAGAGTCCATTTTCTTTTTTTTAATAACTTGACAACCTATCAGAGAAGAGGAGCCTTTCTGTGCATAAACCGACACTTTCATGAGGAATTACTTAATAGGTAAAACTACTGAGTGTGCTTGTATACTGTGTGTCACATTTACCTTAACAACTAAGTAGATTTCTCACATTTTGTGCAAGGTGTTTTAGCAAAACATTCCCATCACCCAGGTTGGTCAGCCCCACCCCAACAATCTAAATTTTCTTTTCTTCAACTTACCACTGAAATCCTGTAGGCAGGATTGAGAACATGACAAAGGACAGCTGATGTCAATCCCAAAAGAGGCCTTTGCAGACTATTTTGAAGTCGAAGAAATGCTGGGTTAAATGTGTGAGTACTATGAAGGCACCATTGCCCTAGGTAGGATATTTTTTCAATAATAATAAACAGCTGTATACTTTGTGCAATATATTAGATGTCAAGTGGTGGCAACATGTTTCAAACAGGACCATCCTGAAAACAGCATACACAAAATACTTGTCCAACGCAACCTGAGATGAGCTGGCCACTTAAACAAACTTGGGGATGACAGACTGCCAAAGCAGATTCTGTACTCTCAACTGAGAGAGGAATCACGTGGAATGGTAGACCAAAGCTCAGGTACAAAGACAACATCAAGAGAAACGTGAAGGACTTTAACATCCCATAGGCAGTTGGCAAGACGCAACCAGAGATCGAATAAATTGGAGGGAAAGGATTCACATGATGTCATCATCATCGGATATGATGGCAGCAAGTAATAATAATAAACTTTCTGGATAGACTTCATACACTGATTTAGAAATGTGAAGACATTATTTCACTGAAATATTTCATTTCAGTAAATACTAATTAATATTTAAAATCAACAAGAACACATTGCAAACAAGAATAAATAAGTTCCCAGTGAGACTCA